>VZRE01004203.1:0-112768 GCA_013396775.1 Cephalopterus ornatus
GATTCACCGTCCCTGGAGGTTTTTAAACCTTAGGTTTAAAAACCTGATTCACTGTCCCTGAGGTTGGACATGGCGCTTGGTGCCATGATCTAGTGAACGGATTGGAGTTGGAGCAGGGGTTGGACTTGATGATCTCTGAGGTCTTTTCCAACCCAATCGATTCTATGATTCTATGATTCTATGACTAGAGCTGGTCTAAGTGCCTTTGGATGAGAATATCTAGTCAGAAAATACATAGTAGCTGAAACTTAAAAATATCTCAGAAAAGAGTTAATTAATTTCCTAATTAAACATGTTAAATTTATTTTTAAATTCTGAACATTTTAGTTAATTATTTTTGGAATAAAAATCGTTTCCTGATTCATAATACATATTTGGTTTTATTTTATCTTGTAGAAAGTAATATGAGGCTTATAGTATATGATAAAATGGTCAATATCTAAATTAAATATTGTAAGATCATTTCAACACATTATTTCAGTGGATTGAATTTTAAGAGGATTAGAAGTGGGAGGTTTTGATTAGCTAACATTTTTGTGATTATGAAGATGTTTCTTGTCCTTAAATGTAAAAACCTGAAAATCTCAAAATTGTTCACAGAAAATGAAATTAGGCTCCTAGCTCATGCAATGTCATGATAACTTATTTTTTTTTATATTGATACATCTTGAGTTGTAGTATCTAAATCTATCAATCCACTGGGGACATAGGCAATTCTTTTGGGTCTGAGTTTTATGAGCACTTGGCAATAGATAAATGCTGTTTGAAGAGCTTTCAGTATGAATAGGAAAGAAAACACGTGTGTGTTCTCCACTATCATATAGAGAGCTAAGGAGACAGACCTAACTGCAGCCATCAGTGGTTTATGTCCCCTATGAGACGTTAGATGTTAGACTGTATCCTCCACATCACTTTGAAATTGTCTGTGCTTATGGGAGGCAAGTAGAACAATTTTAAGGATGGAATAGGTACATTACTTAATTTAATCACTGATGGAATTTTTGCCCTGTGCCGTGCCTTTGCTGTCTTCTAGTTCTCTGATACCTCTCCAAGCTCAGCCAACATTGCCTGAGTGCTTTGGTTCAGAAGTCATTTCATTGGAGAAATGTTTCATCCACATAACCACTTGGCACTGCATGAGGAGCAACAGATAAACCTTCTTGGCAACTCCTGCCAAAGACCGTAACCACACAACAAAACAACTCCAGTGTGAGATCTAATTGCATGTACCTGGCCATATTTTCATCAAGAGTCTTTCACCTTGGCTGCACACTGCTCTGTGCCACAACCCTGCAGCAGCCTTATGAAGAAGCTGTTTCAAAGGGGGGCTCCAAAGGAGACAAGGCACTGGAAATGCAGCATGGTGTCATGCTGAGGAGAAGCTGGTGGGACTTTTTCTGGGTGGGTGTTCTTTCACCAGAGCAGCATTCGGCTAATTGCATTACGAATGTTAGAAATTAGTTTATGAAGAAAGAGTATCATACATACAAAGGTGCATACATATTTATCTTTTTCCCATGAAATTCAGACTTTCATATTTAATATTATATGAGGAAAGAGCCCAAAGGTCTTGAAGTTGCTATCCAACACTCAAGATAATTGAAGTGGAACAGCCCGGTCTCTAAGTGATTGCTATGGAAGAGATCTGGTCAGAGATATTTAATTGCAATATATTTTGAGGAACTATTGTAATTTAAGGTATTTTAATGAATTGCTTTCAAAATTACCTTTTTATTTTATTCTTTATTGTTTTACACATATATACTAAACATAGAAACTGAATTCCCATTTAAAAATCATTTAAATAAAATATTTGGATGAAATTAAAACAAGTTGAGTTTCATTTTCTTTTTTCTTTAACATACATAGGCAACTCCAGAATTTCAGGCATATGTGTTTTGATTTCATTTGGTTTGTACCCTTTAGAATGAAATAACACTCTATTGTCCTGTTCTATTTGCAGACAGAACCACCAGAAGGCTGTTAGATCATGTTAGATCAGTAGCACGGGACTGCTCTAACTGCTCAAAAGATTTGCTATTATGTCCCTATTTTTAGTAGTGATGTACTTTAAAAGACTTATAGTCACAACAGTTAAATGTGGATATCTAGTAGGTATCAGTAGTAGTAAGTACTATTGGTGTTTTGCCACAATTAATTTGAATTGTACTAGTCAAAGACACCTCTAAAATTTCCATTTGGGAAACTATTCTACACACCCCCTATTCTCAACTTTCAGAAAGATCATCCTGGTAATCAATCAACATGTTGCCTTTCATAAATATCTTCTATTACTCCCACATGCATTTTCAAAATTATATTTACAACTATACTTTTCTTTTTTTTTCTTTTTAGTATATCTGCAAAGTTCATCTTTTTGATGCAAACAAAAGCTAGTAAAAAATGAAACTCTGTATTCCCTATATTGCTTACAAAACATATACTGTGAATTTTAACCTGACTTGACTTCTTGTCTGTGGCTCAGATACAGCCTAGAATATTATTCTGGTTTGCGCTTCCTTTTCTACAGAAATAATGATAGCACTCCTGTTTAAATAAATATGCTTTGTGACAGATATGATTATTACTAGCCTAATGAATGACATAATGATTTTCTTTTCTTTCAATCGAGGCTCGTCTTCTTTCACTTTGTGAATTTTTGTTGCATTCTGCCAGAAACAATTTTGCACCCTAAGTCTCTCCTAAACGTTTATGCTCATCTATGTTCGCTGAAACTCTCTTTTAGAGCAAACAACTATCTGATAACTATTTGCATGTATAGCTATTGATAAAAAAGCCCCTGTATTTAAAAAGGAATGTGTGACACCGCAAAAATCACTGGGCAGGAGAAAATTTAGTTCATTATTCCATGTGGCTGTAGAGACTTTTTATCTCATATTGATAACCTTTATTATGATAGAGCAGATGTTCATGCATTTTGTTAATTATTTTAAGAATAAAAGCACTGTTTTCCTGTGTAATTCATGAAAGATCTTAATGGTTTATGGTTAGGTAGTTTAATTGGCTCAATTACTGGGCAGGAGGAGCAGCAAGAGCAGCCTGCAGTTTGCCTGACCCTTTTCTATCAGATTGAAGTATTATTATGTGCTGTACTATATTAAGCTTCATCTGGAAAAAAGCACAATCTGTTCTTTTTAAGCTTCTTAATAGTTTCTAGTACTGATTCATGGGAAGTGGAACTAACAGATTGTTATAGTTAGACTGTAGGTGGGGACACATATGCTTCAGTTTTGAACAAAATTCCAACTCTGAAGCAGGGATAAGTTTTTTGCATGATGATGTAATTGATTTTTTTTTTTTTTAACATGTTGCGGCATACGGGAGTAGCTTTTGAACTGGTTTTAGGGCCAGATGTTCAGGTGGACAACATGCAGGATTCAGGCTGGCATTTTAAAAGAACCTAGCTGCCAGTTGTTGCCATGAGGGAATTTTACAAAAGCCATCAACTGCTAACAGCTCTGAGTACACCACCAACAGGCAAACTTTCAAGGGGACAGGAATATCCACTAAAAAGTTGTGATACCTCCTCCAGCAGAACCAGTTACAGTATAGAGATGTCAGTTTCCAAATGCAGAAATGGAGATGGAGTTTGATGGGGGAAGAGGAGCTGAATATAAATCGGCCATGCATGAGCTTCAGCTCGTATTGTTTGCCAAGTCTTTTCTGCTGAACTGGAACCAAGCAAGAAAAAATAAACCTTCTGTTTAATGTTTCCTTAGAATCTTTAAATTTAGAGGTGGGAACCAAATAGCTGAATGGATTAATTCCCAGTATGTAGGCAATTTTCATTATAGGGGACTTACAGAAGACATTTCTTTGTTTCCAACCTTGGAGTTCTGAATGAATTTTCACTTGGAAGTGAAACTAAAAAACTCCTGCTCAGAGTAGGGCTGCATAAGACATCACCATTGTCCACCTACGTGTGCAAATCCTGAAGTCCCTGTATCCTTCTTCTAGTGTCATAGACCTGGCCGAATAGTCGGAACTGCCCCATCAGTGACAACTTGCTCTTACTGTGGCAATTTTGTAGTACTACTACGGGTATGCATGCCACAGTACAAGAATGAAATGTCCAGTTCCATACAGAAAGCATGGAGATCCTCTTCCACTGTGAACCTCACTTCTCATCCTCAGGGGAGTGATATAATGTAACTTACCAGTTTCCCACTCTCATTCCCTCAGTGCTACATGTATATGTTTATGCACATACAGGTTTTATTCAGGAAGAAAGCCCACAGAAAATTTATCCTAATATGTGGTGCAAAGGAGGTTAACAGAAAATATTTTCTTTTTCCATCAAGGAGTGTTCATTATCCACACAGTATAGTTCAAACTAAATATATGTACGTCATCAAACCTCTTGCACAACAGAGGAATTCACTATGAATAATTAATTAAGTAGAGTTTAATCAGCAAGACAAGAGCATCATTTGTGTATTTGTATGAGTGTCTTGAAGCAAAGCTGCTTTGTGTTTTCATCAAATCTCCCTTGACATCATGTCATAGAGCTCTAGTTTTCCCAGTTTGAGAACTCAGTCACTCTCACATTTGGACTACCAGGATGTTTCTCTTCCAAATGTTGAGAACCTAACACTTTGTTACACACCCTTGGTAGTTTAACGTTTCCTATGATTTTGGATGGCACATAACTTTCTGTATGGTTTCACAAAATCTCCCTGTCTTCATACTTGATGAAATCATAATGTTTGTGCCAGAGCAGTCTTTATTTGTTTGGAAAAGAATTAATGCACTTCATGCTCATTGGAAGACCTACAATTTTTCAGCACTATAATGATACCTATTCTCAGCTTTATAGCAAGCCTCAGGATAACAGTTGGTATGCTTCTAACACTTTCAAACAAAGACTGCAGTATATGGAACATTGAAGTTATACAGTTCTGTAATTCAATTAGATCTGGCCAGGAATTTTCTATTGAGAGTTTTCTGGCAGAAAATGATGCCTTCAGAATTTCAATCTCTTCGAGATACTCTATGGAACAGTTTTTCCTGTGACTTTCACCTTCTAAGGCAAAGATTGATAAGGTCTCTTTTTCCTTTTTGTTTTATGTTAGGAAAAGTGAAACAGAACATTTAATGTTGATCCACACTGATCTAAATGACAATAATTTTAAACAAAGTAATGCATTGCCTGTCAGCTTAATTTTATTTTAGAAGGCCTCAGAACCTATTGGGAATTAAATATGACTGACCCCCAGTTTTCCTTCAGACTAACTTCAGAGGCTATAATACATATTTCACGAGACACTACGTTTATGACCTCTAGCTGAACTGCTTCAGCATCTCATGAGAATCACTTGATGCTCATGTATCACAGGAAACAGTTTGTCCTAAGGGCATGACACATGGGGAAGCACTGTGCACCTGATATACAACTCCCAGGAAGCACTGCAACAACTGAGTTTAAAAATCCAATGACATTTTGTGCAGGCACAATTTACATAGTAATGTGTTTTCCATTAGGCCTAATCACAGCAGGGAGGAAAATGAAAGCCCTAATAGCTAAGGAGATCTGCATTCAGGTTGCCATTCTAGTTGGATGCAATTTGGAAATTTAATGGTCTCAGAGTCTCAGTGATTCATTCCTGATGTGAAAGGCAGATAATGGTATTTCCTGTCTTCTGTTCTTTGTCTCTTTTGGCTGTTCGGATGGTAAGATCCTCAAACCGAGGACTGTATTTACATTCATGTTCAGTGCTGAGCAAAGCAAAGCCTCTGGCTCTAGCACCAGTGATAGGGATGAATCCCCAGATGGGCAAGCTGAATGCTTGATGGCTCCAACGTCCAAAGTCAAAAAATCAGATGGCAGTCCTAATCCATATGGCTGATTCTCAGTGCTTCACACACATTTTCATCGTCAATTCTTGTATGTAGTTGCAACTACGCTGGTAAGAAAGAGCATTTTTCTTACAGATTCTTCCATTTGTGAGCTAGCAAATAAGTGAGGGATCAGAAATTCCTTTCAACAGCATCACTAAACTCACAGTTTTATTAATTTATTTACTGATTATGTTTGCTGTGTTTCAGATTTCATCATGAACAAGTTGATGTTATTATCCTTCTGTTTTTTGCTTATATTTAAACTATTATGTCTCAAAATTTATTCTCAACATATATTTTTTAATTTCCTGAAGTAAACTCTAGAGCATTTAACCAAGTTTATTCAGCTTAAGAGAATCAGAAGAGATTGTAATTTATACATACATTGTTTTACATACTGTGGACCAGATCCTTACAGGTAGTGAGGCACTTAACACCCTTTGGTTTCAGCAGAGATGCAGGCTCTTAAAGAGAAGTGAGTTTTCTAGGAAAATTTGTTGATCATGTCTTGAAAAATGGAGTAATTAAAATGTTAATGTGATTTTGCTAAGACTGGTACAGTGATCTCTGTGCAGATATGTAACATATTCTTTAAAATATCTGATGATGTTTCTGAGGGAAGAAAAGCTGCTGCAAATTTTAAATATATGCATTTATGTTTCTGTTTGTATTTAGGAAACTATGGTGAAAGTGGAATGGAAGCTTTCAAAGATATGGCAGCCAAGGAAGGGATCTGCATTGCACATTCCTACAAAATCTATAGCAATGCTGGTGAACAGAGCTTTGACAAGCTGCTGCGAAAGCTTCGGAGCCACCTGCCCAAGGCAAGAGTGGTTGCTTGCTTCTGTGAAGGCATGACTGTGAGAGGTCTCTTAATGGCTATGAGGCGCCTGGGACTCGCTGGAGAATTTTTGCTGCTGGGCAGGTGAGTAATACCATGCAATTATAGCCAGCCTTTTTAGTGAGGAGGGCAAAAAAAAGAAGACAGTCCAGTCAAGTATACATAAAGCGTGTACTCATGGTCTCTCCTATACCTGTGCATATTTAAAAGATAGAAAGAGTGTCGGCTGGGTCATAGTGGTACATATTCTATAAAGACATGTATCATTCTCATGACATGCCAGGCAAACACAAGTCTGCTTGTCCAGTCTAAACAGCTTTGTGTAAACGGAAGGCTGGCACACAAACCTTTGATTTTTATCACCCATTTTGTTCACTGCAGTTTAAAATGCATCATGTGCATATACAACCTGAAGCTATGTCTCATTCGAGTAACCCTATGTTAAGAATTGCTGATGCAGCCTCTGGTTGGACCTGAAATAGATCTTCCCAAAACAAAGGGAAACCTCTACTTTCTGAGACAATGTGCTGACATGTGCATACTGTCCTAAAGGTAATATGTAGGTAATTCTTTCTCTTAGATCAACAATATCAGTGTTTCCTTTCCTAATCACCAAAGGGAAAAAAGAAAACTCACTCAAACGTGTTCACCTGGCAGGAAAAGACCCTAGGCTAGTAAGCAGAAAAGTAATAATACTGATGTAAACCTAATGAGATCTTTGCCCTTACCCCATATTCAACAAGTGGATCCTAAATGAGACAGGAAAAATGGTGTATTGAGCAGAAAAGGAAGTATACCAGGAGTCAACTAATGTAGTGCGCTGCCTTTCCAGTCCATTATTAGAAGGATGATCTGATGCTGTCCCAAGCATGAACCCTACAGGAACACATGTAAAATCCTGTCTGTGAAACTGGAAGTTCTAGTGAGATCTTCTGGGAAACTTTCAAGGACTGTCTTGGCAGCTGAGACGCTGCGTCTCACCAACTGGTAGGACACCAGCCTCTGTTCCCAATCGGACCTGTTGCACACCCTGTCCCCTTGGGCAAAGGGGAAAGTAAACAGGCAAGAATAGTGGCTTTGGCCTCTGCCCTTCCTCTTTGTCATCAGCCTACATTTTGGCATTTTCAGACATGGATGTCTTAATTCTTTCTCTGATTTATGGCAACTGTCTCTTTTCAAATACATTTATCTGGAGGCCCTTCCATGGACTATCTTGGTCCTTTTCTGGGACCACAGTCCTCAAGGTGAGGTTCAGTTAAACATTTTTGGATGTCTACAATTTAGACACTGCATTGTAGCCATCAGGATTATCTCTGTAGTTAACAGAGAAAAAGAAAAAAGACCTTCTTAGGTCCCTTTTTTTGTAATATGGACATTTTCAGTAGAGCAGAGAAATCATGTTATAGAAAAGGGCTTGTACAAAGACTCTCTTGTTGACTAGCTTTGGTGGAAAACCCTACTTGTCACTTTTTTATAGCAGATTGGAGCAAATGTCACCCCTGTTATCTCTAGCTGAGTCTGGTACCACAAGACCTTTGCTATCTTCTTTTGTCCTAAACACAAGTTGCCAACTCTCTGCAGCAGCATTCAAATGCAGAAGCACGTAAGCATCATTTTTAAAAAATGTGTTGAACCTGAACTCCTCCAAACTCCAAATCATACTTAATTTTGTATGGGCTTTGTTTATGTACAGCAGTGCTAAATTTAGCCTTTGAGATGCTTTTATGAAGAAGGACTTCAGGAATTACAGATTGTGAATAAGAATTCTTTTATTGTTGTTTGGGGTTTTTTTTCATAGCTGCAGTGGGAGTTGTTATGAGTAATTATAAGAAAGTTGTTATTCAGTATATGACTTCCATTCAGTAAATTGAAAGTGATATCCTCTCTTAGAAATCTAAACTATAAAGTCTTCCAAATCAAAAGAAGAATCCTTAATTCTATCATACCATTCTGAGTGAATCCATACCTGTGGCAGTGCTATACAATTTAATTGTGGAAAATGTAGTATAAACTGGAAGCGTTTACAAAGAAAGAAAAAGTGCAGGTATTTTTTTCTATCCTTCCTAATTATTCACAGAAATTCCAAGGTAGTGGTTGAGAAGTGACTACTCAGCCACAGATTAATGTCTCCAGCCAGTAGCTGCTGGGGACAGGTGTAAACTAATGGCACTTAGAGTCATCCAACCAAAGCATTCCTATGGCTGCATCAGACAAGGACAGCTGGAGGGGTATATAGTCTCTCTACATGTGGCTCTACACTTCAGAGATCCCAAGGATGTTGGAGCCTCCTGTATCTTTTCGATAGATTTTGTTCCAATTTGGTATTTAAAAAAAACCCCAAAACAACCAACCAACCAACCAAAAACAACAAAACAAAAACCCTCCAAAACAAAACAAAAAAACAAACAAACAAAACAAAAAACCAAACTAAACCAATGAACCAAACAAAAACAACCCCCACACTTCCACAAAAAAACCAACAAACTAATTAGTTTTGCCTACTGAGGACTTTTGTTTGGCTTTGAGCTACGGTTAGTCAGTAGAGTAGAGTGTTTTATGTATCTGCTGTGCAGCAAGAATCATGTGTAGAGTGTGGGAAGGTGTGGAGTGGCTATGTTCCACAAAAATGTTCATTCTTATAAAAATGTTTTCCTTCTACTATGTGCTAATCTCTAGACTTTGCAACAGAGGGAAAGAAAAAAGCAAAAGAAAAAACAGGGAAATTGCAAGAAGGCTTCTTGACATAAATTGAATGCAAGACAATAATGTCATTATCCACTGATGGCCTAAGTTCCTGTAGGGATTTAAAGCTCCATTTTCCAGGACTTTGATGTGCTGTGTGCTCTCTTGGTTTCGGCTCTTTGGCTCTGTTGGCTGTGAATATTTAACTGTTGGTCCAGAAATAGGATTGTTCCTTAGACAACAGTGTAAGGCGCTGACATGAGATGGATGTGACAGCAGTACAAATCCAGATCTTACAAGCAGATTGTGTTGGGAATCTTTTTGTACATCATTTGTACAGGGGGGAAAGACATTTAGCAAGATTTTGAAAACAGTTCAGAGAGCTCTAAAGGGAAAGAACTACATCTGAAATTAAAGAAGGCTCATGAAACTAATCTCTCTTGTGAAGCTATGCAGGAAAATGAACTAGCGTAAGATTTATACTTTTATTCATCATCTGATCCTGGAGTTGCTCTGGACTGCCCATTCAACTAAGAAGGTTATAAAAGGACACTCCAAGAGTAGTGAAAGTGTCTGTCACTGGAATATCATAGGCTCACAACAAAAACCTCTGTCTACTAATGAATACTTTTTTTTTTACATCACACCTTCTTTTGTTAAGTAAAGAATTATTTTGTTTCATTTCCAAATGCACAGAAAGAACTAAAACCACACAGTAGCTTTATGGAAATCCACAAGAAAACAACATTTCCACTTCCTCTTGGCTTTTTTTTTTTAGTTCCGTTTTTGATTCAGATTCACCACTGATGTTTCCAATCTGAAAACTTTCAAAAATGTTGGGATTTTCGAAAGCTGTGGATTCCTCACAGCACCTGTTTTGTACAGAGATAAACAGAAAATGGGGTGGCCAAGGAAAGTGCACATCAGATAAATTATGCTATAGAGCCCCAAGGAGCTCCCCAAGTGGAGCCCAACACTCCACTCATGATGTACTATGCAGTTTCTGAAATTGCATTGCCTGCCTGTGACAGAGATGAAAGATGGCAAGTCATTAGTGATTGTAGGATTCTAGAGCTTTTTGATTCATGGAAAACATTTCAAATGCTCAGCAAATATTTACCTCATGCACCTTGAGGAATTGGACTTAACCTCAAATAAAAAGGTGAGTATGCTGACTTTTAAGTATAAAAAAAAATTGTTATTTTAACTTACCTGTTATTCAGCTTAATTGACTTCAGCTAGGCTTCACCTCTTTGTCCTTATTTCATCTGTCATCCACAGGGCATGTGCCAGGAGATACCCTCATAGATAAAATTCATTAGAGAATAAATAATACATTCACTCACAAGAATAACTATGGAACAGATTTCAGAAGGAAATAGGAGTCCTAACTGTGTAGATAAAACCAGTTCAGTTGTACGTGATTTTCAGCTGTTTCTCATTTTATGTAATGTTCAGACCCAATAGCTGACATTTTCTTTCATATTGTACACTCACTTTCACTCTGCTCCTCTTGACTACTAGTTTCTGATATTTGGAAAAAACCTTGTGGTAACTCTCTACAGTGATATTTTTTCCCGATACTTTTCATCTGCAAGGATTCCAAAACATCTCTCAGAATGACTAAGTATTTTAATGCTAAGTCCCATGATTTTTCATAATAAAATGGAAAATATTAGCTGCAACTGAAACTATGAATATTGACTGTAACTGTCCTAAATAAAATGGGTTCATAGAACAGTACCATAGTACTTGATAATTTTATTCCTTCTTCTTGCTTGCTGGCATTATTTTATCTTACATAAACTAACGCTTTTGAGATGGGACTCTGGTATGGTGTTGGTGACAGCAGTTGGGGATGGTTACTAAGTGGCAGTTGGGACATATACACTCTGTTTTGGGGTAGAAGAATGTTAAGAGACAGGGATGCAGGCATTGCATACCTTTTGCCTTTAGACAAGAGAACTTCCCGTTGATTTATTTATTATTATGATATACTTATTATATAAACCTAAAGAGCAAAAGACAGAAATTTTGCAAAGAATTTATGATTCCAAGTGCAAGACAGTGAGACTTTTTCTACCTAGAGGAGAGGAGAAGGGAAATGATGAGGGCATTGGAATTGTCAGGTATTGGAACAGGCTGCTCAGGGAAGTGTTTCCGGGTTAACAGTTGAACTTCATGATCTCAGAGATCTTTTTCAACCTCAGTAATTCTATGATTCTAAAGGGAAAATGGAGGTATAAAGAGATAAAAATCGCTTGCTCAATCTCTCCAGCTTCCAAATGGCAGTACTGATCTTCAAGAAATTACTGGGACATCCATCTGCTTCATACATTCATATATGCATATGGTGTGTCAGATTTCTTATGATATTAACTGCCATGTGTGATTAAAAAAAGATAATTAAGATTATCTGGACTTCCTTTTGTATTAAATGACAAAGTTATACACAATGAATTAAAAAAATCTGTCAGAGGTGGAAATGTTTCCTTAGGCCCTAGTCACGATTCAGATTTTCAGCTGACCACCTGAAGAAACATGGCCAAAATTTATCAGTCTGATTTAATCTCCACATGGGTGTTAGATACTCAGCTCAATCAAGGATTTACAGAAACAGTGTAAAATTGTGACTTCGTTACAATATCTGTAGCAAAGAGATAGGGAATCTAGAGCTACAGGGCATCCCACAGAGTTTCCATCTTCTTTAAGTATGATCACGACTTCATAATTACGTGCTTTAATGTCCTTGCAAAGATGAAGAACCACATCCTGCATTTTCAGAATTCACTCTGTTCCATGATACATGAAATTCTGTGTCTCAGGATGCCTTGGGCTTTGCCCCTGAAGCATGCCATGGCCACAGAGTATGTCCAGATGAAGGTAGTAAGGGGAGGACACCACTCTAGCAGTGTGATGATCACAAGTAATTCAAGTGAAGCTGTGCGAGACGGCAGAAGACCCAGTGAAGAAGTGCCCATTCTTCTCAGAACAGAAGATATTCTCTATCACCAATCACCTCTCCTAATAAGATACCTGCTTAGCTCCTGAGGAGATGGATTTGAGGAAATTGTTATTGATTGGGAGTCTAAGAGATGGGTCAGTAAATGAGCTAAGTAGAAGGTGAGTAGTAGAGATGAGGATAAGGAGGGAGAATAGAATGTGGAAGACCATTAGTTCCAGGAAGTCCCCAAAGTAATTTGGCTGATAGGAAACTCAGCGATATATCTGAAGAAAATCTGGTTAGCAACCGAAAAGGGCAACTAATGCTGAAGGAAAATTAAAGCAAGATAGATGATCTAAGGAAAATGAGTCCTTTTCAATAATTTAAAAAGACATCTTTTTCACAAAAGATGTGAAAAATGTCTGTTGGAAGAAGAAAAATCTCACTGCAGAGTATGTAGTTGTTTCCCTCCTGAAAGTATGCTGTGTGGTATGGCTTAGCATGCTTTTTTTCTGTGTTAGTAAAGTCCAACTGGGGAAGAATTTCTTGTAAAATAAACCAGGATATGAAATTTTGCGGACCTGAAATATGCTCTAAATTCATTTTTTGCTTGTTTTTGCTGCTTAAGGGAAAAATTAATCAGACAAAATTTTTCTATCTAGTATAGCTCTACTTGTATAACTTTTGACAAAACTATGGAAGATAAATGTAATATAAATGTGCATACCTCTTCTCCAGGGACAAAATAAGAATGTGAAAAAGTACATTCAGAGCACACTTGTACAACCCCAGCCTGTATGAGCAGTCTGATCCTTTTTCTTCAACCACAGTAGGTAGGAGTCTGGTACACCCTCACCTGAATGCTGTTTCCTCTAAGACAACTGTCTGCTGCCCACTCATTTATTTATATCATTTCTCTTGTTCAGACATCAATGTGTAGCCCAAGAAAGCAGCTACCCTATTAAACCTAGCAATTAAATGCACTGTAATTAGCAACATTAAGCCAAAATATTCATCGTTACCCAAAAGACCAAGAACTTAACATTTTTTGAAACCTTTTTAACAAAGATTTGCTTTTTTAGAGCTGTAAAAGAGATTAGGAAAGTGAAAAGCTGTCTTTCCTCCTATATCCAAATAGCATCCTTAAAGATAAAGTAGACTAGAGGGTAAAGAATAACTTGGTTTTGAACAGGAGCTTCATGGTCCCCAATTGCAGCAGCCTTTCAAGCCTTTTACTTCTGCACTGAAGGCTCACCTCTGCCTAATTCATGCTTGGTCCACCTTCAGGCAGATCTGCTTAAAAGTCTTTCAAAGATAAAAATTACACAGCCTCCTCAGGCAACTGCTTCCTATGCTTAACTACTCCCCATACTCTTCCTAATGTCAAACCTACAGGTTGTTTTAAGCCCATTACTTCTTGTCCTATAAATGGGAACAAAGAAACAGTTTCTAAAAGTGCCTTTCTAAGACTATTATTTGCATATTTAAGACTTATGTTTACTCTTATTCAGCTTTGACAACTCTCAGTACAAACAGAAAACATGTCCTACACTTTGGAATAACATGAAATCTCTGTTCTGTCAGTGGAAGTGAGACATGGGAAAAAGCCCAGAAAAAAAAGGTGGCAAACAATCCCGAAGCATTATATTTTCATTGCAAAATTAAAAAACCATGAGATGACCTGCAAAGCTGAAAAACAGACAGGAGGCAATTTCAAAAATAAATCCATTTTGCCAACAGACCTGTACTTGCAGTTCTGCTTGAAATCAAGCCAGTGGCATTGCTGGGAAATTGTGTACACTTGTGCGTGCATCTCTGTTTTTGCACAAAAGATGTATGCTTCTGATTTTACATTTGACTTAAAAGCTCTATTCAACAGCTTATTAAAATTCAGAATGGGAAAAGTCTATGTGTGGCTTACTTAAAAATGTTCTCTCTATGTATGTCTTCTGAGAGTGATAGGCAACAATCACAGAGAACGTTCTTGTGTGAGTCTATTTTGAGTATGAAAGAGACTCTTCCAATTCTGAGAAAAGTAATTAATAATACTCTTGGAACAATGAAAACATGTTCTATTCAAGTTAGAGGAAAGATTAAATGTGTTCTTCTTAAAAACATGAATTCAAGAGGTTAAAATAAATTAAAATTACAATTCTGTGCAGGCTACATGGTAAAATGTAACTATTTAAAACATTAAAACTAAGATTAAAAATGTGATGCAGTATATATCTCCAGAAAAAATTAAGGATAATTGGAACAGGATGAAAGCATTACCCTTGAAATTTTCTGATCTTTAGAAAAGCTACAGAATTTCAGTTAATAAAGTTAAGCAAGGCTAAAATGATCTTCATTAAATGTTTGGTGCATATTTGTTGAAAAATACCCAAGCCTATTTCTGCTCCTTTAAAATTAACTCCGTGACAAATAGAGGTTTGCTGGAAGATACTGATTGACAGTTAAGATCTGTTTCCTTTCTATTATATTTCTTAGCATGTGGGTATGATATCTTCCACAACTTCATTTTCCCTCTTTCTTTTATATTTGATATATCTGCATCATCCCAGACTCTACATCTAGGAGTAGTGACTCACTGCACACACACAAACCACACACACAGGTCTGTATAAAGAGAAGATATTTATGAAAGGGTAAAACTCAGGGGTTTGTAGCTCCATGTAACCACCTCCTGATAAGAGAGCTGCAGTTCTAGATCATGTGGTCCAGGAACAGTCTCTTCTCTCAGCAAACCTGTTCACGTTTCATTTTCTTAGTTACAGAGGTCCTTTGTGTAGCTAAACAGTAGAAAAATGTGTGGCAGATACGGGGAAAGTAATACTGGACTACTTGGACAGTAATTGTTCAATTGTCCCAGCTTTAAAATTTTTGTCATGTGTTCCATTTTCCAATTGGAGAAGGACAGTGGGAATCAGAAAGGCAGAGAGATTCTGTCTCCAGCTTCTCGTTTGAGATGATTTAGTTGTGCTTAAAACACTCCCAAGATTTGAATGTAAAAATATTACCCCTGTAGCAGAGATTTATACAAAACAACCCATCTCACTAACACTGGTGAGTGATATGGAAGAATATTACTTGGAGTAATGAAAACTTCTGGTTTGTAAACTTGTGGTGTAATTAAAATGCACACGCAGCAGCACATTTCCAGCTCACTATGGCTGAATTAATAGTTTCTAGAGAAGCCATTGTCTCTCCAGAGGTTAAGACTGAAGGTGACTGATAACGTGAATGAAATAGCAAAATTCAGTAAACCTCATTTTGGTGGAATTTAATCCACTACTGCCTTGAAAAGACATTATAAATCTTGGAAAGAATATCTGCTCTCAGGAAAAGCAAATAAAAAAGCCATGTACTATTTCAAGGAATGAGGCCCAAGCTGAATTCTGTTGATCATTTTCATATTAGAAACATGTAATTACAGAATTGATTAAATAAACAGTATTTTGATTAGGAAGTTAAACTTAATAAAATCTATATTTACTGAAGGGTCATACCTTTCAACCTTTACTCATGTTGGTTAGTAACAATGAAGGAAGTGGAGACTGGCTGAATCATAAGTAATTTTTATCCTGGGAAAATGTGTAGTTATAAAACATGGTAATTTAATACATCTTAACTGGTATGATGTTAAGCATTCTATGTCTCAAAGTGTTGATATTCACAAATCAATGTTAATCTTGAATTCTGACTCTTTTTAAATATGATTGGCTCAGATGATTCTTAATATAGTTCTATCAAGGCATACCAGAAGGAAAATTATTCCTTGTAACCTAGAAGTTAAAGCAAAGTAAGTTAATTATATTTCTGTTCAAATCATCTTCCAAACTCTTCATATGTTCAAAGGTTTCTGGCTTTGGCTAAATCAATTCTCTTTTCATAGCCAAATATGCATCTCCCGGAGGCTGTCTGAGTAACAAAGATGGCACGTTAATCACCCAAACTCTGATTTTATCAGAGCATTTCTGACATGATGAAAATTGTACTATAATTTACTGTCAACTTAGCAATATCTTGAGAAGGATGATTGTCACAAAATACAGAGGTTGATGTTAGGTCTATACTTAATAGACATTTTGGGGGACTCTAAGCAGATGTAGTATAAAAAAATGTATTATTTAGTTGCTTGCTCTGACCCCAAATATTTATACAAACAACTAGAAACTCCTACATTAGAAAGAAACATCCAGAAACCAGAACTCCAAGTGCAGGTTGTTCATCTGGGTTTGTTGATAGCTGATTTCTTGAAATCACCTTCAGAGAAGGACAGTAGTAAATGCACAATGTTTATGTGTCTTTAAAAAGAAAAATCAAAGACAGAAATGCTACTGAAGCTGTCATCTCTTAGCTGTAACTTTTGAGAAGCTTTATGTATATTTTTTCCTTTTACTATAAGGTATATAACTTATATTAATTATCAATAAGAAAATAGAGAGCTTCATTAGTTATGCAGCAGTTGCTCTCTCAAAAATCTAGTTACTTCTTGCTGCTTCATAAGTCCTTGTCATGACGAATCTCCCAATACAAGGGTAGAGTAAAGGTAATTAGTGTTTTTTTACTCTGCGCTGAACTTAATATGCCAGTTTCACCTACTGGCAGCCAGAAGCTCTGTGGCAGTTTGTTATTTCATTCTAGTTGTGCTCTTGTAGACAGAAGAGTAAATAATTCATACTCAAAAAAGCATTAATGCCTGCCTCTCTCCCAGTTGAAAAACATAGGGCCAAAGGAGTATCCTGGGAACAATATCAATAACAAATAATGGAGATACCACAGAGCCTGCATTTCATTCAGCTACAATAATTCAGTTGAGAGGTGCAGAAATTCCTACCCACAGGAATGCAGTCAAGGTGTTTCTAACCTACCAGTTGAAAATTCACATCCTCCTTCTGAGCATTCCTCTTGAAGAATCAGGACATAGATACTAGGCAAGGAAACAATTGTTTTTTCTGAGGCTTTCTAATAGCAAGCAGTGATTGTTACATTTCTCTAAGAGCAATGACCATCTTGAGCTCAGGTTATGCCTTTGATTCTCTGAGGTGGGTGTTTGAAACTTGAGTCATACGTATTTGAGAAAAGGAGTTAATTACTCGTCAAAATAAGCAGCAACAGTTTTGTATCATAATTTCATTCTTAATTTGAATAGATTTTTATCTGAACATTTTATAGCACTGACAGAGACGTACAAGATTCATCTTAAACTAAGACCAGTGTTACATTGGTCTGAGCTCACTTAAATAATCAGTGGTGAGGTATAGGCATTGTACACAGGGTTATTCAGACCTACATGAGGTAAACTATCCTTTGCTGGGGATTTGGGGTGAATCCGAGCATCCACTGTGTGCTGAGAATCAGAGGAGATAAACCTTGACCACTGTGTATGTATCCCTCTCTCAGATGGCATATTGGCTTCTTGGGAAAACAGAGATGTCATTGTTTTTCAGATGGATTGGGCAGATGTGAAGTGCTTCCTCAGGTACAGTCTTAGAAGAGGGGGAGGTCTTCAGTGGGAATCTATTCAAGGGTAGGAAATTCTGTTCAGGAAACAGAATTCTTCACCATGATTCCTTTTTTTTTCCAGAAATGACATACTAAATTCACATTCCTGCATACTTCTCTGCCTTGTCTCTGTGCTAGAGTCAGGTTCTGACATCTTCTGCTGCCTTTTACCTTAATAAGGAGCTGTGAGTTAGATGTGCCAAGGGACAGCTGAGCCTGCTAAACATAAACTGAATGTTTCCCCACTGACTCTGAAGAATCAAGTGCCTGAAAATCCTTCCAGATTTGGGAATTCCCAGCCAGGACTGTCCTGGAGGGTACAAATTTCAAAAGCTTTAAACAGTTACTTGTGAGAAATGTCAAGGAAGAAGTTTGATTTCTGGCCTTGATTTCGGCCCCACTGATTCTGTCTGGGGATGTCACATCCTGGCATTTCTAATGGTTTATGTAGTTGGGAGCTATTAGATACAGACCAAAGTGAATTTGGTTGCATAGATACACTACAAAATAGTTTATAAGACTGCTCTCTCTTTCAGGTATGTAGCAACCTTAGTGGTGACACTCTCACACAAGGCCCTTAAGACAGAATCCAGTACCTCGTTCAACCATACTAAAACTTTATATGCTTGTACCAACTTAGTATTTACTATCAGAAGGAGGCAAGTGACTTTTCAGATTAGTACTAGACTCTTACAGATTGTATGCAAGCACATTTTTTGAGATGCTGTCTTTTGGAAATTAATTTTATAAAAAATTATTAAGATTGTACATGGTTGTTTTGTTTTTATAATCTGTATCAGTTGTCAAGAACCAGAAACTTCATATGCATGTTTCAAAATGAATCATAATAAACAGTTATTATTTAAATAAATTTACTGGTCAATATTCATTAATGATATTGCTGCATGCACTTTATTGAAACTTTATTACAAACAATTTTTCTTGAAAATATTTACATTTTTTTGTTAAAAAAGGACTTGAGGAAAAGTCTTCAACTGTAATAATGCATGTTCTTTCAAAGTATTGAAAACCAAAGCCTCCAGAAATAAAAAATCTTTCTGGAGTTCTACAAATTGTTTTCGATTACACAGTTACAAAAATTTGCAGTAAAAAATTTTTTCCTTTCTTTTTTTTTTTTTTGGAAGGGCATTCCCTTCTTTGTGATTTGATTTGTTATATCTGTATCACACTAGGAATTTAGTTCTCATAACTATTTTAACAATGGCATTTTAAGGGGTTCTCAAATCAGACACAGTAGCTGTAAACAATACCAATGAACATTTATTTTCTTTGATTGTTTTGGAGGGTGGGTTTTTGTTATTTTTCATTCCAGACCAAAAAAAAATTGAGAGAAAATGTTAACCTTATTCTATGTGAAGTCATGAGGAACAGTTAACAAGTAATGCTTATGAACTATGCTTCTGTTCATGAGGATTTCGGGGAGAGATATGATTTCTGCAAAACACTTTTTGCCTTGGCAGCCTATTACAGCTCCTTTAAATGTCAGTTTAGATATTGTCCTCTACAGTCCTGAAAACATGGCAATAGTGAGCAGAGGGTCACTATCATGTTACCTCATGATACTGTTTATTTTTATTCTCCTATCTTCAGGCATTTTTATGTAGTTTTTACTCTTTTGTCTGATTTTATGTCTGAGTGTTTTATGTATTTTATGTCACCTCTTCCTGCAGAGGTCTTAACACCCCAGACTCCTGGATTGTGTCTACCAATCTTATATTCTAAATTAATACTAGCGGTAGATTATACTCACTGCTCCTAAGTAGCTTTACAGCTATTCGCTTCAAGAATTAAAATATTTTAGTCGATTTACTCTCTGTCTGAGCCTTTTGCAGGTGAATCTGCCCTCATACACTTAAAAAGACATGGAGTTTGAGCATTTGGGAGAAAACAGGTAAATCAGTCATTTAAATCAGAGTTTTTTCTCTTACATAAACAACTCCAAAACTCAGAGATGCTGTGCAAATCACAGGGTACAATTTGCCTTTTATTTCAGAATTAGAATCTTAATTGGCTGTCTTGTTATTAGATCTTATAAAAAAAGTGTTACCATGGTCTTCAGTATTTAATTAAGATATAGTAAATGGTTTTCTAAATTGAATTTTGTTTTCCAGTGAATATGGTTATTGCAAAAATCAATTGAATGGAAACAAGTATCTTAATAGAGACTTCTGCAATTGAAGTACTGTACTTGGAGTACAGTAATTGAAGTACGCTGTACTTGGATTAATGCTGATTAAGGAAACTTCTCTAGAGCCTTGAATTATGTTTACCTGGAACTCAATGCTTTGCAAACACGTAAACTGGATTTTGCTATATTTGCCTTGTTCTTTACTTAAAACTGTGTTTTTGAAATGAAAAATTCTTGTTTGTGAGATAGTCGCAGATTTTACACCATCCATTCAGCTTGCTTTTCTTACACGACATTCTCTTCAAGTGGTACGTTAGAAAGGTTAACCTATTACTACACCTTAGAATCCCATGCCAATTTAATACTGACTGTGTAAGAGGAATTTCATTAATTCCCAGTTCAATTTCTATGTTCTAAAAATGTGTTGAAGGTAAATAACTCGGTCAGTCCTGAACATTATTTAAGTTACTATTTTGAACAAACTAATTTAATTGACACTGTGCATTACTGGGCTTTTGTTAACAGCTGGTCTGTGACTTTTTACTGCTGTGCCTCCATGCAGTTTTATGTTCAGAAACACTAATCCAGAGATTATTAAATATCCTCTCTACAAGGATGTGCATAATGAAATCATTCCCTATCTGTATAAAGTGAAAATTTATCCTGAAACATTGTTTTTAAAAATTTCATCTATTTCAAAAATACATCTAATGAGAATATGAGAATATTTTCTTTCATACTTAAAAAACCCAGTACTCAATTTCTTTTGTGAAATTCAGTGAATTTTGGGATGTAGAACAAAACTAATCTGGATTGCCAGAAGACAGAAAATAATTGATATATGCTAGAAAGCAGATTCATAACTGTAATGGAGTTATATAAATTCTTGTCTGCAGATGTTGATTACATACCTTGCCACAGAGCATCATCAACATGTTGTAAGGACTGTACAGTGATTTACATTGTTTTCAACCTGTGCTTTTTCTCAACCACCCACTGACCAATGCCCAGCCCACCCCCAGAAAGCAATCAGCTACCCCTGCCAACTCCTCACAACTTATATACTGAGCATGACGATCTATGGAATTGAATATCCTTTTGGCCAGTTGGAGCCAGCTGTACCGGTCATGCTTCCTTCCAGCATCTTGTGCACCTTCTCACTGGCATGGGAAACTGAAAAGTCCTTAACTTGGGGTAAGCACTACTTAGCAACAACCAAAATATTAGGGTGCTATCAACATTATGCTCATACTAAATCCAAACCACAACACTGTACCAGCTACTGGGAAGGAAATTAGCTATATCCCAGATGAAATTAGCACAGCTTTATAAACCTATGAGATTCATGATCTACTTCAAGAAGTCCACAGAAAGTCATTATAAGCTTAAAATTAATTAATCTGTATAATATTATTTAATATGTATAATAATGTAAATAATTAAAAGAAAATTCTGATTTCTCTCTGTCAGAATCTTTCATTCCATGCATTAAAATCATTAGAGAAAGTGCCTTTGAATTTAGTAAGACAGAGTGAGGAACTGAGGCAGTATTTCTGAGTTATACTCCAAAGGAAAAGGAGATCTGGATCTCCTTGTACATGATCCTCTAAAATGTGTTAAAAAACAGTCAAAGTGTGTTAAGGACTTCAATAGCAAAAATAATTTGATTCACCTTCTTTAACCGTCCTATGTGATTTGCATGAAAAATACTTGGAGGGTCACTTTTGGTAACAATTAGGACTTTCTAGAATGAAGAAAACTAGCATAGAAAAAAAAATCCGCTATTCTGAAATTAAAGAACAATTTTAAGGACGTCTGTTTTTTCCTATTTCTGATCTCCTCTTAATATGTGTAAAGATATTTGAAAAGTTGGAGCCCCATGCTTACATCTTCAGGAAGAACTTTGTATTTGAAATATCTGTTCAATATTGATACTATGTATTCTTTTTACAAAATATCAGTAATAATTTGAAATCAAATCTGAAATAATTAAACAAAACTTTTTATGCCACACCAAAAGATTAGAGGTACTGTAACCTGTTGTGCTTAACAAGCCACTTTCCATCATTTACCAACTGCTCTCGCTAACCAGGGAGATGCCAGTTGACTGAAAGCTGGGAAATGTACTCTGATTTATAAGAAGACTTGGAAGGAGGATTTGGAGAACTACGTCTGTGTCAGCTGGACCTCAGTGCTGAGGAAGGTCATGGAGCAGATCATTTTGAGTACCGTCACACGGCATGTACAGGATAACCAGTCCTAGCCAGCATAGGTTTATCAAAGGCAAGGTCTTACTTGACCAACCTGACCTCCATCTATGATCATGTGACCCAGTTAGTGGATGAGGGAAAGGATATAGATGTTGTCTACTTAGATTTTAGTAAAACCTTTGACACTCTTTTCCACAGCATTCTCTTGGAGAAGCTGTCTGCTCCTGCCTTGGACGGGTGTACGGTTTGCAGGGTAAAAAATCTGGCTGGATGGTCTGGCCCAGGGAGTTGTGGTGAATGGAGTTACATCCAGCTGGAGGCCAGTCACTAGTGCAGTCCCCAGGGCTCACTTTTGGGGGCCAGTGCTGTTCAGTATCTTTTTAATGATGTAGTCAAGCGAATCGAGTGCATCCTTAGCAGGTCTGTAGATGATACCAAGTTGACTGTGAGTGTTGATCTACAGAAGGAAAGGAAGGCTCTGCAGAGGGATCAGGACAGGCTGGATTGTTGGGCTGAGGCCAATTGCATGAGGTTCAACAAGGCCAAGTGCTGCACTTGGGTCACAACAACCCCAAGCAGTACTACAGGCTGAGGGAAGAATGGCTGGAAAGCTCTCTGGTGGGAAAGGACCTAGGAGTGCTGATCAACAACAGCTGAACATGATCTAGCACATGCCCAGATGACCAAAAAAGCCAATGGCATCCTTGCTTGTATCAGCAATAATGTGGGCAGCAGGACCAGAAAAGTGATCTTCCCACTGTATTTGGCATTGGTGAGGCCACACCTTGAATCCTGTGTTAAGTTTTGGGCCCTTCACTCGAAGAAAGACATTGAGGTGCTGGAGCATGTCCAGAGAAGGACAACAGAGCTGGGGAAGGGTCTGGAGCACAAGTCTAATGAGGAGTGACTGAGGGAGCTGGGAGACTTTAGCCTATAGAAAAGGAGGCTCAGGGATGACCTTCTCACTCTCTACAACTACCTGAAAGGAGGTAGTAGCCAGATGAAGGTAAGTCTTCTCCTGAGTAATAAGCAATAGGACAAGAGGAAATGGATAACAAGACAAAATGGCCTCAAATTTCACCAGAGGAGGTTTAGATTAGATATGAAGAAAAAAATCTTTACAGAAACGGTTGTCAAGCGTTGGCACTGGCTGACCAGGGAAATGGTGGAGTGATTTAAAAGATATGCAGATGTGGTGCTTAGGGACATGGTTTAGTGGTTGACTTGGCAGTGCTGGGTTGACAGTTGGATTCAATGATCTTAAGGGTCTTTTCCAACATAAATGTTTCTATGATTCTATGACTCTGCTTGGAAAATGGGGACATTTCTAAAGAGATAAGAAATTCCGCATTTAGAAAGACCCTGGACTGCGAATGCTAAGGGACAAGTTTTATTGCAACAATCAGATCTCTTACCATTATAAAAGTAATTTTTTTTTTTCAGTTTCATAATCTGGTAACAGTGCTATTCTTGGACAGCAGAAACTTATACGTGTTCTATACTTTTCCTCACTTTTGATGTTTTTGCTTTGATTTTATGTTTATGTGCATCATCTCTCTGATGACTTCACTGTCCCGTAAGAACAATAAGCAAAGTAATTGAGAATTACCATGGAAATCTGTGTCAGATGATAAATAAGCACTTTACAAATGAATATCTCATGATGACACTAATTTAAAAACAAGCTCTTTAAAATTGTGCATTTTGTTATGGCAGCTGAACTGCTGGCACGCCAAGGAGCTCACAACACAGAGATGTTTCAAGTAGGATGAAAAGCCCGATGAAGGATAGTCACTAGGTTAAAAATATCCAAGTGCTTTATGAAAGCGTGATGTATCATTGTAAGGGAAATGAAGTTTGTTTGTTCTAAACCAAAATTCTTGGCTGGTTGTCGGTTTTGCAGGGACATTGAGATGTTAACAGGAAGGGAAAAGTTGCTGGATTTTATGTACTCCAGATTTTTTTTTTTTTGTGCCATTGTCTTCCAGTGATTGAATGTTCAAGCATTTTTCAGATATCCCAGGTGTTACATTTTCATGTGGGAGACCATGTGTTGGGTCCTGGAACAGCTGAGAGACAGCAGAGCTGAGCTTCAAGTGGGGCAGTGTTGTCTCATCATTTGTGTTGGATAGATGGGTTCAATGACTCTGAAATTACTACTGTATGGGTATGTTCTTCTCCATGATAAAGACGTAATTTCCATCCAGTCCTATTCACAGGGCTCTTTTGGGAAAAAAAAAAAAAAGATTATAATCCCTAAACAGATTTTCAAGATGAGTATGAGCCAATAAGTTTAAAAGATACGGTAGGTAGCATTCATGATGTTTATTTAACATTTGGATTGGAAATACATGGCTCCTGCTATAAATCCTCTTCTCTGTTCTCTATCGAGGGAAACCAGCCAATTAATTTAATCAGCAAATGTTAGACTCTAAAACTGGATGCTTTGAAAAACCCTCAGAGTTTCCAATACCTTTAATAAGGGAAAAGTGTATTTTCATACTCAAACTGTCTAATTACCACTTGCACTGTTGTAAGTGAACTCATAGGCTGTGTGCACCATTTGAGTAAATTCTCCAGTTCCGATTTGCATGAAGATGGTCTCTAAAGAAGAATGTATTCTCACAAGTTCAGTGTCCCCCTAATCATCTGAACCTGGAGAGTGTTTAAACACCTTTAAATGTGGAAACAGGAGCCCACATCCATCTGCATAACTATTAACAAAGATACTTGTTCCTGCTCATGAAGTCTGTGGTAATGCTTAAAATCAAGACTAGACTTTGCAGATCCAAAAAAGAAACCTCTCCATTTAAATTATACTAAATATCTCTCCAGTGTCCAAATTCTCTAAGTAAAGCAGTTGGTTTTTACACCTATGGATTACCCAGAAAACATTTAGATGCTTAAAATCAATAACGAATAACACTTTAGATTGGTTATGTATGTGACATTTTCTCTAACTGCAAAAGAACCCAAAGACATTTTCTTTTCCTTCTCCCTTGAAAATGTCCAATCAAACCAGTTTGGCCTTCTTTGATTTGAAATTAATGTCAGGTTTGGGATATTGTCCTTCATTCTACAATTAATTATGACGATGGATTTGTAACCGCTTGCAAAATATTGCTCATAGTAGCTAGTAGGAAAACGGTATTTCTATTACTTATATAAAGCACAAGCTTTAAAGTGTGAATTCAGCTAATGCAAATAAATCTAATAAGATGTGTAAATTTCATTAAATACCACAACAATTTTCTTTTTTGTTCTTAAAAGCCTTAGAGAAAAATCAAATGGGACATAATGGGGAGATCACATGTTGCATGTTGGTATACAGGCAAATTAAGTTACTACTCATTCTCTGAATATGTATGGATAACGGCTTCTGATATTTAAGAATAACAGAAAAATGAAGAATAATGAAAGTAATGGATGAGAGCTAAAAAAAAACAACAAACCACCTAAAACTGAAGAAAGACTTACTATAACAATATATTGGAAGACAGAGGGAAAAAGAGTGACACCGAGAAGAATCTAAACAACTGTAAACCAGATGGAAAGAAAAAATGAAACAGATGTTAAGAAACAAAACAACTACTGTGATAATGAACCAGATCATCAGCAGTTCCTATATTTGGAAGAAAATTTCCTTAACAGGAATTGAAACCTTCCTTAATTCCTCTGGACCATTCCCGCTATCCCAGTTCCCTCAAGAAAATATATTGAGGATTGACAAACGACACAGTTTTTTTGTCCATCTGTATGTTAACCCCAAACACTCAAATTGTACTCGTATCTCGAAGTGCAATCTGCTAGTTAAAAATTAATCTGAAGCCCTAATTTCTTTTACAGTCTCAGTGTGTGCCCATTCGTCTTACTAGTACAAGGTTTTAAAAATTCACCGTCAAAGGCTACCTGAAAAAATAATTATGAATGTTCTCAAACATTGGTGGTGAGCAGTTAGCCCTATGCCAAGACAAATATTAGCTCAAAGACAAAAGGAGATGTGTCTTGGAGTACATTTTCCACTTGAGCGTGCATGAGGGTGTGGATTACATACTGCTGAAACTAACAATTCCCAGACACCGCTCATCACATGAGTGTTGTAGAAATTTTAAGTGAGTTTAAAACAATCCTCAGGACTTGTAAAAGTTCCAGACAAAGCTATTACATTTAAGATGGAATATTTTTATCCATGGCAAGCCAATAACACATACCATTTGATTCCAAAGGAATTGTGGAGCTCAATTTACGATTATTTAAGAACCAATATAGAAGAGCTGCAACACCAGTTGGCTTTTTAGTTATTTTATGAGATTTCAATAGAAAGTAGCAGCAACTGGGAGTGACTTACCAAGATCTCTTTCGTATTGTTTCATTATCAACTAGTGGCACACAAACAAAAATAGTTTGCTGTGCTTTGTGGAAATATCACAGAAAGAAATTGGGCTGTATAAGCATGTCTGTGACCTTTAAGTTGAGTGATTTCAAAAAAAGCTTCAGAGGTCGCTATGCATTAGCTATGCAGATTTTTATGGCCACTTATGTGTTCAGGTTTGAAATCCGGCATTAACAAATTTTATCTGTGTAGTTGCTAATAAACTGCAGTTTGGTACAGAACTTATAAAAACTTATCCATATGCACTAACTGGTTCAATTCTTTTACTAAAGCTGTAGTGTAAGTTAAGGTAAACAGACTTATAAACAGGCAAGATTTTAAGCAATATTATGTGTGTGTCCTCCAGACTAAAACTGTTTGACTTACATAAAAACATATCTCTGATTCTTAGAAATATATGTAAGGGCACTGCAATATGTCTTGGGACAGAATCCATTTTACTTAATTTTAGCCAGCTAAAATTTGGATATCTGACCCAAGCATGTAAATTAGTTTTGCTCTGTGGTAAATAGACAGATATAAACATTTCTGGAGGACAATTCATCCTTCCCTAAAATAGAATTCTTCTGTCCTTTCATCACTTATAGAAGGAATCCAAGAGGTCAGTTTCAGTTTTTGCATGTGTTGTGGTTTAGGCAGAAACCAGGACACATCTTGCTCTCCGGAATGCTTTGTAAAACATACTAAAATAAAAACTGCAAGGTTCCAAGTACATAGGAATGCTCAAAGCATAGTGTAAAGTAAAAAAAGAATGCAGAAGGAGGTTCATATAGCAGAGTTATCACCTATTCTAGTAATAGGTTTTTTTCTAGTAGATTTTTGCAATTTTCCATGGTAGATCTATTTACCATGTATTTGGGGACAAAATCTCAGGCTACATATTTGATTAGTGTGAACAACATGTGTATTGATTTGCCTATAGTCTCGGAAAGAGAGTAGACAAACACTTAAAATATAAATGCATTTCCACAAACGCATTTACACATTTTCTACAGACACATTTACAAAATAAATACATTTCCACATGGCTGCATAATTGCCAGTAGCTTTATTCCAAAAAGCAAGGGCTTTTTTCCATGAAACAAGCAATAAAAATTTACATGTTTGATTCTTTATACTGACCATCATGTGTGACCAACTCTGGAATTTTTTTCCTAAAAATTCTGGTTCTGCTTCTTTTATTTCTCAGTCTAAAGTTCAAGAAGATATTAGAAAGTACATGACAATTAATTTTTGCAACAGCTTATGTGTATGTGTGGGCTTGGGGAGCTATGTGAAGTATTTTGAATGTATTCAGTTACTTATTTCTAAACATTTACATGATTTAAACCAAATTTTTGACACTAATCTCCGTTTCTGAAATTTAAACACAGACCTTGAAAAATGTTATGCATATGCCTAATTTTATCTGTAGATAGATTCCTCAGCTGAGTTAGAGGGGTTTTATGGAATCATTACCGAATTTTTCATCTTGCTGGTGAGGCACCTATCCAAGTGTCCATTTTCTATCACTGACTACAGCTAAGGGAGGTGAATCTCCACATCTGATTCTGCCTACCTAACCTGTTCCTCTTCTCCAGCTGCCTAATCATATTCGTCACCCTCCTCTGGACTTGCTGCAACAGGTCCCTGTCCCTCTCATGCTGGGCACCCCTGAGCTGGATGCAGTACTCCAGGTGGGGTCTCACAAGAACAGAGTGGGAGAATCATCTCTTTTGACCTCCTGGCCACACCTCTCTTGATGCAGCCCAGGATACAATTGGCCTTGTGAGCTTCAAGTGGACACTGATGGCTCATGTTGAGATTCTCACCAACCAACACCTCCAAATTCTTCTTCTCAGAGTTCCTCTCAATCCATTCTCTACCCAGCCTGTATTAGCGTTTGGGGTTGGTCTGACCTTGCTCTGGAGTAAAACATCTTTTGAGAGTGGTAGGGAGCCCTCAAGTTTGGTTATGGCTCAAAATGGATTTCCATGTGCAGTTTCTATGGCTCCAGGTACTTCTGTGATTTTCAGTTTTATCACATAAAAGGTTTCTGTTGAATGTGGGTTTTTTCATTTTTTTATTTTAATATTTAAAGTTTAGTATAAGTATAAGGTGAAGATTGGGGCCTTGATGTGCTAAATAATATAACGTGTCTTATTCTTAAATATTTATATGTCTTAGGAATAATTCTGCTAAGGACAAAAAATTTCAGGGTGTCATTTAACTTTCATTTCATCCTGATTATAATGGACTCTAATCAACTGAAGGTAGCGTGCAAAATTAACCTGAAGTGTTACTTCTTCTGAGACTTTTTCTTAAGTAGAAAGTTTATTTTGTATTGGTTTCTAAGAGATTTTGATCAATAAGAGATTATTTTTAGAAAGTGCGTCATCAAATATGATTTTCTTAAATTCTGCTACTTGCTGAAATATGGGAAAATAGTTTTGACTTAGCAGCATTTCCTGATAGAGCACAAAAATTACAGATTTAAGTACAAGTATAGCTGAGACTTTTTTTAGCTTGCATCAGTCTCCCAGTAATAGTTTATGTTTATCCATGTAAATCCTGGATATTCATCTCTAAATACAGGCTATGAAGTAAAAACACCTAGGAAAATATCAGTGAAGAAATATCACTGGCAAACAGAGAATAGCAGGTAGAGGAAATAGAGTAACAGTGGTTGACTCTGTGTAAATACTCCGTAACTATTCAGCGCTTCCTGTCAGTTCTGCATTCAGGTGCTCCTGCCAGAGACAGATGTCACAATGTGTGAGTGACACATGCACACAGGAAATAGGAAAAAAAGTCATCCAAACTTATACATCAGGGCCCAAAATGTTAATTCTCTTCCTGCTTATACCTTCCTCCGAGATGCAATATCCAACTTTTGCATCTGCAGTGATACAAATTGCCTCATTCTCACATCATTTCAGGTCTTGTGTTCTTTTTACACATTATTCTGTAACACAGAGTTTCATCTGTGCAATAGGTTTGGTGTCTCTGGTGCCCTTCATGCATGACACACTCGAACCTCAAGTACCCAGTGTCATCATTCTCATCAGCTGCAACAGAGAAGAGACAAGCAATGATTCAACCTGAAATGCTGCAAACAATGAAGGGATGATATCCATCCTCAGTTTCACATTTAGTAGATGTAAAAACTTCTTTAAAGAAGTTTGGAACCCGACCTACTATCTTATTTAATCAACAATTTATCTTGTTTATTCTACCATTCCCCAAGTTCCTAGTATTACATTATTCCAGGGACTCATCTAGATTTCTTGATCCATTTATTTCAGTTGACTATACTCCTATGTATAGGCCAATTTTCACACATCTTAAATGTCATATGGATTTCCACGATTTCACATCCTCTTGTTACCTTGCTATTTCTCCATCTACCTCTCTGTCTGCTTTCAAGGTTAAATGTCTCAGTCATTCCTGTCTGAATCTCTCCCGACCACAACTGCAGCACCGCAGGCTGCGAGATGCAGACACATCCTGAATACAGCTGTAATGTGCTGTGACTCAGCAGTTCAAGTGGGTACCAGCCCTCTCCCAGTCACATCAGCCCCAGCAATCATAGTTTAAGACAAACATATCCCCAAGACAATTTGTGTACGTAATTTGTGCTAGCACAGAATCTATGTAGGTCGTAGGTGACTCTAAATCTAATGAGCTATGTAATTTGCTCAAAAAGGCTTACAAAAACAGCTAACTACCCCAGAATATGATCATACATTTGTATTATTAAGTAACAGAGGTTGTTGCCCTTCTATCATTTAAGTTTAAATAATGATTAATTTCTGCCTACACCAGATGAAATACAGTAAGTAATAAATGTACCTAAAGAAATTAAATGGTAGAAGCAACAACTTAAATGTTTAAACACATGGAAAGATATTACCTTACACTTAGAAGGAAAGATCTTTATGTCACAGTCAGGGAGGAGTGAGTTTTCATTAGACTTTTCTGGTTTTATATACCGCTTTAGAAAGTAAAAGCTGGATTTAGTCGGAGTTTTCAGAAGGCTGAGATCTAGTTTTTCTAAAGTTTTAGTAAACTTCATATGTAAAATCTTTAACCTGAGTGCTATCAGTGCAAGCCATTCTTTTATGTATATAACTGTAAAACTATATTTAAAGCACACTTTTACATACTGTTAAAAAATAAAACAGCTGATTTTGTCACACAGCACATTAAAAACATTGAATGTTACCCCAAACCATCTGCAGCTGATCATTGCATGCAATCAACATCAATTTGGCTATGGGTCTCAACTAACCAGTCCTGCTTAAAAAGGATGGGGCCTAACTCAGTAGCAGTACCACACCATTTCACCTATAGTGTTTTGGAAGCCAGACTACTCTTTGACCAATCTTGCACTGTGTTTCAGAGATACACAAGACCTGTCAGTTCTGTCACCATCGTACTCTGAGCTTGAGCTCCCAATACCCAGATGCAGTCATTCAGTGCCATCCAGTGATTGAAAGGACAATTGGATCCAGTTTCTGTGGGCAATGCCAAGCCACAGAAGATATTACTGGCTTTAAAGCTAACTGGAAATTTCCAAAAATTCTCTATCAAAAAAAGCAGCCCTTATTAAAAAAGGTCGAACTCTTTTCTTTGGGTAAATGGCATGGTGAAAGAAACTGAATTTTCACTACCCACCAAGGATCATCATTGAAACTAATGTATATTTGATGGGAGAGACGATCCCTATAGAAATTGAAGTAGAAGCAAGGCTGAAAGCTTACCAAAAGAACAACTGAAAAATACAAGATTCCTAAGCAATACAGTTGAGTACCTAGAGATGGAAGAACAAGAAGTGAAATAAGACATGGTAGAAATAACACCATAGGCTTAAACTCACTACAGTAATGACATGGTGATATAATTGCCATGGTACAGAGCACTGGTGTTCCTGGACGTGGTGTTTAGGAAGGTAGAAACACAAATTATTGTTGTGGCTTCATATCCCAAGTTAAAGATATGGTAGACTTTGTAGAGACAAAAAAGAGAGATGAAGCATAAAATAATCTCTATTTAAGTTGAAACAACCTTGGAGTGATTGAAGAGATTTTACTAATTTAGGGCTGAGTATCAGCTGTACTTGGAAACAGAAATCAACATTACCACAATCTGTGTCTTAGTAGCAAACTTCAACTTCCCAGAAAATGAGTGGGGAATAAACTTAAACATTAATGATGAGGGCCTCCTGCTCCTGAATATATTAGTTACAAGACTGTCCCTTATTCAATAAAAGACATTATTTCTAGAAAAACTGTGTCTTCCTTAGCGTTGCCCTTGTTTACTGGCAACAGGTTTAAAATAATATATATAAGAGCCTTAGATAAAGTGGCTGAAAATTATAGAGCTGTGTCTCAAGCAGTGTAGAGATGTTTTTTGAGCCCAACAGGACTACTCAGCAACTCAAAAAGCAGAGATTTAATAATAAGTGGAAAAAAAGAATGAACAAGAGAAATTAGATCTTTGACATCTCTAAGTATAGGGATAAAGCAAAATTGTCTGTAAAAAAGTATAGCAATTGAAAACAAGCAATAAAAGGTTCTTCCATCATGTAAAGAGAAAGAAACCTAAGAAAATAAGATATGAAGTTGCTATGCAACAGTGACTAAACATAATCTAGCTACAGTCAAAAAGCTGATTAAATGCTTTCCTCTTGCTTTTCAGTGAGGATAATTTTGCCAAATATGAGAAAAAGAAGACATTTGTCGGTTTATTGGATATGGACTATGTGAGGCTGGAGTAAAACTGAGGACATACCTTAATCTTTTGTTAAAAATTGTCCTTAGCACTATGTCAGGACTAGAAACTCCTGTTTGGACTATAGCAACTGCCTAATCTGAAAGCTTGGAGACACTGGAGCAGTCAGGATTTAATGTTCAGAGCACAGGAAAGCATATCTGAACATGCTCAATGAATTCATAAACAGCTAGACATGACAGAAAAGGCTTATTTGTGTTCACATAAAGCAGTATGGACCAACTGAAGGTAGACAGTAGAGAGGATTTTACACCACCTCTGTAAAAGCTTCTCTTTCAGGTTGATTGAGATGTACCTAATGCACCCAGTGACTCAGAGTAGCAGTTTTTCATCCCAGAATGTTGCTGAAATTGGTAAATGAAGTTGTGAGAGTAGTAGGGAAGCTTCTTGATAAACAAAATGCTATATTTAAGAGTGGGGATGTCCTGCAGATAACTGAAGACTTGCAAGTTTTCCTCCAAAATATACAAACAAAAAAATAGGATAAAACTAAATAAAATGCAACATACCCACAAAAGGTAGATTCCACAGGAATTAGCTGCAAACTTTCTCTGTGAAGATAAATAATTTGCTGGCAAAAGTGAATGCATTCCATCTGTCACCTGAATTTCTGTAAGGCAGCTGGTATAGTGAATAGCTGCTCTAGAGTTAGTGCTTTAGGATGACTCTGCTTGAGCAGGGAGGTTGGACCAAATGATGCACTCTGATCTCTTCCAACCTTACCCATTCTGTGACTGTGTGAAACCAAATGAAGTGTAAACATTTTGAAACATCAAAAAAAATTTTAAAGACTTTATGATTCCGAGTTTTGTTGAAAGAGAAAATATGAAAATATGGTGAATAGAAGAAGGGCTTTGTTTATTATTTTCACAAAGACACATGGCGGAAAAAAATCAAAAAGTGCTAATGAAAGTTGAGGATACACCAATATTAAGACACTTTGCCAAAATAAAGAAGAATCAGAAAATTGAATGCAAAGATAAAAATAGTTTTAGTAATTTGAATGGGAAAATGTAATACTACAATGTTCAAAAGAGTGCATAGTTCATTTTTAGATGGTTTGGATGAGATGAGATTTTCCACTATTTGCCACCTATGAAAAGACTTTTGCTATAAGCATGAAGTTAAATAGAAATATTACAAAGCAAACACGTTCACATAGTAATTCATCATTGTGTATGTTCTATGACTGTGCTCTACTTAAAATTAGTTGATAATGTCTCCAGCAGGAGTCAAGTAGTACTGTTCCATTTATAGGACTGCTATCTAAGATACAGCTAGGATGAGATACTGAGATAGATGAATGAAATCTTTTATTCTGATCCACTATCTTTCTTACAGTCTCATCTGGCAGACTCTACAGTGTACTCTGTATTTATAAAAAATACGGTACCACTAGAACATGTATGAAAAAACACTGTGGCATGGTTTGAGGAATAAAAGTTTGATTTCAGGAAACTGTAAGAGAGAAAGCTTGTTCATTGTGGTGCAGTGCAGTAAGAAAGATGACGTATTCCCTCTCAGTAAATGCAGTATGTCAGAGTAGACAAAATATGTCAGTAAAAGTTGAAGAAGGACAAATGTACCTCAAGAAGAACAATCCCCAACAATGGATCCTTGGGCAAAGATGGCCAACCAGCTCCTGGATGACTTTAGGAAGAGCACTGGTGGAGGGAGGAGATCCTTATCCTCTACTCAGTAGTGGTGACAGATAACGGGTGTGCTATGTCCAGTGCAGGACTCTCCTGTCTGAACATTTTCTTACATGTCTGTTGAACATCAAAGTAGTGGCAGTGAAAACCAAGCTTTCAAAACCCCATTAGGTTTAAGAGAGGCTGAGCAGTTTAAGAAAGGGTTTACATCATGTGTACCTGTGTCATCAGAGAACTCATTTTAGTGATCTAGGAAGACTCTCCCACTCAGATTTTTAGTGAGGCTACTGAGCAGTAAATGAGTCACAGACTTGCCATGAACACTTGTATTTCTAAGTCTTCTAAATTGTTATTTCGCAACTCAGCAGGAGCAAGCCAGAGACCACAATAAAAACTTACTGGAGTAAATTTCCAGCCCAGTTTAAGAGTCTTTGATTTCATCAGAACTGGGGAATGGTCATGGTTTTATGTTCATCTTAAGTACTCCATGAGAAGCAGCTGTGTGAACTTGTGTCTTCTGTCAAGCAATAAAATGACAAGAGCAGCTATTCAGACTGTTCTAGAGGTCCAATAAAGATATTAAAATGTTTGAAGAGGAAAGAACCTTTTACAAGGAAAGACCTCAAAAGAAGTAAGCAGGCTTAACAGTGGATTAGAATAATCTGACTTATTAGTTAAGTTGCATTGCCTAGACCCATAATAGTAATGCCATCATACTTTACGGTATCATTTTGACATTGAAAGTTTTGCCTTTAGCAGGTGCAATCATTTATAATGAATAGCACATAGCATTTAATTAACATTCGGATCTTCTGAAGTTCCTCTTCCCCCGGTACTCAGAACATGACAGTGGAGGATAACATTCCCACTGAGCCACTCCTGGAATTGATACTGGATATGACTACCCTTGCCCATGAAAAGATATCTTGTCATGTATCCGGAACTACTTTACTCAAGTTCATTTTAACGTTGACACATTGTACTTAAACTCTTTTGTCCATGATTCCTGCACTGACAAATTGCCTAACTAGGACCATGTGGCCAGTCTCAGCAACCTCAGATACTCTTCTAGTGTAGAATAAGACAAGATTGGGGGATCTTAGAATTTGGGATAATTAAAATCAGATAAAATGAAACAGGGGAAAAATGAATGTAGGGAATAACGAGATATGTGTAGAGGACAAATTAGAAGACATCTAAATACATCAGCAAAAATATAAAACCAATTGAACACTAGAATAAGGTTGGAAAAGATGATTGCAGGAAATATTTAGTGACATTTTTCACTGTCATTAAGTTTTTCAGGTGCTTAAGTGCTTTGCTGAACTGAGGTGTAATTGACTGATGTGAATGAATGAAAAAGAACTAAAAAGGAATATGTTTTCCACTAGATTTTGAAATAATGTGAGGAGCTATTAATTCTGTCATCTAGAAACTTAGAAACTAAAACTTATCCAGGTAGGTATCTGTGTTATTGTTCAAGAATTAATTTTTTAATTTTTTCTATAAAGATTGTCTCTAGTAGAATTTCATATCACCATACAAACAAAAGAGAAATCTGGGTATAATGAAAGCATGAAATAAAGCATTATATTAAGCCCATTCAGGATGGTTATTCACTATTTTTAGACATCGACCTATACAATATGTAAACCTGCAAATTTAAAGCAAATGTGTTCACCATCCAGACCAGTAACTAGAGATAGGAAAATCAGAATAAGAAATTTAGAGTTTGGCATTTCTCAAATGTACTCACAGCCAAGAACTTCCCTTGCAATCATCCAGCTAAATCAAATCATCCAAATTGTTAAATTATCCGTAAGGGAATTAAAAAAGAAGTCTAAATAAATTGATTTGTTTTACATTTAACAAATTATAATTAGAAATAATCCATAATCCCTTTCACTGACAACTTTTTCAAAGTTTAAAAATTAATGAAGTTCTTGTCTTCTCTTTCGCCCTGAAACTTTCTCTCATAATGTTCAAGAATCTAACTGCAAAGTTAACTGGAACTTTTTTGTACTGATTTCAATTGAAAAAAACTACTGTTTTTCATAAATCTTGTTCTGTCTCTTGCTTTGCTACCAAATAATTATTTTCTTTATTCCATTGTCCACTCTTCTGCAATGCATTGTCTACACTGTCTAGACTATTTGCTATGTTGCATTTATATAGTTAGATTTCATCATGAGAATCATCAGTGTGACAATATACTAAACCGGATTAATCTAATACCCCAAGAACAGAATATTCCAATTATGAATGAGAGATGAATATTCCTTTTATTCAAGGGGTTTGAGTGTTAAAGAAGTCAAACTATAAAGCACTAGTCTATTCTTATCATTCCCCTATTCTACAATCTAAGTGGCATCTGTGTATGATATCTGTAGATTAGATAAGAGACTAAGGGTAATATTTGTCCCACTCTACCTGCATATTGACTTTCTTTTATAATATGGTCATTTAGTCTCTCTCTGTGGTTCTATAGGTAGACAAATTGCACTCATGACATACAGACTTAAATGTCTCTCTATTTCATCTGTGTCCCTTAAATGAAGTGAGACAATCTTACTCTAAATGGTTGGAAACTTTTTGAAGGTAGGTGTTTTACTTGGAAGTGCTTACTTAATGGTCCCTTTTCAAGGGATTAAAATGTCCAAAGAGACAAGAAAGTATTCAACAGTTTTCAAAATCAAGGGTGCCTGTTTCCTGTCAGTTTGATAATACAGTATCTTCACTAGATTCCTATCCACGTTCTAGTCTCACTTTTCTAGTCTCAGAAATCTTTACAATCTAATCTATTTTTTACAGAAAATTTTTCAGTTGTATGTCCTAATATTTGGTATACATAGACACTTCCTTTTTCTGTTGTAACTTGTAGTCTGCTTGCAGCTTGCTAAATGAGCACAGCAGTATGCAGCAAAGACTTTGAAGCACCAAGTTGAGTCAAACAGGAAGCCAAAAAAATCTGTATATTATGATCCCTTTTAAAGAGGGTGTGGTGGTAGTGGGTTTTTTCCTAAATGATTTTCAACAATCAGTCAGAATTTTAAGTTTTTCAGTATAGTTAAAACTTTAGAACAAGATAGGATGGCATTCCTAAAAATGTCTCTTCTGATTTTCAGAAAATACTAACTACTCATCCTCTGAGAGAGAGGCCATTATGTGATCTCAGGATGGCCATTGAGGATCAGCACAGGCACTCTATATTTTCCATCCATTCTAAGCAAAAAAAATATTTGGGTAGATAAGTATCAAGAGGTTTCATCATCAGAGACACAGGATTTTGTTGCAACTTCTGTCCTGCAGTAAAAATTTCATTTGCAACAAATCTGTCCATATCAGATTGTGTTCTCTTGGTATGTTCTACAATGCTCATGAATCAAAAAAGTTGAGTGAATAGGAACGAACAGCCAGCCTCATACACAAGACATGAGTGTGAGCAGTCAGAATAACATTTCTGAGTATCAAATGTGGTTGCAACCACTGTAGCCAAGAACAGCCTTAGTTTCCATATGCTTCAAGAGGCTATAACAACACACCAGCCCTTGGCTGAATTGCTGGATACACCTATTAAAAACAACTGTTGCAAATAATCCATAAAGAAAAGCCAAAACACTTTTGTTATTGTTGAGTGGTTCAGGAGTTTTCACTTCAGACTGGGGAATAACAGCTTTACTGGTAAAGTCTGCCAGACCAGTGCATTATCCCAACTCCACTTTGATATGCATCTCATGTTTCCATGTCATATTCTCCAAGAAGCAAATACTAGGTGAATACTGAGAGTGAGATTTAATTCAGCTGAGCTTAATCAATCCACTTCTCATCCTGACTGTGGTGTTTTTCTGCTATTTTCAGACCTTGGAGGGAAATAAGTGTCTTTCCTGGTATCAGGTTATACTTCTATAGTTTGATAGTCTACTTTTCATTCAATCTTCTATCAGGATGAACTACAGATAAAATCTGTATGGAAATTCAGCCCTGTGATTCAGGGTCTTTGGGATATTTTTCTCATGAAGTTTTATTTGTTTGCAATTTTATTAATTTATTCCTTTTCTCCCTGCCATTCCTGACCTTGTTATAGAGCAGCATGACCTCTCAGGGTAGAAGACCCTACCATGGCATTAATTTCTCCCTTAGCCGCAAGTGACAGAAAATCTCTATAAGAAACTCTCCCTTAAGCAAAAGTGAATTCTGTATTTGTTGATGCTTGGCTTCTGCAGTGAGGAAGAACAGGGGAAGCACACAGGGTTATATTATTTATTTCACTGAAAACATAGTAATATGGATTTTCTCACCCTCCTCCCCTAGCATGATAAACCAGGAATTATCCATCTTTATAGGAAAAGGAAGCAAACTTACTGAAAAGGATGCACAGGCTCCTTCATTCTTGTGTCTAAAGTTCTGGAAGAGCTTGTGGAAGGAATTGATTTGGTTCCATCCAAAACTAATTGCATTCCCTCAGAGCAGGAGAGCTCACTGCAGGTCAAAAAAGTATATTAAAGGGAGGATTTTTTGTGACTTAAATTCTGATGTTTTAATAAGGAATTTCTGGGCTGTCAGCATAAACTCACATTCTGTTGGGTCTGGAAGAAATCATGTCTTTCCCAGAAATAAACTTCTTAATCAGAGCTGAATTTCAATGTATGAAATAAATGTCAGAGTTTGAGTCTGACCCAAATCTTGTTGACAACATTTTAAGCAAAATTATATTTATTCAAAAAATTAACTTTTCATGATCATTATATTTTCTTAAAACTCTCATTGGAGTTTTTGGTTCCACCAAGGTAAAATCATCATATGTTTAAAACCTCTTTTCATGCGCAGTGATGCCATCTTGGTCTTTTTTTGTAGTACCTCAGGGGTTACTCATCAGTTCCTTTAATATTGAAAAGCCATGAGATAGATATTAACAGATACAATAATATGTCACTAAAGATCACTGAAGCACTGTAACATATTTCAGGTTTCTCCTGCTCAGTTTTGGCCTTCCATAGGTCTTTTATTTAGAAAAAGAGAGGGAGAGGAGAGGGAGACCTAATTCTCCTGGGAGAAAGAAACCACTGCCCTACAGTAGCAACTGCATTTATTTTTTAAGAGGAGACACGGGGCCTTTTCTCCTGGTTTTGTACTTTAAATAATTACAGGCTTTATTCCAGATCATGATATTAAAATAATCACTATGAGAATGGGCATCAGTATGAGACTTACTCTTTGATACTTCATTAAAAACTCATGCCAAACGTTGGATGCAAGAGAAATGACCATGAGCTGGAATAGAAAGAACCATATGCCACTAGAAAACAGGTTGGATACACAGTCTACTTTACTGCTTTATCCTGTTGCCGTCTAGTACTGCCAGTGTCAATAACAATAACAACAATTTACATTTGCATAATCACTCTTATTCCAAAACACATGGCAAATCATAGGCCAAATTATGCTTTTAGTTATGTGGATTACTCCTAAGCCAAATGCTTTTTCCTGTGAAAATCCAGAACAAAATGTTGGCTTCTTTTATATGGGAAAATCTCCAAGCCTGGAAGATCAGCGCTGATTCAGAGCACATATTTTCTACTTTAGATATTTCTGCAACTGGAAGACTCGGGTCCTCTCTCTCTTAGGACAAGACTCTAAACACCATTGTATGATCACAGAGTATAGCTTAATGCACTATACCACCATAAAAATATTGCCAAAACAAATATTATTTTTTTGCTGTACGTTTTAGACTTTTCTAAAATTAACATAAAATCCAGAGCACAGACCTTTCAACCTATAATTCTCTTGAACACATTACACCAATTTAATGCTACATGACTTGAAATCAACAAACAGATATGTCAAAATCATGTTCCAGATAAGAAAATATAGCAGAATATTATAGCCATAATAGTAAATAGAGTAAGAATTAGGAAAAGGAGAAAGCATCAGAAACCCAATGATGAGACACAAGAAAAACCCAGAGTTAGCAATGTCTCTGAAATCAGTGGTTTTTAATAAGCCTACCGATGTTATACAGAGCTGTGACTTTTCTGTGATTTCAGTTTGCCTCTAAATGGCTTGTGAGAACATGATTTTATCGACTTGCTTTCTGTCATTTAATAGTGGTAATATTGTTGTTATTGATCTGCACCTGAAGCAAAGCAACACCTTCACTTTCTCTCAGAAAGTAGAGGTCTGTGGCATGGAATTATCTTTCCTAAATGGAACATTAAATGATGTGCCTAAGTTGGAACAATTATTATTTACATATCCTAAATAAAGAATTCTTCTTGATGACAAAAATAATAATTATATATTAGAATCTTTGCATGGAGCACAGAGAAGACCCAGCAACAAGTGCTGTCGATCCTGATCATGAACAGCCTTCATATGTGTTTGGTCTACCGTTCAAAAAGAGCTCAGAAAGCTTGTAAATGCAATCTGAACCATAAGATTTTCAGACTATGCCATATGAGTGATCTGAAAGTCAGGCAGTAAAGCCAAAGTAGGGTTAGGATTCAAATAAATCATATAACAGAGAAAATTGCCAATTACTCTGCTTTTAAATGAAAGCTACTTTCCGCAAGCTTTGTTTTTAAAGCAGAACAAAAATCAAATCTTTCATAAACTTGCTCACCAGCAGTATTGTAAAGCTGGATTTATAAAGCATTGAAGATAGGTATGTTTGAATGTACATCAGTAATTGTTCAGTAATTAGAATATCTCTCTAGGTTTTATATTGGTTTCACAGAAAGAGATACTACCTTCAGCTGAGTTATGAAACTGTTAAGGATTCCCAGTGCCAGCTCCAGAAAGGCCAGAAGTAGTCAGCATGGGCAGACCTATGGAATACAGTCTGCATTGATTCTTGTAAAGGTCCGTGAAACCACAGTGCAGGAATACATTAACAGAAGGCAAATATCTTGTCCTATTTCACTGCCTACATTGGTACTTCAAGCACCAAGGAATTACCAATTATTTTAATTATCTTCTCTCTGTTAACAGTAATGCTTGAATTCTTAGGTTTTTGAAGATCTTTTTCTGGAAGACAGATAAATTGTAAATGAAGATAGAAATCCAGGACAGATTCTGATGCTTTTACACTCACCAAATAGTTAACTGTTCTGGAAATAGTCCTGTTAATTATCACAGAGAAAGGTTGTTAGCAGCAGCAGGAGACTTTTCAGGCCCTCTCTCTTCATTACCAAGGTAGAAGTGAGAACCTCCTTGAATGTAGAGGAAAGTGTACAAAAATTATTTTAAAAATATATTTAAATTAAGAACATATTTCAAGTTCTTCACCCATTTGAAAAAGACTTTTGAGCAAGTTATTTCTCTCAGGAGCAAGAATGAGGTTTGTAAGAGCTGCTCAGGTGTGAGGAAATAAAAGTAATCAGTGGACTTCAATCTTTGCTGCTGTTGACAGAGCAGTACTTAACTAGTATATTTAGGTAAATAAGAAATCAAATACTGGATTCCTGTTTAATTTCTTTGCTTATTTGATGAATATATGAGTAAAATAAGCTTCTGGACTGAACTGCCTGACACGTAAATGCTGTGGGTCTTGGCAGGGTCTGGGTGGTTTGTTCTGAAAGTTTCCCTATAGAACTTGGATGAAGCTCTTCTTCCTGTTATCAGTAATAGACTCCATGTTTTTCTATATGCAGAGGTGATTTGAAATAATGTCATGAATGATAAAAGTTAAATCTATAGGGTTTGGTCTCTGTACCTTGATGTAAAAACGAAAATGTCAAATTCCATGTGCAGGACAATCATCTTCAAAGAGTATCAACCTTGGGGAATGACAGCAAACTTCTTCAATATTACTGTGATCGGCTGCACACTGTTAAACCAAGAATATTAGTCTAAGGTGACCATGATTATTATGTTAATTTTCATCAAAGAAACGACAAAGAAGTCCAAGCCTGCTTTTCCTTAGGAGGAGAAGAAATGTGGAATGTTAGTAAAAGGCAAGAATTTGAGAGGCATTAATGGAGAATGCTGAAGGCTAGAAGAAATTCAGGATGGAGAAAAGATAGAAAAGATCTGTTGTTTTAGTTGGTAAAGTATCCACAATAAAATACACACATCATATACATACATGTATACACACTGATTTTGAAGGATGTTCTTGATCAACTGCTAATCTTAAAGACAGATTATCATTGAAAAAAGTATTATTGCTTAACTTCGCTTGATGGGGCTTTAGGTTTGGGACTTTGGTTCAGTCCCTTATATACTGGAATCAATTAATAAATTAAAAGTCTAGGTCTATGTTTTGAGTACAAATATCCCTGATCTACAAAAGGTTTCAGAACTCTTATTTTAGTCGTTGTTCATTGATAAGTAGATTATTATTAAATACCTTTTAAAAATTTGTTACTGTCCTCTGGGGAATGCTAATATCACAAGAAGTGTTTTTGCACTGACACTGGGATAGAAATCCAATTCCATTTCCATTCTATTATTTTTCATAAAATGGAAATTCAGATAAGGAAAAAGTCAATTTGGAAACACAGAGAAGGCCATGCATGCAGAGGCATTAATTGGACTTAGTATTTGTTAATGTAATGTGCATATCAGTAAAGCTGTAATGATGTGATTGATTTGGTGAATTCACCTTGCTTCAGTGTGGATCACATGATGGTTGAACTAGGAGTTTCTAAGTCTGAAGGTGTAGGTAGATACAGATTAAACTAAACTCAATATCCAGGACTGCTGGATGTAGAAGGAGAATATTCACTGATAAGGACAAAAACATCATTGTACCAAATGTAACAGACCTCTTTCAAAGACAAACTTTCAGTAAGGACTGAGTCTGTTTTGGATTCAGAACCTGGAGCGACAAAATAATCTCTTTATACAGAGGCATGCAAAATGATAAATGGGCGTATAAATCTTCAGCACAGGAGAATCACAAGTTTAGTCCATGAAAACATAAAATGATCCACTTATAATTTAGTTTGCAATGATGTTGATGGCTTGTGAGCCCTATACAAAAACTGCAGCCTAAAGGCCTGAAGTTTTAGTAGAAACACATTGGTGCAGTTTAATACTGGTGCATCTCTTGAATGCATCGCAAAAGTTGAAACCTTTGGCTTTAGAGAAGACTTGAAAAAGGTTCTGCTTTTGGCAGTCATCTAAATTTTTTCGTGAAGGATGAAGAAACTGGCAGGGGAGATGGATTGCAACAGCTTCAGTGTTAAGTTGAAGAAACAGTTGAAAATATCAAGAAATAATTTTTCTTTACTTCCTCTGACAAGCAAATATCATTTTTTCCTAGTTACATGCTTAGCATCCTAAAAAACCTTCTATTTTTCTAAAATTTAATCTAGATACACTGGAGCCAGATAGAAGGACTGGGTAGGACTAGTTTTTTAGTAACTTGCAGTAATCAAAATATTTTTGTCTCCAGATTATCCACAATAAGTATATTATATCTGACTTGGTTGTACTAAGTCACTTCACAGCGATAATTAGAAAAGGATTCTTCTAAGATATGGCTGACCTCATCCTGTAAAAGATAACTAAAAATGACCACAAGAGCCCATAAATGCCTACTTCTCTTCATTGACTCCAAGGAGTCTGGGTGACTAGCTCAGGTGTAGGCACATAGCTTACAAGGTCTAGAGTAAACACAATGAATTTCAGGGCTTGTTTCTGTCCATTATCACAAAGAAATTTTCAATTTCTTTATTTAGGATATTCTAGACATCTCCGTGGGACTGGAAAACAGCCGTAGGATATTTACTCTCTGTAGTGGGGGCTGGAGGCTGGTCAAGATATGTTAGAATAGAATCACAGAATCATTTGAGTTGGAAAAGACCCCAAGTCTCATCATTGAGTCCAACCATAAACATAAAACTTCCAGGTCCATCACTAAACCATGTCCTTAAGTACCACATGTACACATTTTTTACACGCCTTCAAGGACGGTGGTTCTACCACTTCCCTGGGCAATCTGTACCAATGTTTCACAGCCCTTCTTGTGAATAAATTTTTCCATTTCCTCTTGTCCTGTCACTTGTTACCTGGGAGAAGAGACTGACCCCCCAGCTACAACCTCTTTTCAGGTAGTTGTAGAGAGTGATAAGGTCCTGCCTGAGCCTCCTTTTCTACAGGGTGAACCCTCCGGCTCCCTCTGCTGCTCCTCATAAGACTTGTGCTCCAGACCCTTTCTCAGCTCCGTTGACCTAGTCTGGACTTGCTCCAGCGTCTCAATGTCTTTCTTGGAGTGAGGGGCCCAAAACTGAACACAGGATTCAAGGTGCAGTTTCACTAATCCCTGGTACAGGGGGACAATCACTTCTCTGGTCCTGCTGGCCACACTATTACTGATACAAACAAGGATGCCATTGGCCTTCTTGACCACCTGACCACACTGCTGGATGATATTCAGCCAATTGTCACTGAATATCCCCAGGTTCTTTTCCATGGGGAGATTTCCAGCTGCTCTACCTCAAACCTGTAGTGTTGCACACAAAACGCTGAATCCACCCCTGTGGAAGCAAATGAATCATTCTCTTGAAGTCCTACCCATAGATAGGACCTGGATTTCTTAAACTGAGAAAGATTTAAACACCTGAATGTATGTCTGTATCTGTAGCCTAACATAAACATGTATTGTTTACAAAGGCTTTTTGCTAAGACCCCTTCAAAGTATCCTTTACATCTTTTGTGTTTACACTTATGTCTCATTTTTAGGCCGGTTAATTTATATTATTTTTAAGAGCATAAATTATACAGGTGCTCAGTTGCGTCACTACAGAAGTTTCATGGGACAGCAGTAGCCTTTAGACCAAACAGCCATGTTTGAGACTGAGATAAATAAACCATGTTTAGTCATACCAGGAGTTGTGACAGGTATCTCATTTGTCTGGGCTTTCTAAGCAAAGCACAGCTGGGTGAGAGTACACTTTATAAATTCAGTTCCTTTGCATCTCTTCCTAAGGCAAATTACCAACATGTCATTATTGTCACTGTGTTTTCACTTTGGCCCATACTAATTCCATTCATCATTGCACTCTCACCTGGGGGCCCTTACTCAGACACAGAGTCACCATCTGTATAGCCAGTGGGAAACAGATGAGACATGCAAGAAACATCTAGACTAATAAATAAAAGAGGTTAGGGACCATTCCTTCTCTTTGAGACTTACTAGACTGGCACAATTTGTGTAAACATAGACCAATTATCCCTCTCCCTAAACAGAGTGTCAACAACCAAATTGCTACTGGAATGGACTATAATAGACCATACTTATGGACTATCTGTCCTGGATAACAGTGCTGGTAGGTATGGTCTAAACTTATAACAGCGTACATATTAATATTTAAGCAGTACAAAAGGGTGATCCTACCTCTCTTACATAGCAGTGTGAAAACAGCTATAGACGATAACTTAAACCTTGGTCTATTGAGGTGCCTATATTTCACCTCTGCAGTTACAGCTCTGATGTATTTCCTGGATTTCTGGTTGCTTTTTAGATCTGTTGCATGTGTCTCTCTAAATAGTTGAAATTCCTGTCATGGTAGGGAATTCTAGCCATACATAAAATACCAGGAGGGGAAAGTAAAGATAAACAAATGTCTCATCACCTTATGAACCAATCTGAAGAACTATTCTTTCATAAGCCTCCTATTTTTAAATCAGATAATTTCTATATCTATGAAGGACCTGTACATACACATATATAAATACATCACAATGCAAGAGATGGACAGTTGGCTGAAGGGTTGGGCTCAGACAGTTATAGTAAAAAGGGTAACATTTAGTTCGTGGCCAGTCATTAGGGGGGTTCCCCACAGCTCTTTTTTCATCAGGCAGTCACCAACTTTGTGAAATTTAACAAGTGCTGGACTCTGTATCCGGAATGGTGTAATCCTGAATGCAAGTATAAACTGAAATACAAAGAGGTCTAGGGATTTTGGTTGATGGTAAACTCAAAATGAGCCAATGATGTGTTGTGGTGGCCAAAAGGGCCAACCATATTCTAGGATGTGTTAAGTGCAGTATAGCTAACTGGTCAAAAGAAGTAATTGTCCCATTTATATTCAGTATTGATGCAGCCCCACTTTGAGTACCGTGTGTAGTTTGGGGCTCAAAATACAAGAAAAATACATAAAAATATTAGAATATGTCAGAAGGAGGGCAACAAAGATGGTGAAAGGGCTAGTGAGAGTGAATTAGAAGTGGCTTAGGATGCTAGTTTTGTTCAACTTAGACAAGAGGGTGTCATCTGAGGAGTGATTCCATTGCTGTCTACACCTTTCCCGTGAGGGTAAGTGTTAGGAGTTAAAGAGCACAGTTGCCTGTTTCAAACACTGTCAAGGGCACAGAAGGAACTTGCCATAAGATAAGCCGCCAAAGCATAAACTTGATATAATCACAGAAATGAGGAATTTGAGACAGGAAGGCACTAATATCAGACCTAACAGAGGTGAGATCTGGTTAGCACATCCTGTTTAATGCATCCAGACAAAAATTTCAACTGTGGCAAACTGAGGGAAACTAAGCAACAGCTCATACACATGTCACTCGACAGGAGTTGGACTCAGTGGTCCTTGTGGATCCCTTCCAACTTAGAATAGTCTATAACTCTATGATTCTACAGTTTTGGTATATATGGTTCAACAGTAAGTTCAGGGTATCATAGCCTATCAGTTTAAAGTAACCTCATTTCCATTTGCATAAAGCTAAATTGCAATGTTACCTATATATAACATATCAATGTTTCGAAGTCAAAATAATTGATAAATATTATTAAATAAAAACTGTTAAATTGACCCATCACCATTTATTACTTGAGTGGCTAATAATAACCATTTTTTCTCCGCCCCAAAGACAATTTATTATAATTTTCATCTGCTTTGAATAATACTGATTCAGATGGATTTTTCTTTTTCAAATCTTAATTTTGTTTCACATTTTCCAAGAAAGCTAACAAACTTTCACATTTGGGCAGTCCCTGCATGTGAGCTGAGGAAAGATTAGAGGTGACTACTCTGCTTTTTGGATGCTTTCATTTGGATGTCATTGAAAAGAATCATAAAAAGCACAGTTTCCCTGGGCAACTTCATACCCCATAGAAAATTTTAATGCACAAATCCTATACTTGCAATCCAAACTTTCCAGGAACACAGTACAGAAATACAAATAAAGGAACAATTTCAAAATGTCATTTTAGGAGAGGTAGAAGCAGAAATGTCTTCCTGATCTATAGAACTTGGTGAAAAAGATTTGCTACTGTGATTTGGCGTTTTTCATCATGTATCTGTTGCTGGGCATGAACCAGGAGTATCTCTCTCATCGTTGTTTCTTTTGAGGTTTTGTACACATGATGTAGTATGACTAGTTGATCTGATTCTGCTTCAGACACTGATAACGTGTAAAAAGTCAAACTGGCCCTCTGCAGGCATGTCAGTCTCATACTCAGATCCCATTCACTGTGTTACTACTGCTGGTACATCTCCCTTTGCTGTCACTGTAAGTCTGTTGCTACTCATCCGTATGCTGCTACATACTCTCTTATATCTGTCAGTCCCATCTCTTTGTTTGACATAATCTGTGTCTCTTTCTATGCCTTAGTTCTTCCTTTTGTATTCCTCTTCTTGGTTGTGTTTCCTCTTCCCCCTTTTACTTGTCACCTCTCTCTTCTCAAACAACTTTTAGAAAGGAAAGTGGTTAATATATATCTGTCCCTAGATAGGGAGAAATGTAGAGGTAATAATCTGTCCTCCCAGCTCATTCTCTCAGAAGAGCAGTGACGGACATGGGTTCGGTCAACAAAATCTCACATGGAGGCTACCCATTACATTCTGACTTTCACATTCCGTGCGGGTTTTTTTTTTTATTGTGGTCTCTTCTTGGTAAGAATTGGCTCGATAGGTTCGACAGGCTTGAGAATTAAACCCATGCAAAACTTACGAAGTTCAACAAAGCAAAGTACAAGGTCCTGCACCTGGGCTAGGGCAAACCCAGTTATTGACACAGGATGGGGGATGAAGGAATTGAGAGCAGCCCTGTCAAGAAGGACCTGGGGATACTGGTATATTAAAAACTGGACATGACTTGGCAATGTGCACTTGCATCCTCGAAAACCAAATGTATCCTGGGATGCATCAAAACCAGTGTGGCCAGCAGGTCAAGGGAGTTGATTCTCTCCCGCTCTTGGGAGAACACACCTGAAGTGCTGCATCCAGCTCTGGGACCGCTAGCACAAGACAGACATGGAACTGTTAAAGGAGATCCAGGAGAGAATCACAAAAATGGTCAGATGCTGGAAGAACTCTCCTATTGAAAAGGCTGATAGAGTTTGGGTTTTTCAGACTGAAGACTGGGGGCGCCTTATTGCAACCTTTTAGAACTTAAAGTAATAAGAAAGATTAAAAAAAATTTTTACTAAAACATGTAGTGACTGGACAAGGGTTAATAATTTTAAAGTGAAAGAAGATATATTTAAATTGAACATAAGGAAGAAATAGCTAGGTGGTGAGACACTGGAACAGGTTGCCTGGAGAAGCTGTGAACACCCATCCCTGGAAGTATTTAAGGACAGGGCCCTCAGCAACCTGGTCTGCTGAAAGGTGCTCCTGCCTGTGGCAGGGGATTTTAACTTTGAAGGTCACTTCCAACCCAGGTCATTCTATTATTCTGTGTCTCTAGACAACCAAACCATAATCCTGTTGTTTTCCCTTTGGACATCATCAAATTTCTTGACTGGAAAGGAGCACATTGCAATATGAACTGAAGGCAGTGATTAACATTTACTCAGAGAGTCTGTAAAATATTAATGCCTGGGCACAGCAACAGGAATTATACATACATATATATATGTATGGGGGTGGTATCCAATGCAACTATGAAGAGGATAAACAAACTGATTAACACAGATCCCTATTCTGTCACCACATACTCCAGAGTCATTTTTAGAGAGCCTGCTGAGGCATAGTTTTCTAGACTTAGACAACAGAGTAGTCTCAGGATGTCCTTGTGCTTCTGTGAGACATCTGAGGCTTGGGTAAGGGTCCTTTAAGAATGAAGGCAATAGAAGAAATTGAAAGGAAGACACTGATTTATCATGTAGAAAATTGAGTATTATTCAGCATATTCATTAATATAGCCTTACTAAGTAATGTTTTGGTGTATATATAACAACCTTTATAAATGTCTTACTTAATACATGTAAACCTATAGAAGTGTTTGCAGAATTAAAAAAAGCACCTTATGCATTGCTGAAACAGAGTAACAGCTTTGTTTTCTCTTTGAAAAAAAAAAAAAACAAAAAAACCCAAATAACAAAAAACAAACTAGCCATTTTTACCGTTATTCTGTCTTTATTTCTTTTACAAGAGGATAGCCAAAAAAATGAACTCAATTTTGGAACCCTGGAAGAACAGTATATGATTGGAGTTTATATATGCAATTCTCTAGATGAGCAATTTCTTAACCTTAGAACAAGAACACAATGACATCAAATCTGAACCTTCTATTTGAAAAATGAGAGTTCAGTACAAGGTCCTTTGTCTTTGATTTGTCTGGGACAAAAGCATCTGGAACTGAGTGATATTTTAGAAGAAAAAAATTTAAAGAACCTGTTTTTGAAATCTTTTTGAGTACCATAATCTGCAGACCTCTAGAAAACATGAAAATCACCACTGTACAGCAATTCATAGTTGTTACAATGATTTTGGATAAGTTAAAGTGAAGTGGTAAATCGTGGGCTAGTTGACACATCACTTAAAAAATTTGCACTGTGGATTGTTTTCCACAAAAAAAAAAAGGTAATAGTGGCTTCTTGCTTTTAACATGTGTGAACTTGGGGCAGAAAGGAATCAGTAGCCAGAGAATTTTTTCTCTACAGCAGAATTTCTTTGAGGAAAAGTATTCAAACTCTGCATACATATCCACACACATGGGTGATTCGTGCATAGATTAGTGTGGAGACAGCGCTTGCCTCTTATTTTCAGCCACCAGGGTGTGAGGTGCTTGGTAATACATTACACCTTAGCAGTAGCACAAAAGTTTTGTTCATGTGAGACTGCAGCACAAATAATGAAACACTGGACCCTTCTCTGTGTTGTCCTCATTCCTGTACTAGTGGTGATGGTATTTAACCAGTATCACCAAGAAAAAGCTTGTGAACAAGAGAATGAGGGGATGTCACACTGACTCCCATCCTTCCTCCATTCACCATTCTCTCATGGCCTCTCTCAGCAACGGAGGCACAGGGAGAAAGGAAAATGGGGAGTAAGAAAGGCACACATCTGCCAAAGTCATGAATTTCAGTTACAAGGGCTATAAAACTGACCATTTCTTATATGACCTATGTGACTCGCCCTCTTCATAAGTAATGTATTGGTAAAACTTTTGACTAAGATGTTTTCATCGTTTTAAAACATTATTACTGTGGTTGACAGAAATTAATCAAGACCTTAAAATTCTGCAAGTGAATGTCATGGGCAGATTCATCTTTTCTGCCTTAGACATGAGATGGTTTCAACTCAGATGGTCCCCTTGGACCACTTATTAGGATATCATTTTCTATTTTAGTGTAATTATTCTCAGACACTCTTTTAGGGTTGCTATGGTGAATGTTTCTTCCTCTTTTCCTATTACTATTAAGGGAGTTGTTAATCAGACATTGACACCTACTTTGTAGACATCTACTTGCCATGTTAATCCTAACTCACCTTTTCTTTGAGGTATCTATAAGTGATGTTCCTTGGGATCAGTACTTACATGAACAAGGCCTAACAGTGTCAAACACAGACACTAAAGACAGTATTCTCCAAAGGTATAAATCAGCACCATTTCAATTACATTGATGGGACAATATCACAGCTCCAAACTGCAGTAACATTATTTTGGATAATGTAGTAAACATTAAAAAAATCATGGGAAATATCAATAAAAATGTTTATCTTTCTCTTATGTCTACTAAAACAAGTTTCAAATTAAACCAATAATTTTACAGCATGTGTATTTGTCCACTAAAAGAGAGAATTAGAGCAGAAATGCTTATTACATAATGTAAGCTCACAAATAGCTTGTCACATAATATCTTTGACTGCACCGGTCAATTATAGTTTTGCAATTCACAGGCTGATTGTGACTTCTGCTAACAGTAAGTCTTCCAGATGCCAAGTTTGTGAGCAGTTGTGTGTGTGTCTATAGTAGATATCCAGAACATCCTCACAGAGCTGGAATATGACACAGGATTTACTGATTCCTGCTGAAGCAGCAGTTGGAAGCATCCTAAATAGAACTAGATGTTTATAATTAGGGAAATTACACCTGTCCTGTAGATCTTTATTTAGAAAAATGTGTAAGTTAAAGAATTTTGGAGCACTGCTTTACTCCTTATCCCTCCTAGACTCTCAGTATAATCCTCTAGCCTTTCCAGTCACTAATGGATGACCTAGATGCAAATGGTCTACTTCTATTTCAGATGTTTCTTATTATCCTGCCTGGCCCCCAGCAGTCATTCTTCACCTGCACAAGTTTCCCCCCATCCCTATATTGTATCTGCCACTCCTATGTAGATGGGTGGTGGAGCATTTGAAATGACTGTGGACATTTATGGCATATAGCCCCACTTTTTCTGGAAAAAAGTCCTGTAAGTCTTTGACAAGGCACTAAATTCTCAAGCTTTGTGTAACACTAATCTGGAATACATCAATGGTATTGTGAAAGATGTTAAGATTGCCTGGAACTTTCAGTTTGTTTTCTAAATTGTAAAGAAGAGAAGCATGTTTTCCTTCAAGTGACTAGAACCACAGCAACCACCCCAGGCAAGTATCTGAATCATAACTTTTCTGACTACTGTGGAAGAGGTGTAGAGGACAATCAATTTCTGTGTCATGACCTATTTCTGTTAACAAAGCATTAAGTATTTGTTATAGTAGAAAGTAACCTTGACTCACGGCGTCTTTGTGGTACAATGGTTATGTACAGGTTTTTCATGTGAAACAATCCCAGGAATAGAGAGACCTTTGGGCAGACTGCAATGCAGATGCCAGAGCATTCTAATTTGTTCAGGAAAAATACAGAAGCTTAAGTTTCTTTTCTAAATCAAGAATAAGACTTGAACCACAGCATCCCATAGCTGAAAAGGGTGCCCTCCACCACTTGTTACCTTAAGACAAAAGAGAACCTCTTTATCTCTGATATGAGCACTGGAAGCTGACCAATATTTCATGTTGAAAATGAGACAGAAAAATACTTCCCACAGAAGACCTGATTCCAATCAATAACCTATGTAATTTTTCTGGAAAATTACCAAGCACTTTATCCTTGTCTATCAAATGAGATGGTTAACCTGGTAATTAAGCTTTTTTCCTGGTTATGTTGGCTGGTATTTTCTGCTCCCTCTTGTAGCAGAAATGGCAAAGGCAGTTTCACAGGGGTAGAAAAAGGGATTCTGAAATCTTAAAAATTCAGACAGTCAGACTGTCATTGGGAAGTCTTGCTTGCAAAGTGTGTTTGTACCTTTCAGATAAGTATGTCATTGGACTAGCCAACACTGTGTTTATCTTTTTGCTTTACTTGTGGTTCTTTCAAAGTGAAATCAATGCATTGACACAGGTTTACAGTCTAGTTCTGTATTAGCTGTTTACTGATCAACACACAAATAATGGTCTCAAAATTACCTTATATTTATTCTTACAAGGTTAAATATTCCCTGCTACCATGCAATGTCCTTTCTATCAGCAGTCTTAAATTATCGAATAGCTATTATTGATTTGGAAAGTAGTGCATAGGTACAAAAGTACATGAAGTTAGAACAGAAAAAATGTGCAAAGTTTAGACCTATGTTTCAGTTAGAAATCTTTTAGCTGAGTACCTACAGGCAGTTGCCCCAAGATCATTATTTTAAAGTCATGTTTTCATATATTACATAACTGTTGTTTGCTTCCTATTCACTTTGGAAGCAGCATGTCAGAACAATATTGGAAAATTGACAGGAATGGTGATATCGCACTTAATTATATTTGTAGATTTCATATGTAAGACCAAAGGAAATGCACAAGGAAAATCAGTTGCTCTGCAGTGGCAGCCTGATTTTATCAGAGAAATTGCACAGACTAGACACAAAATTATGTCAAAAGCATAGACTAATACAAATACAGAAATTTCTGAGAAATAATGGTTTACAGTTCTGATAAACACAAGTATTTTCATAATAGCAACCAGTAAAACAATCTGAGACAGAAATGTAATTTAAAATTGATGATCTCCTTTGAACTTTACAGCTCAAAGCATGAATGCTGTGTTTTTCTCTGCCTGCTCTGTTTTGATATGACATCCAGCTGGGCTAAGCTTCGTCTGAGTGAGTTGTCCTTATAATCCACTCAAATCAGTACAGTCATAAAACAAATGAGGATTATCAACATCTACTGCAAAATTGTGTGGCTTATGTGGCTTCTAGATTATCTTTTATTTGAAATACAAATTCTCTTTGTTAAGCAGTAACTGCAGGACCCCTAGAATTTGAAACTTAAGTATTTCCAGTGTTGTGATGACCTAGCACTAAGCAGCTTCTATCTGGCTTCTAACCTTCATGGGGGAAAATAGGTACATCGTGTGTGGGGATATAAAGAGAAGGAGAAGATGTTATCAAAGTGTCCACGGCATGAACAAAAGTCTCACACACCCCAGTAAAAGCACAAAGGCCATTTCTGGAAGCTTTTGCTCACACTACCAAAGAGTAAGTAGGACTTGTAATCTCCCTCATGACTGAAAACCCTGTTCAGATTGCACTAGCTGGAATCACGGAAGCACAGGTGGCAATGCCAGATGCTAGCTCTTCAGCTTTCTTGGCATTACAGTGGTCTTTCCCTCCGTAGTGGAAGGTAAAAGCCCCTGTACTCTGTGTTGGACCTCGTAAGGAGGAGTCTCCCTTGGATCTGCAGAGGCAGTGCAGACCTCTGATCCAGGTTCTCTCTCACACCTGATGGCACTGGTACATCAGTTCTGGTCTGATAAACACTTCTCAGCTCATGAGGGACTAAATCATAACTTCTGAAGGTTACTGTAATAGGTAAAGAATTTCTACTTGGTTACTTACAAAATATACTTTCTGAGGCACTAGATAGATGCATTTGATTCCAGCCATTACTGTAAAGATGTAACTGTCCTCAGCTGCCCTGGTAACAATTTGGCAACAGCTTTGTGTACCGGAGAACAGTAGGCATCTTTGTCTTCAGTGGTACTTTGCTAGGAGAGGCTCCAGATAAACTGTTATCTGTGCTTATTTAATGGAATTTTGTACTAGTTTAAAGTCATTCTCTCTCTCTCTCTCTGTACTTTTGTACACATATTATATCCATAAATCCCAAAACACATACTGGGAAAAAAAAGAACATTGGAAAATTAAATTCCAATAGAAATTTAAAGACCTCTTCCCTGATTGGCCGCTGATTTACTTTTGTAGGTGATGAATACATGTAAAAAAGATCATGTTAACTCACAAAACAGCTAAGTGGCAGAACACTTGCCTTTGCTAGAAAATTAAACTCACTGAAAAACCAAGAAAATTAACTCATAAGTTTTAAAATATGCTCGCCCAAATACAAATATGCTTTTAATTTCCTTAACCATATGTCTTTGTGTGTTGGCTTCATCTGTCAAATTAAACAGACTTGACAGACCTGTTGAATATTTGCTTTTTCTTGATTTCTCCCGATTGATAGGTCCTGTACTAAAATGAGCATGATATTCCTGGCAGCTCAATTTTAATCTCAGTAGTTCAGTAGATGATGTCTGTTCGGCATCCAGTCTTTTACCTGTTTAGGTCTGTAATACATTTTCATTAAAGGAGATAGGAATATAATTGTGCTTAGGAAAGCAATACCAGAATTCTACCACTTTTCTGCTATTGTTCTTTCTCTTGTTTCCATTACAGGAGGGCAACTGAGCATACTTACAAACACTGGCATTTACATTTACATTTACATTACATTACAGGTATTACAATTCTGTTTTCCTCAGGCCATTTCTATTTTTGGAAATGCCCACTGACCAGCTACTCTCTTTAACCAGTATATTCTGTCTGTGGTAACTGGGGATCAATTGTTGGCAAGACATACAGCACAACCCTAGTCTGTTTTTTCTCAAAAGGAATGAGAAAGTAATGAGGTGTGTCATCATAAAAGTGAATTGTATTTCACTGTCACACAGCCTTCTGTGTTAAGCCCTGATCTTCTCTTGCCCATTCATTTGCCAGCCTGTTCTTTGGGTTCAATTTAGTGATAACAGAACAAAGGAACAATGGCAAGCACTGGATTGCATTCACTTTTAGAAGATTTTGTGAACAGCTCTCAGCAAGACAGGACATTAATCCAATAAAAACGAGACAGTACACTTCTGATTTCATACCATTTGACTGACATGAAATAACCTCTGCTTTCTATTGCTATAAGAAGATAAGAAATTAATGTCTCATAAATAGGTGCCTTGTGATAAAGAGACCTTTCTTTTATGCAGAATAAGCAACAGCATCAATTCTTAAAAGGATTTTATTGTCTTCTGTTTCAATTCATTAAAAATATTTCTACACAGCTTTTGATAATGATAACTGGATCTGCCATCATGGTCCACAAATCTCCCATTTAGCATACATGGGACAGCCACACCTGACTCTATTCAACCTGGAGGCATAGTAAGCCTTCATTTATGATCTGACTTATAAATAAGCACATTTATTCTCCTCTGTAATATGATCATGCTTTCCACAGTTGTTACACAGAAATTCAGTCTGACATTAAGAGTGCAATCTGGGGGAAAAAGAAATTAGTATTTCAGACAGGAAGCTGGTGCCCATGAGAGGCCACTAACACAGTCAGCAGCTTTGGCTAGGTAGCCCACCTGTGCAAAGGTGGAAATGGCAGGTATCCATCCATGACCAGGCAGACTAGGCTTTACACACCTGTGTCTGCTTCATTTTGGAGCAGCATTTAGGTCAGCATATTCTGTGACAGTGTGGTGAGTATAAAATCGGGGATGCAAAGGTCTGTGCTAAAAGCATAAACTGGTCTGGCTTGCTGGGAACGGGAGCCTCCCAAAAAAAGAACTCTGCAACCACACCAACACACCAAGCTGAAGGTAACATGTCCACAACAGAGAGCTGGGAGCTAGCACTAGTCAAAGGGAAAAGCAGCTCTGAAGTTAGCTACAAGCTGTGTTAGACTGTACAGAGAAAGCATGAAGGGGACTCTGCTTCACAAAATAAGCATGAAGAAGAAAACATTCTTTAGAATGGGCTTCAGGAAACATCCTTAATTCCTGAATACTGTTTCTTGGTCAAAAGATTGCAGAACTCCATACAGTAAAGGGCTCCATTCCAGCTGGAATGGAAGGGTTGGAATCCAATGATTGTAGACACTGTAATAGATTAAATTAACAGCAGCATAATTGAGCTGAACCTCTCCCTGAGCACTTAGAAGTGCAAGGAAGATGATTTTTGGATTGCATGTTTCTCACAGATCTACACCACAGTGGTTAAGTGATGAACCAGACATTGAGGGTGATCCCAGAAACTCTATTTTTGTTGTTGTTGTTGTTAGTTTACTGCATTCTTCTGCCGATTATTTGGAAAAATCTCAGTTGCTGTTATTCCACGTAATTATAATTTAATCTCTGGAATCATGTTTTTTATCTGGTCAATGAATGAGAAACAAGAGCGGCCTCTGGATGTAAGAGAAGCTCCTGTTGAGTGCCCATTGAGTTAAATACCGTGCATAATTGTGCACTGCAAACTCTCCCTAGCCTCCGCCTATTCTATGGAAAAGTTATTTTTATTCCTTCTAATTTAACATCTGTTTCTGCAGTAAAGCAGTCCTTTCCACCCATGCAGAGTTTCATTTAATTCTGTAGGTCTGTGTCAGTATTAAGGTCTCTGATAACAGATTGCAGTGCAAAATTGAGGCATGATTATATACCCTACTAGTTTATGCAATATAGAAGAATAGAGAAGATTTGAAGAATGTTGGAAATGAAAGATCAAAAATGCACCACTGACTTTAATTTTTTTTTCCAAAATTGGATAGCAGACATCTGGCACATGTAACAACCTTATAAAAAAGATTCTATAAAACATTTTAGACCTCTGAAGTTATAAACTACAATCTTTTTAATGCTGTTAAGCAGAAAAAAAATTCAAAGGCTAAGAAGTTGTAATTGCATTTTGAAAAGAAGGTTGCCTAAAGTGAAGGTTATTTTGGTCCATTTGCAGTGTGTACTGCATTTCCTAGCTAAATTATAGAAAATTATATGCCAAGGTTTTCTTTCTGCCCTTAACTAGCTTTATATGAATCTCACAGTTCATCATTAATATTTTGTTGCATTGTACCAATTGTATTAAATTTACAATAATATTCTTCCCAAACACCCCAGATTCCTGATAATTAGCTTTCTGCAGGGACTAATGATGAGCATGTTGTTCTCTTTGGTGCAAAGCTTTTCAGAGGACCAACCTTCTGTATTTTCTTTGTCTCTACTACCCACAATATTGAATAAACTTTATGTTCTTTGAGGTCAATCTTGGGGGAGCACAGATGAATTTATTATAACCAGTACCATGGAACAAAGAAGCAATGGGATGAGTGTTTTGCTACTTTATAACAAAAACTAAAATGGAAAGTAGGTCGAGTTCTCCTGATTTAATGCATTCAAATCATTGCTCAGTTCTTGAGCAGTGTATAGAAAACAAAAGTGGATATTGTTTCAGATTTTTTCTAATTCTTGAATAAAATCTTGTAGCGCATAGCATACTTTTAAAACATTAGATATTAAAAATTTATTTTGATTAAACTACAGTTAATTGTAATGTCAGAGAGTAAAGCAAAAGAGTAAAGTATCTTTTATATTTAGAAACAGCTGCAGACAAATATGATCATTAGTAACCGTTTTCATTATGGGGAAGAACACAAAATGTCATTTGTTTTGGCCTTTTTCCTCTGAACCTGAAGTTTTAGGCTGTGATATTTGAGCCCAAAATGATGCAGTGAAAAAGGAAGGGGCAAATTCAGGAAAGGTAAACTCATTGGTGAGTATTGAATGCCATAGGTCCAAATGCAATCTCTCATTCAGGGAGCTGCCAAATCAGCAGTACCAAAGAATGAGCATAAATCATCAGTGGAAAGATAACTGTGTACTAATAGCCAATTCTGGCAAATACTGGAGGCAGTGTACCGATCCCTATGTCATTTTGGTCTGACCCACTGTGCTAGTACTTATATTTTCAGATATTTACTCTCCTTTCTTTTTTAAACATAGCCTGAGTTTTCTTAGTAGTTGAAACAGCTCTCTCTACCTATTGGTATGCGGACAGGCGCTCTGCAATGGGAACTTCATAGTCAAAATAAGACATTTTTTGTATTCACTGCTTGCCAACAGCCATAACGCTTTTCCAACTCAAGTTGAGCAATTTTATTGCTGTTCCAGCATCTCTGTGCTGGGAATAAACACAAAGTACACAGTGCATTTCTGTGTCCTTGGACTTGTTTGTTACTGTGTGCTAAGGCAAAATTGTAGGAGATAGGAGAGACTGTATTGCTGTATTTGATAGACACATATGTGTGTGACACAGATTAGTATCCCATACTGGGTATTAGATGAACACACATATGCATGCGTACATACAGACACATAGAATTGCTGAAATACTGACAGTCTCTGATGAGAATGAACAGGGCTATGCTCAGGGCTTATTTTATTCTCACATAAAATCTTATCCAGCAATGCTGGGATATGCTTTGGAGCCCCAAGGTTTCTATCACATCTCATCAAACTGATCTGCTTTGCCTAGATTGCTCAGTGTTTCTAAGGCTCATAGGGAGAATGATGGAAAGAGGTTGAAGTGTCTTTAAGTGGTTCATGTCTTCCAGCTTTTTATTGCTGTCTCATCTGACAGAGAGAGAGCCTTTCCCAGTATTGTGGCAAGGTTAGTGTGAGGACAGAAATCAGCCAGAGAAGTCCAAAGCTGAGAAGACAGAGGCAGTTCTAAAGGCTTAAGGGGAATTGCTGAAGGACACAGCTGACTTTCATCTCAGGCCTTCACTCAGGTTCTTTTCATCAGCATTCACAGCTTGTGTGTCAGGTTGACAGTTTCCACACTAACAAACATAAATTAATGCATTGGCTTTTTATATACTACTGTCTGGCCAATGCTCTTGTCTCTATTTCTGCCCAACTTGACCCTAATTTTAATAAGTGTCTATTGCTCTAGACAGAATTATTTTAACTCATAATACACAACATACAGCTAAGACAAAACCATTCTGGTCCTGGCACTAAGCACTATTGAAAAGAGCCTGGCTCCAATTTCTTTGCATGGTCCTTTCAAGTGTTTATACACATCAGTAAGATTCCCCTGAGCCTCCTCTTCTCAAGGATAAACAGTCCCAGCTTTCACAGCCTTTCTTCATGGTAGACATGCCCCCGTGCCTTATTCACCTCTGTGGCTCCTCTTTGGATTTTCACCAGTATGTCTGTGTCTCTCGTACTAGGTAGCCCAAAACTGGATAACAAAAAGGTGAGATTTAACACATTTAACATGAGGATAGAGAATTATCATTAAATTACTATTTTTAACAAACAAATACAAATCCAAAAATTATAGCATAAATTTTTATCACTTTCCTATATCTTATGATACTGATGGGTAAATTTTCAAGCACTTACAATTACAGTCATATCTTGTTTAGTCAGAGTGACAAAACAACGTAGAGGCCCAGAATTTGCCCCTTTGTCAGCAAAGTAAGTTTAAGCCTAAATAAATTCAGATGTCAGGAAGGGAGAAAATGTCATGGTTAATCTGCTGATTAGAAGTGAGATTTACTGTTGCTTAAATTCAGCTCCCACTGTGAAGTACCTGAGAAAATAGAGCTTTTGCTTTGAGTTTGTATTTGGCTGAGTTATTTCTCCAGATAAATTCAATTTTTCAAGGAATTAAGATAATAATTGAAGGTTACTAAAAAAGGAAAAAAAATCTAATTTTCTGGAAGAATCAATTTAAGAAATAAACAAAACCTTTTTTTAGAGGTGTGAATTTACTATGCAAGGAGAATTCAAGTCAGATCTTTCAGTGTATGTGCTCTTTCCAGTAACTGGCATAGAGCAGCAAGCATAAACTTGTTATTTCAAGAATATATATCACGTTTAATTTACAATGAACCTGCTGTCTTAGTAGGGGAAGAAAGCTGATATATGAAACCTGGGGGTGAGACTCAGCTGACTCTTATCTGAGGATAGCAGGAAGTCATCAGAGAGCAATTCTCACTTGGAATCCATTCAAAATGAGCTGCTGAATCCTTTCATCCAATCCAGAAGAAACTCAATTACAAGAAGTGACATTATACAACATAATAAAAGTAGTCTCAGCTCCAAATCTGTGAAGTCTTGTTGACACTGGGAATGAGTCAAACTGATGGGACCATATGGTAAGAAGGAGTGTGTGAACAAGCCTTCTTGTCTTCCATCCAGAGAAGTTTGTGGTAGCATTCTTGACTACAAATACATTTCATACCCTTTAAATCCATCCATGCAGTGCCATGCAGACAATATGAATTGTAGTGAACGTATCAAGGTGCTCCATGATGGGAGGTTCTCAACATAGCTCTGCCACATCTAGGTATAGTCCAAGCTTGCTAACATTATCAGGATGTAGTGTTGTACTGCCACAAGAAGACCCCACACAAATTGTGATAAACAAAATGAATCATTACACTGGAATTCATTGTCCCACAATGGAAATTTAAAGCAATTTATTCAGTGATAAAAGATGTTGTGAAATAAAGAACTTTAGATTGCCACCAGTTTCAAAGCACCCATGCTGAGAAGGCTGCTTATTCACAGAAGTCTAGATAGTAGATAATTTTGAACCAATCTCAGTCATTCTATTTACCTAACTGGACTTAGATTAGCTTCAGAGAAGAGGCAGGTCACCTAAAACTCATTATTTCCCTCAAATCAGATAAATGTTGATATAAAAATTTCTGGGTAGGAATAGTTCATACTCTGCTCTGCTCTTAGTCTCACAGAGTTCTGTTCAAATTGGAATGAGAGAAGCTTATGAAGTAAACAGTGAAGATTCTGATAGGAAGACTAGATGAAATCATTCTCCTGAGTTGACAGAGAGAGTTGAATTGTTCCCTCTGAAAGAGTGAGTCTGAGAGTTGGGTGGGAGACATAGAAAAGTAAGCTAAATTTAAATCAAAAGGAAGGGAAGAAGCAATTTATTAAAAATAAAATAAAATCAAACAAAATAAAGTCATAAAGTCATATTAAATAACTTCAAGTAGGATTTTTTTTCTTTTTCTTTTTCCAATTTTTTTTTTTTGTAATGGTGAAAACACTAAGGTTCCGGTGCAGCCTTCTAGAGAAGAATAATGAGAAAAAATACGTAATTTAAGGATGGGGCCTGTGTCCAGCACTACAGGAAGCTGTTCCTCATGAAAAAAGGATACTTGAATATGATAACTTACAAAGTGCTGTCTTGTGTGCTTGCACTACTTAAGAAACTGTTTAAAGACACAGAGTTAACACTAATCCGTCACTGTCCAGACCGCTACATGATTAGTACACACTCAGGCATGCTTTTATCCTAAACCCAGCAGTACTTTCATGGACTTGAGCATGGTTTGGGAAATAGCACAAGCACCAGATTGTTCTTAGCAAGCAGTATGGATAAGACCATATTGTCAAAAGGAGTGAGTGAAAAACATTTAGTCATGGACAAATTTCACAGTGCCATTTGCTGGCAGTGGCAGGGAATGGTCCCAGAATGTTTTAGGATTATAGATATATACTTTAAATTATTTATTCATAGTAACTTAACTGGTCGTTGTGCCTAGAGATTTTTAAGCAGTGACCAGTTTCATGGTGCTAAACTGCTCCGTACAGTAAGGGACTTTTTTTTTTCTGCTATTTACTTATAAAATTCATAAGTCAGTCATGACATTTCTCCCAAGGATCTTGCCAGAAAGACTGGAAGTCAAGTGTTATGTTCTCAATGCTCTGCACCTTCTTGGTGCAGGTTATCTAGCATAAGGTAAAAGTCTTTTGGTCCTCTTCCAGGCTGCATTTAAATAAATGGGTAAATCTTTTGTCAGGAAAGTTCTTGTTGCCTCCTAAATTTACACTCAAACTATCCAGGCAGCCTTCAATGCACATAATAGTAGATCAAAGAGTTTCCTGCAGTGTAATTCCAATTAGCTGTTTTACAAGTATATGTCTAACTTTTATGAACAGATAAATCCTTTCATGCAATTAGTTTTGGGTTGTGGTTTTGTTTTATTGTTTGTTTGTTCATTTTTCATTTTGGTTATTGTTTTTGTTTTGTTGTGGTGGTTCTTGGTTTGGTTTGGTTTTGTTCTTGTTTGTTTTTTTTTTTTCCTTTACTGAGCAAATCTTTCATTTGCTGCAGTTTTATCCTGGGAGATAAAGAAGAAGTTAATTGATAATGACTCTATTTGCATAGTTTGCAGTATTCTCTATTTTGCAATTTGGGTTCAAAATATTGTCTCTCATAGGTTAGAATAATTCTAAACCATTTCATCAAAGATCAGATAACTATAAAAGGAATCAAGTTTAATTGAACACAGATGTAATTCAGAGCCTAAGTTACTTGGCACTTAGTCAAACTGTCCTATTAATGCTTTAAAAGGGAATATCCTTTATAAAGTTATTGTTTGGCAAATGGCTTGTCAGGATTTTATTTTTAAATACAGTGTTTGGTTTCAAAATTTGTTGAGTATAAGTTGATATATTGCCTCAGGATATTGACAGGAAAACAAATTTATTCTCTTTGGTTGGTCTCTTTAGTTTCTCCTTAGGTTTTTGAATGTTAAAACATAGAATGCTAAGCTATAGGATATTTTCTTTTTTATTTAATAGTATTTTATTTAATTTACAGCTACGTGAAGTACTACTCACTTCCCTATCCTTCTAGGTAATTCAATATTACCATAATGGAAGCATACCTTAAATAAATCAGTTCTGACTCCTGAATTAGAAAAAAGGAGACAAGCTTACTAATGAAGTGAGCCTAAGTGAAACCAAAATTACAGCTCCCAAGTAGGTGGTTCTGCAAAAATAGTAGTGCCTGCCCTTTTGTCTTTTAATGATCTGCAATGCACCAGAAGGGCCACTGGCACATAACTGAGCTACAGAAGGAACATTTTCCAAACTCAGCTGCATTCATCCATCTTCATAATTTCTGCTTTGCACAGACTTACTGTTCTTGGGGCCACTTGGTAGACACTTTAAAAGTGTCACTAAGCTGGGTATCTGAAACACCCATATCTGGGAAGGAATTTCATATGCAGAAGCAATCCTGTGTCATTACCCATTCTGACCCAGCATTCCAAAGCATCTCTGTAACTGTTTTCTCATCTTTTCAAAAATCTCTTCTCCTGTAATAGTTGGTTTGAGACAAGAACTTCAGTTTTATTCACCAGTTGTGTAGTACTTAGTATATGAGAGACCTGGTCCATTGCTGAGATTCTTGTGTGCTGCCACCAAGAAAGCAACAGGGATTTGGGAACTGAGCTCTGGTTGCAGAGTCTCTTCACACCAGTTGACAGAACTATCAGTTTAACCAAGCCACTGCTGTATGCCTCTGAAGGCGCTGCATGTTAACCTGCTGAGAAATACAATTAAATATTATTCTGTTACTTTCTTTAACCTGTGACATTTTTCTTTGTTTTGTCCAAATTCTGAGTAAGAACCCTATTTATCTTTCCTTACATTTCTCCAAAGCATGATTGACATGTCTCCATCCTAATGTATTTCTTGTTGTGCTCATTATATGATGAGTTTTCATTGAGAAGGATGTTTTTATATATACCTTGCAGTTTCTGCTCTCCGTTTTTAGCGCTTATTCCGTCATTTGTGGGAGCTTAAGTAGCCTTATTTTGGAATGGGCTTTTCTGAGAGTATGTGACACTGACTGGAATCGGTGCTCTTTTCTCATTCTAATGCTCTTTTTGCAGTGATCAGTTTGTGACACCATTCTTACTCTAGTACTTCCAGTAATACGTGCTGTTATCACTGATTTTTGAGTGTCACTCCAGGCATTGTAATCTGTGCTAAGTAAATGGGACATTCCTTAAAACCTTTGTTTACTTTACAGCCCTAACACCTTGCTTTCAGGCTGAGACTGCAAGTCCAATAATTGAATCAGGGTGGGATCTCAAATTGCTACGTCATGTCAGTATACACAGAAGACCAAAGAAATCTGAGTGCAATTCACAGATTTTATGTAAGTTATTTTCTTGACTTACAACAGGTGTTCACCTGCTACTATATTTTGCAAGTCTGGTGGATGTCACAGGCTCATTCACATTTACGGTGAAATCTTCAACAGTAAAATCAATATGATATTGCACGGGGGTGTAAACCCAGGTTTCCTTGTGTTTGAGAATTATTTGAGTTAAACCCTAGTAATGATGAATATGCTTCAGAATACTGAAATTTTCAGAAGTGTCTGGTGAAGAGAGGTTGAACTGACTACAAGGACTTCCAATCATACTAGCTGTTTGAATTCCCTGACTGCACAGGTCCAATCTGAGCAGTGGATTTAGCTCTATTCTTGCTCCAAGGAATAACTGCCTACTTAATAATGTAGCAGTAGTTGACCTACTTCTTTTTTTCTCTTTTGTTGCTTACTATGTCCCTTCCTATGGCCAAAATGTAAGCCAGAACAAGGTTGATATGATGGATTTATATTGATTACAGACTGCTTTTCACAGGAGGAATCCTACCAGGTTTGATTAAATCATTTAATTAATGAAGACCCCTAATGAAGAGTAGCGTGGAGAAACCCAGTATGAGTGAATGAGAGTCTTAAGTTATAATCTTAATCATCTACATATATAGACCAAGCAATATTCTCTTCATTAGCTCTATTCTGGTCTTGACCTATTGCATAATGGTGCCTGAACATAGTCCTTCAGGTCCCAGAGAGTGGCAAATGGAGTTAGGCACTTGCTGCACACCTTGCTGTCTCCCTATTCTCTCTGACCACTGACCTGAGACATGGGAGAGGCCCATGTCCATGCCATTAGAACATTTGGTTCTGCTTCCACAGGTCGTAACAAAATCATGATATCCCATCATATCACATGTCCCAGAGGGGAATTATAAGCTAGGCATTCATGTGTCTCAATCCTCTCACACATTTAGTTAGGGAATGTGCAACAGAAAACCTAACATTTACAGGATGGATTCCCCCAAGAAGTTACCATTACTACTTTGACTGAGCCAGGAATTTAAAGGCAATACTTACCTTACATGTCATAGTTTAATATTTACAGCACTTGACCAGGAAATAGGAAGCTTGCCTTCTGAACTCTCCATGATCCAAGGGAGACTGAATTTATGTGTCTCAAGAAAATCTCCTAAGCCAAAGCTAGATTTGAAAAAAAATGTTAAGAAGATTTCATAACTCCTCCTTCATCCAGACTGGTGTACATCCTAGGAATCAGGCTACACCGGCATAGTGAGAGAACATTCAAGCGTCAGTGAAAAGAGTGCCTGAATAGCATACAAGGAGATATTGCCTGGATTCTTGGCACTACTCCAGACGGAATTTGTAGTTTGTATGAAATAGTCATTATGCAAAAGATGAAAGTAAGGACCAGCCATCTTCTTACTTTATAGTAAGTGATTCTTCAAAATTCCTTTTGAATTTACTTCTAGTCATATAAAATCAGACAAGGGCAAAACCACTTTAGACAGAAATGCGGAAATTAAAGATATTTCTGAATTTGTCTCATAGAAGGTTGGAGTTTCACTGTTCAATAGTGTAGACAGCTATTAATTATTTCATGCCTTAGAGGCCACAGTCATGAGCTACCACTTCACTGTACTCTACAACAAAACAGAAACCATTAGGACTGTCTGGCTTTTAAAAGATGGGAGAGAAAATTATATTTGTCGCAAAGTTCACAGAATCTCAAATCTTTTGATAACATGAGACAGAGATTTACTGCCTTACATCTGTTTCAATAGAACTGAGGTCTACATACTTCAGCCTAGATAGCTTTTGGCTTTTTTTAGATTAAAATGAAAAAGTAACTGTACTTCTGTTAAACTTTTCCTGTAACTTTCTCATAACACCTTGTTGTATAAAGAAGATATATTCTCCAGTTTCACCTAATAGTTTCCACTGTCCATCACTGTATCTAGTTATAGTAAAAATTTCAAAGGATAGAATAAAATTAACATCTTGTTATTTATAAATTACTGGGACAAGAAGCTTAGTTTGCATACTCTGAATTTAGTTATAATGAAGTAGGCAATTCTAATTATCTTTTAATCTAAAACATATGAATGGAATTACAGTTGGTTTACAGAAGACATCTAAATCAAATCCACAGTACTTTTATAGCTGGTTCTAATGAATCAGCATCTTACATGGCACACCTGTGCATCAGTAGACATCTTTGTCTTTCAAGAATGAATCTTTGAAAAAACAAAAAAACCAGAAAAAACAGCTGTTTGCTTGTAAATTCCCAAGTCCAAGGAGTTCTCAACTCTAAAGAATGTCCAGCATCAATGAGAACTCCATTTTAATAACCTGGGCTTCTTAATGTGCTAGTAGATCAAGAAAATGTTAAAGAACAGTTTAAACAAAATGCAGCAGGCAAAAACCAGATATGTTCTGCTGGGAAAGGGCACTGGATCAAAGAGATGAACGCTGGCATCATGCCTTTCCATAGCAGAATACATGGCTATTGCAAAAGCAGTAAACGTTAAAGACGGGTTAAAGAAAGGTCAAGCAAAAGAATCTCTTGAATGCTGCTCAGTGACCATGGTTAGCTAACAAAAACTTCTATTTCTTGAACACACTCCCCCATTCCACATCCCTGTATTTCCTAATATAAATAACACTTCTGCAATGTTTCCTTTTAGATTTAGAGTTGGCACCACTGCTGCCTGTTTTTGGAATGTTTTACTGTTGCATTTGGCAGTTACAAGCATCCTAGAGAATATAGTAAAGGAAAATTTATCCCTCTCACATAGAACTAAGTGCAGTCATTTTCTTATACTTTCACTGTAAATATTTTTTTTTCTTCTTTTCTTCATCTTGTTTCTTTTGTGGTTGCAATCTTTAGTTATTGCTTTCTCCACTCTTTCATTTATGCTATATATTCCATTAAATTCCAGGTTCAACAGTTCTTGAGTTATGTTATTTTCAGTTTGACAATGTGACTGCACTTTGCTTTATTATTAAATTCTCTTTTGCAAGTGTAATTTTGCAGCCAAGACCTCCTTCAATGCAAAAATACTTTGAAGATCAGCAAACCTAGAGTAAAATGAAAACAGGGTTCTCTGTTGTCTTTGTACTGGAAATGCTGTGCTTTGAGCTGAGCAGATACCTAGGAGCATAAAATGTTATTGGTTGTATTGGTTTGGTTGGATGAGTCAAAACTATATCTCACAATGCTAATTTTGTTCAGGGAATGATCCAAGGCTTTGCCGCCAAACGCAGTTCCATGAAAGTGTCCCAAGACGGTTGACAGCAATCTGTTGGGAAACACCAAGAAAATCATGAACAAGAGAGAAACAAAATAAAACATCCCACATTCCCCATGTCCTCTGTCTTTGCCCTATCACACCAACTGTGATCAAAGTCTTATGTTTTATTTTGCTCTCAGAAGTTTCTTGGTTAACTTGACTTGTAGTTATTTTAGCCAGAGAATATAGATGCTATAGCCAAACTAAGTACATCTTTCTGAGTAACATGGGGATGTTGTACATGCAATGTTCTGAATCAACAATGCCCAATTTTTATAAACCAGATTTCATCCCATCCAGAACAGATCCCACTTAGAGAGTGTACATCAGAAGAATTTATTAGTTTCAATTGTGTCCATGTACTGGGTTCATGCTGAATGGTTTGGGAAACACTGCCTGAGATTAGGGAAATAACATCTATTCATGTATTTTCATGTCTTTCCCCCCACCTCCTCCTTTTTTATAGCAGTTTTACTATTAAAATTCTGTTTATTTTTATAATTTAAAAGCAATAATACCTTTAGCACTTTTAATTGCATTATGGATATTTGACTTTTTTTTATTAATTTCAGAGGATTAGGCTGAGTATTTTTCTATGAATTCTAGTTATAAGTTTATTTTGAGAAACTATGTTTATTTGACTCATAAGGGTTTTTTAATTCTTGTTCTCCAGTTCTCACATAGGGACCTTGATTTCAGAATAACACCCAGCTATTTCAAAAATTCTCCTCATTCTAAACTTTCTGTGACTAGTATAGGCACCTTGCATAAGGTAGTGCTTTTCTTTTAGAAGTCTTTCTGAGTTGGGCAATCCTCACAAAGTACTTAAATTTCCTTTACAATCCTTTTGGCAGACCTTTAGAAGGCAGTCTGAGCTATAAAAGATCAAAATGAAAAAAATCTTTAGCTGTGTCAGACCCTGACTGCTGAGTCTGTTTTGAAACAAGTTCTTACAAGAAAAGTACTTCTGATTTCTCTTTTTTTTCAGGAAGGTGCTGGTTAAGGTAGTTTTGTCTTTTCATGTCTCCAAATCTCTTCTTCATTTCCTTCTTTATGAGCTATTCAAGTGGTTTAAACAATTATAAAAATATAGATGAATATATATAGATGTGTGACAAATACAGACAAGCATGAGTCTTAGGTTCTTAACCCACAAAGAGTTCAGTACTAAGCTCCCAAATCCCAAGTGTACTCTGATCATCACTATCACTAATTGCCTTTATCATTAAAGATATCAAATATATTATCCCACTAAAACTAATTTGAATCTCATTCTTCCACATCTATATAAGATTGGATGGTCCACAGCATAGCAGAGAATTTAAGAACATGAGTTCAAAATAAAAATAAGATAATCCTGTTTTAGCATCAAGCATAGGAATATATACAAGCTTCAAAACTTTTGAGAACTATGAAATAACCAATACAGGTTGCTTTATTTTAGTTCCATCAGAGTTATAGTTCACGTGCCTCCTTACACTAATGCTGTGTGGGTAGACAATCAGTTGTAAAACCCTAAAGCACTGCAGCCTTATGGATAGTCTGATTTACTATCAGAAATGCAAGGGGGGAGGGTGGGTTGGGGGAGTGGGGAGGGAACCACCAAATAATTGTGTAACCTGTAGGATGAGAATGATTTCTTCTTCATGACATCACTGGCCTGAACATTAGGTGGAGCTATCTGCCCAATGCCTCTTCAGTCCTCTGTCGTGATGGCCCTTTATCATTGATAGCATCTTGCATTTGGGTATTTCCTCCCAGATTGCAGAAATTTACACAATCAATCTGTGTAAACACTGCAAAGGAATCAAAGTAAAATTGGCTTCAGAATATCACTCAATTCTTTCCTGAAAAATTCTACATCAGCAATGATTTGTCTCCTGTTTGTCATAGTATTAATTGCACATTTATTTTAAATTTTCTCATGCCATATTACTTATTACAATTTTGCTTCTTGCTCAAGGTTAAGGGAAAAAAACTAAAAGCAGTAATGCAGTATGTGACCTACTCATGTAAGGAAAATTGTGCTCTGCTAATACGTTCCTGCCCAAAGTTATTGCTGTTTTCTTACACCAACATTCATAGAATCATGGAATCATTGAATGGTTTGGATTGAAGGAACCTTCAAGATCATCTAGTTCCAAACCCCCTGTCATAGGCAGAGACACATGCTTTGCTTTTGCTCTCCATATTTGCCATGTAGACCTAATTTTTCCTCATGTGCCACAACTAGATTGACTAAATTACAGTTCACTTTAGGCCACTTCTGACAATTCTGTCTCAGAGTATGAAGTAGCTGTGTTTCCAACAGTCACCCCACATGTACCCTGCAGTCCCTACACCAAGTTATCTACCAGCCATCTGCAACACATGGACTGCAGTTCTGCCCCTACTGTGTACTTTTCAAGCACAGTATATTTTCAAGCTGAGCTTTATTTATTTATTTATTTGTTTATTTAAGCAACATTTACCGCTTGTCTTTCCTGATCCTATTGCAGCCACAAGCAAATCAAAACCATCCCAACACAAAAAATACAATAATTGTTAAATTTCCGTCTCTGAGAAGTTGTTTTTCCTATGAATATGTATTCTCAGCTGGGCAAGTGTCAGCAGACATACTAGTAAGTTTTGGAAAACTAGTTACCCACAGACTGCATAAGCACGTCAGTACCAATAGTGTTTCCTTGTAGAGTATATTCAGAACAAATGCCTGCTTTCCTCTCCCTCCAACAGCTGACTTTCACAGTGTTTGTTCAAAATTCCTGTCTTTGAGACCACTATGGGTCTGCTGTATTTGCTTCATGTAGGCCATTCGTAAAATTCACAAGATATTGCCAAGGGGGAAGGCATACATGGATTAATAACTTAATAGTGAGAGACTTATGTCTCTGGAGAAACATGCTAAACAATAACTTGTAGTAGAATCTCGCAGTCATTTCAGCTGTAACAAACCAGCAATCATGAGACTGTTTTTGCATAACCCTCCATCCTGCTCATCTTCCTGGGAAGTGTGTTCAGGTTCATCTCTCTGTACAGAAAGGATAGAAATTGAACTGAGCTGTCAGTAAGTTCCTTAGAAGTTATTCTGAGCTGCTTATCTTTCCACCTCCTCAGTACTTGTGTTCCACTGCATAGAAATCATCTAAATGTTCCTGTGGCACTTAGGGACATGGCTTAGTGGTGGACTTGGCAGTATTAGGTTAATGATTGGACTCAATGACCTTAGAGGTTTTTTCTAACCTAAATGATTTTATTTCCCAGCTTAACAGTCTAATCACCAAACTGTTTAGTCATGTCCATTCATACTTTCAATTAATAAATTGATTCAGGAAGATTTTTATTAAAAACCTATCAGTATGTTACTTACAGGAAAAAGAATGCCAAAAGATGTATGATGATAAATATTTGCTTCATTTTATTAAGTAGTATAAACAAATACTCATGCCAGGATGATGAAAAAAATAAGGACTAAGAATAATCATCTAGTGAAACTTTGGTATCCTTTGTTGAGGTTCTCAGGCTTCTGCTTGAGACTGACAAATGAAAATAAGTGAATATATTCTGGTTTGTTAAAAATAAACAGGACAGTCTTTAAAACAAAATAATTAGGAAAAAAAGTTAATATAAGTATTGTGACCTTACAGTAAAGGTTATTTTAAATGACATAGATTTAAAAATAATAAAATAAAATAGCAGAAATAATCAGTTTTTACTTAATTATCACAGAGTTGCAGTCAAAAGATCAATAAAAGTATTTTAAATATCTAGGTTTGGTACTGTCAGCCAGTTTTGTTGAAAGGGTTATCTGGTAAGAAGAACCGCAACAGCTTTGTTGCAAATTGATTTGGATTAAATGGACGAGAAAAATATTCCAATAGACTTTGAAATGAAAATGAATTAAAATTGGCATGAAGGTTCTTTATACTGAACTTTTAAATGTTTCTTCATACTACTTCCTTTCCTCTTCTCCTTTTGAAGTCTCTGAAACAGCTCTTATTGGACTATGGTGCACTACGATGCATTTTTGAGAAGTTCTTGCGAGCTTTCTTTGAGAAGGTCAAGTATTTCCACTGATTTACTATTGTCGGATACTTCTGCAGTCTCCAAGTGATTTAACATTAGTTCATGGCAGAAAAGGTCTTAAGCAGAACAAGAAAAATAAACTCTTTTAAAAAGTTCTTTTTTTTGTTTCCTTAGCACAATTCTATTTAAAACAGGGCTTCTGCCAGTCTATTATCACATTTCTAAAATTACATAACTCTGCTGAGAAAAACTGCTATTGAGACTTAACTGGCATATTAAAAGCTCCCATTGCAATTATTTGGTTTGGTACTCCAAACTCACTTGGGCACTATAATCTTCCTAATATTAACCCTTCTCATAGTCACTTCTCACGTTAACTTTACTCATGCTTCTCCTAGTTAGGAAAGTAAGTCTGTGCCCTCAACCAATATCTCTTTTATGCAAGGGAAACAGAAGATTATCTACTGACTTTTTGATTCAAGAAAGTACATTCAAATGTTCAACATGGCTCAGTGATCTACTTTGGCATAGATCTCATTTTGAGTCTAATATTTCCATTTATATTTACTTTTTTTTAGTTGTAAACTGTTGCTTGAGAACATGGATATGGATTCAGCACATTATATTGTGTCTTGTTTTGAAAGATTACCTTTTTTTTATTTGACAATCATATCTATTTCTTCAGTATTTGTAATATTACAGAAGTGTTCCCCTAAAATTTTATGAAACACCTAGAATATTCTAGCTACTGAACTAAAAGTAGGGAACTAAATTATGGAACTAAAAGTTCAACATATATCAAACAAAGCTGTGTTATTGAGGTGGTGTTGCTCTTGTTTCACGAGACCAATTAAATTTCTGAAAAATATACTCTCCATCCACAAAATGTGAAACCGATTTTCCAGTATGAGGAATATTTGTATTACAATTTGGCTCAAACACAGTGTTACAAGTAAATTCATTAAGCTACTCCCAGCGATAAACAATGTTTGTGTTGCCCATGAAGTTAATGACAAACAGTTGAAATCATCAAGAGACTTGCCCTTGACTTTAGTAAGAACCCTGAATGAAAGTATATTAAATGGAAATGTGTAAATAACATTTTAAACAAGGGATCTATCCCTGCAATTATTGTGTCATTTATAGAAGAATAGCTAGAAAATATACTATCATATGTGAGCAACATATTTTGTTATTTTAATTGGAGACCTTTCACTTACCCAGCTGTCACAAAGAAAATTCTTGCTAGGTAGGAACTGAAAAATCAGGATAGGCTATGCTCTGTTAGCATAACTTATCATTGGTTTTGGACATGAAACCCCTGGATACATCAGGGAAAGCAATAAAAAATTCCAAATGGAATCATACAGCCTTACCCTATGTCTTGCATGTCACTTTGAAACATTAACTAGTACTTCTCGAATGACAGTTATCAAACAACCTCTGTGAAATATAACTGAAAGATAGATGAGCATGTACTTCATGAAGTTACAATTTATTTTACAGAAAAGAATCAGGCATTGATTTGGCATCACTATTTCCTAAATTTATGTCATCCATTTGATCTGTGTATAAGTTACTTCTGGAATGTATTTTACAATACAATTTTTGAAAGAACTCATCAAATAGCAACCTATTGTGTCACTGTACCACAGAATAGATACGTAAGCTTTTTAGACAGCTCTTACATGCTGTTGTTTTTTCTACAGGCCATGAACAGTAATTTATTTTCAATGCTTTTTCTAACAGATTTAAAGCCAGAAATCTAAAAGAAAGAGCTTATTATTTGTCGATGAATGTGTAGTTTTAGTGATAGACTGTGTTTGCAGAGACAGATACAGAGGTGTTGAAAAATTTCACTTGCAGGATTCATTGGTGGTAACTATAGCCACAGTTCTGAAACCTAAAGCCTGATTAGTATGTCTTAAGGGCTGTGTCTGAGTATAAGCGTTGTTTTTAGTAGTTTCAGCAAAACAAGTTAAAAGTATATCCTAATCCTTTCTTCTTTGCAGACTTATAGTTAGGTAAGTGTGTTAAGATAGTGTGTTAAATGACACATTTTTACTGAAAGTGTGATCATATTATCGCATTTATATGCTTTTTCTCTCAAGCATATTCTAAATGGCATTTGTTTTCAACTTCACACATTGGCTACTTGTATTTTTAAGCAAATTTATAATGCAGAAGGCAATTATACAGGGTACAGATTCATTCTATTTTTGTTGAGGCAAATCTCTGTCGACTCAGTACAACTAAAGGAGCCATAAAAGTGCTGCTCAGTGAAAATCAGGCCCACTTATGCAGAGAAACTAGGCACAATTTAATGTTCCTGATCTAATGGTCTTCATATTTGTGAATTCTCTCACATCATTTTAAAAAGTTCCCCCTCCAAATGGGTCATCGCAGCTTGAAGAAATTTCAGCAATATTTATGCTGAGAGAAGTGACTTTTTTATGACATACCAAAACATCAGGAGATGCTAAGAAGCCAGTGGCTGTGAATTTTTAAGGTTTCCTATGCTCCCTTGTTCTGAAAATGGTTTAGTAAATAGTTGTTATGACTTACAGTCTTAACTTCACCCAAATTGAAATGATCCCTTATGCCTAAAGACCACTTCAAATCAGACTTCTATTGTTTTATATTGCTGACATAAATCCTCACCCATTAATGTGGTAGAACACGTGAGTTGGTGTTCACTAAACTTATTCAAATTCTGCTTTGGGCCTCAACTGCATACAAATTTTTTTTACTAGACACCATTAGGGAGAGATCACTAGGTTTGTTGAGTTTTGGTTCGGGCATAGTAAAGCAAGTTCTAGCATGTTTTTGTGGATGGCAACAAAGAAATCAAGGTAATGCCTCACTGTGGGAGTTACGGTCACTTAAAATGTCTAACTCCAAATGTCTAACTGGGCAACTCAAGTAGATGATATAAAATGAGCTGAGTGCATAGACATGCATTTTCTTTTGAAAATTAGGGTTCTGAATCTGTGAAAATGAGAAATAGAAGCTGTATCAGCAAAAGAAATCATAGAACCACAGAATGGTTGGAAAGGACCTTAAAGTCTCAACCATCCTGACATGGGCAAGGACACCTTCCACTAGATCAGGTTGTTCAGAGACCAGATTGTTCAAAGAAATACAGCAAAGGAAATCACTCTTTGTTTTCAGATTACTTTTTGCCACCAAGATGTGAATATATTCCTGTGTAGACCTGCTCTGATTCTTGGAAGAGATTTGTGATTTGTCATTGCAGTAAAGAATCCTTTCATCCAGGCTTCTCAAATCTTGCGATGTACATATCGCATATTAGCTCTGTCATGTCAGCACATTTAATATGACACACTGTTTTCAAGAAGAAGCTGGCTTTGAATGCTGTAGAGCAGCAAACAGTTAGGTTGCAAGGGTTTTGACACAATTTCTTCCTCTCATGACAATGATGACTTTCTAGTGATGCTCTTTCTCTGACAATCATAAAAGTGTGTGTTGACCTCCTCAAACAGTTGACCTAAAGAACATTATGTTTATAGCTTACGACACCGGAATTGTTTTGAACTGAGCTTTAAAAGATGAAGGGCTTATAAAGCTGTTCTATAATTCAATTCTGTGTATATCCACGGATAATACCAATGTGAGTGCAAAGGGATGAGCTATCCATTCCACTTTATATTGTCTGAAGGCAGGCACTGAATTAATTAGAGGGATATATCTTGATCTGAGCACATGGTAGTCCTGACTAATGTCTGTGGTAAAACTTCAGCTGATTTCAGCAGGAGGAGAATTTCAGTGTATATATCCTGTTTGTATCATTATTCTAGGTCTGGCTTGGTTTCTTTTGTCATATTTGGCTCCATTTGCTGAACAGGATATCAAAAAAATTACTGAAATTACTGATTCCCTGGGGGACTGTGAATATTAATTACTTTGTGTTTTTGATTAATTAACCATGTGCTAATTATTGCATTTATGGGCTTGAAATGACTTATTCTTTCTCTGAAAAAAATACTACATAACATCTGTCATTTTAAAACCTTTGCGCACCAGAATTTGTTATCTGTTGTACAACTACAAATTTTATATTTGTCACTCTAGATTTATTACAGCATACACTGAAGTCTGGAGATTTAAGGCTTTTTTACCTCTGTGCTGTTAGACAAAGGGAACCTTTCTAGGTATTCACGGTTTTAAAATAGGTGCTAAAATACAAATAATATTGTTAACATATCATCCTTACATTTTTGTTCCATGTTCGAATTCAAAGACTCACCCCAAAGTTTCTGATTAGTCATAAACAAATTCCCTCCGAATAAGGTTTACTGCTAACATATGAATTGCTATTACAAGTTACTACTGAAATATGACATATATTTATGCTTCTTTAAATTTAATTTTGTGCTGACTTTTTTATTCACTTTGTTTAGGTACCTTAGAATACCTAGACATGTTTATTTATAGTGATTTACTTTTACTGTTTCTTGTTTATACATTAGTATATTATTTATTACTCTAGGCGTTATTCTACAGAAACAATAAGATGCAACATCTCAAATGTTGTTTTGAATGTTTCATAGTGATATAACAAGTTTAATAACTTCACAAATACATGTTAAAAGCACATAATAGCTGGTGTACAGGCATGAGAGGTTCTCTATTGCATGCTAGTTTTTTCAGGCTAAAAATGCTGTAAATATATAGCCATAGGAAATAAAGATATATGCATATATACATATATAGATACATACATATAAATGTGTACACACGTTTATGCATGTTACATTTTCTGTCAAATAAGTGAATGATTTTACTTCAGCCAGTTTTTTTGCCCATTTCTGAAATATTTTAAACAAGTAAGGCTATCACAGGTATCATATATATTATCATTCATATAATTATGTTTGTATTTATCTTAAAGATTATTGTGGCATATCCATACAAGTGGTGCTTAGATGTCTAATGGAGAATCATTCCAACACTGGCAGCCTCAGTAAATCATTATCCTATGATAACTCCAATTCAAAATAATTTATTTTTCTCCTGGTGGTCTTGATACAATGAAAAATCCTCTGAATGCAAGCAATCATGAGTAGTAATACAGCATTGGTTTATATACGTGTACTGCTGTAGAATAGAAGATCTTCTTGCATTCAAGGTCATCCCAGAAATGTTTCCATTTTAGGTCCATGTGTATACAGAAAATAGCTTTTTGATAGTGTTTCCAGACAGTGGGTATTTGCTTATCATTTCTGCCAAGACCTGATTTCTGTTCATGACTTTTTTTTGGTATTTGCTTATATAGGCTTAGTTAGATTACGTAACATTACATAGCATTGGACACTACTTTTTAGTGCCTGAAAAGCTATACTGGAGTGAGACATTTTGGGGACGATAAATATCACTATTTTCACCATAAAAAGTACATACGTAATTGAAATGTTTTGGACATGATCCATTTTTTCCTTTGCTGTTTTTTTTGCTGTTGCTGACATTATGTAACTGGTGGCTTTTAGGCTGTCATTATGAGAAGTTTGCAGTTTGAGGAGCTTAGAGTGAATTATAAATATGACTCAACGCCATTAATATTGTTGAAAAGAAAAGCTGCTGCCATATTTGGAATATATAGTTCAAGGATATGAAGTAATCTTTTTATCCTGTAACAAAGCAATGATGAAAGCAGTCCTGATGTCTGATGGCCAATTTCCAAATACATTTTAGGTTTTCCTATAGCACACACGCCTTCCTTTAATTTCTGTCTCTCTTTTGGCTGTTCTTATCTAGTGCAAAACCTGAAGAAAAATGCTTCCTACTCCACTTTTAGCGAAATGTTGTCATGAAAAGCTTTCTTTCTCCTCCCTCCTCACCCCATATTAAAGGATTATCAGTTCCTCCTGGTAGCTGTAGGGAGGAGACTGGGGACAGTGTGGGAACTGCCTGCTGACTTCAGTATGTTAATGTGGACAAGCTGGAGTCCCCAGCTCTGGATAGGACATCCCTATGTCTATATGGATCACAACAGGACACTCCATCACTGCCTTCTCATCTTTAGCCCACTGACAGTAGCACCCAAGTCACATCCTTGACACTGTCAGCATTATCAGAGCGTTCTGAGGCAGCAATGAGTCTGTAGAGACAAGGACCAGCTGGGTACTTGCAGGAAGAATGACACCCAGAATGACAGCAAATTTAGAAAACAGGTCTTCAAAGGAAAGTTGGATAAAACTGAGTTTATTTAGTCTAGACAAACCCAAAAGTCCTAACAAATAATTGATCTAGAGCGAACACAGTAAGAAAAGTAAGAGACTTAAATTGTAGCACAAATTACACTTTGTCTTCGAAAAAACAACTCTAAGACTTTATAAAGTTGTCTAGGCATCCAAAATGCCTTTGTTCTTAGTAATATGTCAAATATTTTCTTTCTTCTCACTAAAGAATTTTTCAGGAATCAAGAGAACATATTGCACAAATTGAATATCTTTGGTGTTTTCAGGGGTAACATTCAGGCAAATTTCTCTTCAACTTAGGGGACACTATAAAATTTCTATGTGTGGATATAACTTCATTTATGCTAATCAACTATGACAGCTTGCACGAAGAAAGGGGAATCACACATTGGAAACTGTATTTTGTTGTAGACTGGACTACAGTTAGGCTGAATTACTTTTCAGCTCTGAACTACAGATGCAGACAGCTGTAAACCTCTCTCTGTTTTCATGCAAATTAGATGTTGCTATAGACTACCGATCTCTCAAGTTGCCATCACAACATTTCTCAGCTGGGGGAAGTTTGGATACTCTGCAAGTAATTAATACCAGTAATCCCCTGTGCAAGGTATCTGCCAAATTCACTGCACAGCTACTTCTTCTAGATATCATCTTGTAAAAAACAGTGTTTCATACCGCCTAAAAATAATCAGGTCATTTCTTTCCTTTGAATTACCCTTAAATTTGTTTATCTTTATAATATGCATGAAAAAGGGGAAAAAATATGAGGAATTGCAATCTAAAAAAAGCCAGGCAGCAAAACAAGGATTCATTGCATACACAGTTATTATAAAATGAACTCATCTAAATGCAACAATTTACAACTGTTCACCAAAAGCAATTCCACTCTCTCCTTAATATTAACCAAACAAATTTACCTTTTCAAGACTGGTAGAACCTTGAGAAGAGCATGAGGACTCTTTAATATTTTTAGACCTTTTAAGATATAGGGAAAAGAAACCTTGAAAGAGCAGAGAAATGTAATGAAATAAAAATTAAAGACTGTCACTCAGACAGAAAACTCCTAGACAGGTGGAGAAATACATTCTCAAATGTTATCAGTCAGATTTTTGGCAGGAGAGTAATTAGATATGGGCAGAACAGCAGTTTCCATCATCATTATGTGGCCTGCAAAGAGATTTTTGCATAACAAAAAAAAGACCATTATACAGCCTAATGAATGCACTCGTTAACTGTAATAGCTTTAGCGATAGCTTGAAGGGGGATGGACTTCAGAGAAAAAAAATCTGTTCAATTGATTCCAAGACATTGACACATTTTCAATGTAGAAAATAAGTGGAACTGTTTACAAAAGCGAGTCTATTTTTGTTGTATACATGTGTCTCTTACTATTTTGTCTAATCTTAGAAACATGGATTTTAGAAATGTATTTAGATATTCCAGGCAGTTTTCACAGGAATCCTAAAGCTACATTCCTCAGCTAACTGTTACTGACTCACGACATTTCACTGGCCATTGTTTGTCCAGAGCCAATAACTGGAAAATTTTTTCAGTATAGTGAGTTATTTAACAGACCAAATGAGTAGATGTCCCTCTAGCTTTCTATGCTCTATCCCACTGATGTAAAAAGACACAGCATCATGCTAGCTGTAGAGAAAACATATAAAATGGGGAGAAGCTGCTGCAGGAACATCTCTTCCAGTTGGTGTTCTGGATGTCCACCAGACTAGAGTATCGGTTGGTTTAGTGTTAGACCTCCCTCTGCTCCCTTCTCCCACACAGGACTGGCAGCAGCCTAGAGGAGACAAATCCATCATCCGAGGCAAGGAAACTCAAATGGTTTCAAGTGAGTGGTTATCAAGTGGTGTCAAAAGGAGTCGTAGCTCTAAAACCAGAAACTGTGGCACTTTAGTGAGATTTGAGTGTGTCAGAGACAACATGTACCTTTTTACTCTAAAAAATAAATCTGACACATTTCAATGAAGTGGAGGGGAAAAAAAGCATTCAAATAATTTTCAGTAAATATATATTATCAGCATATATAGCATAGAATTTGTTTTGGGTAGGTCAGGTGGCTCTGTATGGAAAGCATTCTGTCATTTACGTCACGAAGAAATTTGTGTGCAAGACCAGTTTAAAATATATACATTTTCTCTTTACCATTTATTGTCTTTTGTTATTTAAACAGTCCAAATAAGTTCTTAATATTACACACCTTTTAAGGAGTATGGTTGCACACTTAACAGGTGTATAGAAGGAAGAAAATGTATTGGTATTTCCAAAAAAACTTGATATCTTGATAGTATATTCTTAATAGTACCTGATAGATCTTGATAGTGTATACCTAATACCTTGATAGCTTATCAATGCTTATCTTCTTTTGACGTGAGCAGCTAACAGAAATATCACCAATGGCCAAAAATTCATATTCACTGTTTCCTAACTTATTAGTACAGTAAATTTAAAATAACTTGATGGTCAAATTTTCACACAATAGTGACTGAAAAGAGTTGCAATAGTTTCAGGGCCTGCCAATTTGCACTGCGTAGCTGGTTCTTCTGCCCCTTTTTATTATCCAACATATGATCTTGCTAAATTTTAAGGCAGATTATACTTAACAGTCTTCAAATCATGGGTTTTGTATCATTTTCTATACACTTGACTCTCAGAAAATAAAGTTCCAACTCTGTCAGGATACTGCATGAACAATAAAAACAATAGCAGGCAGTGGCACTGTTCAGGAATACTTACATCTGAAGCTGTCCTTGAAGAATGCTGTGGTACTGAATGGAAAAATAATTGATTATAGTATCTATTTAACCCCTTTATCAGCGTAGAATTTTCTTCTTTGAGATTTTTTAGTCCAGCTGTCCTTAAAAAATGGTAGAATTTCCCTGCTTCCTTGCAAAGCTTCTCAACAATCTGGAAATATTCACTGAAGTCACTATTATAAACAAAAATCTAAACTCTATAGTTGAGATTTAAGAAATGTCTTAAAACACATAAAAGACGTGTAACATTTAAAAATAAAATCTATGTCCATTTAGTGTGTAGACATGTCAACTTGTGCAGTCACTTTGCTGTCGTTCAAATCTGATGTCTTATCATTAACTAATTGGTATTAGAGTTTCAGTTCCCATGCCCAAGATGATTTGGACTACAAAAGTAACAGGTCTTATGCATAGGGACAATAATATGGAATTAATGCTATGGATATTCAGAACCGAGCAAGTGGCCTTAAACTGCCAAACTGGTGTTTACTTCAGACTGTGGACCAAAATGTCTAAATTAGGGAACATAAAATCTCTTTTCTGTTTTAAACCCACAACAAATTATCTTAATTAAACTGAGAGATAGTGTTATTTGGGGATTAGGGAACATAAAATCTCTTTTCTGTTTTAAACCCACAACAAATTATCTTAATTAAACTGAGAGATAGTGTTATTTGGGGATTAGGGAACATAAAATCTCTTTTCTGTTTTAAACCCACAACAAATTATCTTAATTAAACTGAGAGATAGTGTTATTTGGGGATTAGACCTAAAACCCTTCCTTTCACCCAAAACAGAGAGATAAAAATTTCATTTTCATTCCTGCATATCCGACTGCATAATTGGAATACACATGTAGCTGTGTGTATAGTCAAACACATGATTTATCTTAAATGAATTTCTCTTGTTTGTTGCTTCACGTAGCAACTACAGAGAGAGAAAGAATATAATAACAAGAAAACAAGTAAGGTAAAACATGAGAAGCTGGGGAAGCTGTGAGGGGGCGGTAGCATTATTTTAACCTTCGCGTTTTTTCTCTGATCTGATGTGTTTCATAGAAGCATCATTCCAAGACATATGTTGAATCTCAACACAAGCTAATGCATATGCAGGGCAGAGTGGACGGCAAGATGTCAAGTAGCCTACTGTCCTCCCTTCACCAAGGCAGGGGCATTTACATCAGATAGATGATTGCCTATCTTATTCTCTGACACCCTTAACAGTCTCCAAGCTATTCTAATTCCTCATGCTCTTTACTGCAAGGAAACTTTCCTGGAGTCTAAAATAAGTCTTTCTCTTTTCAGTTTAAGCCCTGAGTGCTTACCTGAACATGGGAAACAAATTATGATGCTTTTGCTGTCACTTTTTAAGTACTTGAAGACAGATATCACATCTCTCCCTTAGTATTCTGTTTGGTTCTTTAGGCTAGAAATCTTCAGCTAATTCAATCAAGCCTGTTTTCTAGATCATCTTCACACTTTTTGGTTGACTTTTTATCTCTGTCACTGAACAGTAGCCTTTCCTTTTTTGAAGTTTGATACTAAAAGCTCTCCTGGATTTATCTCATCTGCCCCTATTTTTCCATTCAAATATTTAAAGATAATTGTATATATAGTAATTATCTAAGAGATTAAATTATTTTATTTTGTCTATACTTATTCAATAATAAATTTTTAAATATTGGTGGCTCTGTAATGTCATTTGTTGGAATCTTACGATGGTATACAACTGTGTTGTGATTTACTGTGAGTAAACTAAACAGACCTTTAAGAAGGAGCAGACCTCTTCCCCTCTGTTTGTTGAAGGAAATTTTTAAACTAAAATCTCATCACCCTGGCATATCCTTCAAAAAATGGTAGCCGGGACAATACACATTTGCAAATAAATCTGATAACATGTAAAAAACATTGTGATAATGGCCCTGCTATTTCAGGTTCATCTCTTACTTGTATTGCAACAGTAAATGCAACTTTTACCTTTTTCTTCTTTCTGTGACTATTTTCTTTGATGTACAATAAATTTTTTAAATAATTTTTTTCCTTTTTCCTCTTTTTTAATTTTTTTTAAGAAACATCATTAACCTTTATACATATTTTATACAGTATCATTATTTTCCTGTATCACACCACCAGTCTCTAAGGAAAATGTAGTAGATGTTAGTCTGATGGGCAAGAATATAAACACAGAAATATTGGATATGGGGGAAACATTTCACAATCCTGAAAAAAATTCCCCACTGTGTTTAATGCTAGTGTAATACTGAGAGCAGTAAGACCTGAACATGCCATAGTCCTCTTACCTTGTTTACAGCTTCTAGCCTGGCAAGCTGATGAATGAGGTCTCTGAAGTACTGTGTATACCTGAAAAATGTCTCAGCAAGGGGCCTTTACTTTTGGCGCTGTAGCAGTGAAACTACTGCTTTCTTTCACAGCAAGGTTTCTTCATGTGCAACTCTAAGTCCTGGTGAGATCACTTTAAGGACATCTTAGGCCCTGTGTTCTTCAAGATCTTTCTAAATGTCCTGGATGCAGGACTGGAAGGGGGGCCCTGCAGAGACCTTGACAAGTTAGGGCACTGGGAAATAAACAAATATATAAAGTTCAACAAGGGAAAGTGCAGGATTCTACACCTGAGATGCAAGCCTGCATGTATGCACAGACTGGGAAATGAGATGCTTGAAAGTAGTGCCATGGAAAGAGACCTGGGGGTCCTGGTCAGCGGCGAGTTGAATATGAGTCAGCAGTGCCCTGGCAGCCAGGAGGGCCAACCGTGTCCTGGGGGGCATCAGGCAAAGCATCACCAGCCAGCTGAGGGAGGGGTTTGTCCTGGCTCTGCTCTGCATTGGTGTGGCCTCACCTTGAATATTGTGTACAGTTTTGGGCACCACAATATAGGAAACATATTAAGCTATAGAGAGCATCCAAAGGATGGTAATGAAGATGGTAAAGAGGGGACTGAGCAGAGACCTCATTGCAGTTACAACTTCCTTGTGAGGGGGAGAGGAGAGGCAGACACTGATCTCTTCTCTATGGTGACCAGTAACAGGATCCAAGGGAATGGCCTGAAGTTGTGTCAGGGGAGGTTTGAGTTGAATATTAGAAAATGGTTCTTCATGAAGAGGATGGTTGGTCACTGAAACAGGCTCCTAAGGGAAGAGGTCACAGCACCAAGCCTGACAGAGTTCAAGAAGCTTTTGGATGATACTCTCAGGCACATGGTGTGACTCTTGAGGATCATCCTGTGCAGGGCCAGGAGTTGGACTCGATGATCCTTGTGAGTCCCTTCCAACTCAACATATTCTCTGATTCTGTGACACCTTCCCATTGGCTAAGAAGCAACACTTTCTATTTCTAATGATCATAATCACCTAAATTAGAATAAAATTAGAAAGCACAGCGCCCATGTAAGGGAGAAAAACTGAACTTGTGTAATGACCTGTTAAGGATATCCATGTCCCGTTTAATCTGTTTGGACTCTTTCAAGATTGTTACTGGAATACTGTTCCCCTGGACTTGCTTTACTACTTGTGAGGAAGCTGTTCTTAACCACTTGCTCACCTAAATATCCTGTGCATCCCACTGCTAACATAAAGAACCATTTCTCTCACTGATACACAGTCCTGCACTGTAGTAGGGCACATTGACACTTCTGTGGGTAAAAGTGGAGATTAAACTGGGCTTCATTCAGACTTCCTTGTCACAACCAATATCTGCTGCCAGAGCATCTTTCTTCGGTTGAGCCAGTAGATTTTAGTGATAGTCAATACTATTTTGAGCCTTTCATAATGCAACCACCAGTGGACCACAAAGTTATCACCAGCTAGTACCGTAAAGTTAAGCCATTAGTAGTAGAAATAAGGTCTAAGGAGTGACAGGCAGGACTATGAAAATAAGCATGTATTTTCCTCTCTGTCACCTTCTCCCTCCTCTTCACACGCCTCAATGACTTCAGAGAATGTCACAGGTCTACTCTTCCAAATATATCTATGTCATCCTATCATGTACATCCTGTAAGTGCTGTTACTGTACTGTGGGTGCAGAATTTAAATACCTCACACAGTATTGGTGTTTTTCTAAATTCATTCTAGCCTGTGTTCCTACTCCACTTTCACCAACTTTTAGATAGTAATTTAGCATTTGCATTGCCACATTGTCCATCTGAGGCTTTGTTATCTCTGCATTGTTGTCTCTACAATACAGACTTTGAGTACATGTTTTATATAATATGCCTTTCGCCCAAGAAGCTAAGCTGAAATACTTATTTGAATGAGAAGAAGCTCTGCTGAATTAAGAAGCTCTCCTGCAGTAAAATTGAGAAGAGTTATGTAATATGAAGTTGTCATTTTCATCTTTTTTAATAATTTAAAGTTATAAAATGGTATCTCTGTTGTAAATCTTCTTAAAGAAGATAACTATTCATAAAGTAATACTATAAGTTTTATAGCACCCGGCTGGATTAGATCTACAAAACTGTTCCTTTGAAAAGGGTAAAGAAATTAATTACAAGAGAATAGGAATTTTTTTTTCTAAGTTTCTTATGAGACAACTCCTAAATCTGGGCTACTGAAATTCTACCCAGTTAAAAAAAAAAAATAAATAAACAAAAATCCCACACTACAGAAAACCTATCACTTACTGCATTCAAGAACTTGTCAGGTTTTACGAGGGTGGATAAAACTGCTTAAAAACTTGCCGAAGATTAAGATGAATGTTTTAAAGGAAAGGTTAAATCACTCATAAATTTCTAACACCTTCTGTGGCTTTTATCACAAAACAACCCATAAGTGGGTCTGTTTAATATAGTGTCCAAATAGTCCTGTTGGAAGGTGGAGTGCAATCCCCTGACTGAGCCTCTTGAGTCTGGTTGAGAACACTAACACTTGTGTTCATCCCTATGTTTGAAGTTAAATTTTCCAAGGGCTGTATTTGACCTGAACAGCAATGCTCATCTTTCACCTTTTATGAATGTGTATTTTACTTTTCTTTGCTGAGTAAATTAGTTCATTTGAAATCTGAAGTATGTTTAACAGTTCCTTCATTTTCAATCCAGACACTGGATATTATTTTTCCCCTTGGTGAAGCTGCTATTCACTGTCATTGCAGCTGCGCTAAGAAGACAAAGTCAAGAGCCCAGGCTTCGACAAAATAGTGTCTGTGCAGGAGTCACTTTCTGAGATCTTAATTTTTGCACTTTGTGAGGACAGCTGAGTGCAGAGCACAGGGAATATGCTGGGGACCAAGTGACTGCAGCAGGATTCCTATCTGCTCTGCAGTACAGAAGAAAATTTTAAGACAGGCAGCAAATGATCAAAATAGAACAACAGATCCACACAGATAAAGGTCACCTACATCACTTACAGTATGACTAACTTAAAATAGGGCTAGCTTTAAACAAATCATGATGTTTTAAAATAAGACAGGTTAAGCTTATTTTTCACACTTTAGTTATTCAACTTTTACAATTTAAAAGTACTCTCTATAGTCATTAAATCAGTGAATTTTTAGAGGCCAATCTGAGATTTTTCTACAAGTCTTTAATTGTAATACCTGGAGCTTTTGAAAAACCTAAATATTATGTTCATGATAAAGTGAGAAATCTGCAATGCTCTTTTTTTTTTTTTTATAGAGTTGAGTGAAACTTCATAAAACTCAGTATTTCCAAGAAAATCCATCGTGAAACTGGGAAGAGGGGGATTACCCTGAGAATTTTGTGACATTTTTTTCAATTAGGTTTTCAGTCACTTCTGTCTTCTAGTGGTCAGAGTACTGCAAACTGACAGATTAACAGAAGGAGATTAAAATTCTGTGTGCAGTACAGTATCATACAACCCCATAATGCTCCAGCTCAAGCAATCAAGAAACAGGAGCAACAACTGCATCTGCATGATGCTCTGCCCAGCTTCATTAGTCATGTTTGCAGAGAGGATTTACGGCTTCAAATGCAATAAATGCTGTCTCTGACCCCTGTGCAAGTGTTTCTGCTTGAGCAGGGTCAACCCATTCAAAATTTGCTTCTGGCTCTTTGTGCCATGCTCCATCATGCAGTATGGACATGGTCTGCAACACAGTCCTGCCCTTTGCACAGTAACAGATCACCTCCTTTCAGGTTAGAGTAGTATCAACCCAGTGTCAGGGAAACACTTAATCCAAGATTTTCTCCCCAGAGCTCAGTGAGTTTTTAGCATGATCCAGAGATGCACTTATACACATCAGATTTCAGGATCTTTGTTTTTTTTGATGTTGTTTCAATTACCTGAAGTGGAGGATGTGGAATAGATAATTTAAGTAGAAGGTGACGATATCAAGCAAATGTAAGAAAAACACTGAATTCTTCTACTAGAAGAATTACAGGTGCTTTACTATACTCCACTCAGAATCACAGCTGTGGGTGTGTGCTCTTAGGCTCTGAATTTTAATGTTGAGGAAGCTCTTTTACTCCTTTGAATGGTTAATGTTTTGTCTTTTTCCTTTACCCCTGCAGTGATGGCTGGGCAGATAGGTATGATGTGACAGAAGGGTACCAGAATGAAGCCGTTGGTGGGATAACGATCAAGCTCCAGTCTCCAGATGTGAAATGGTTTGATGATTACTACCTACAGCTTCGGCCAGAAACCAACCATAGAAATCCATGGTTTCAGGAATTTTGGCAGCACAGGTTCCAGTGCCGGTTGGAAGGGTTTCCTCAAGAGAACCCTAAATACAACAAGACTTGCACAAGTAAGTGAATTTATTACTTCTGCTCTATAAAACAGTCTGACTGAAGGTCCTGTGAAAACAGCTCAGATTGGACTGATGCAGCCTTGTTTGGTGAAATAGTGAATGGGGTTGGAAGGAATTAAGCTTGAATTACAATACTTGCTCTTTTCAAAATATGAGAAGCACAATTTTAAAAGTATTCAGGTTTCTAAAGAAACAAATAGATGGTGCCTTGGTACCTATCTGCTCTTTATATTTTAAAAACTTATGCTACTCCACCTCCATAGGCACGTAAACACTTTCAAAAATACTGTAATACAAAATTGAATGTGTCTTTTCTGAAACAGAGCTAATCTTGCTTTGGCTCAAGGAACAACGAAAGAGCTAATGTATTAAAAGTTATCTGAAGTCCCCATGGTACTCGTGAACTTCAAATGGAAGACTAGACAATTTTAAAGATTTCATTAGGTTTTCTTTCAGCCATGGGTCATTTCATGAAATGCCATTTTGAGCTGATCTTTTTCATTAAATTGTACTAGTTTTAGCAAAAACTGTCACAACATTTTGTCACTTCTACACTGCAGAGGCAAAACTCTTTTTTTCTCCCATATAGGTGTGGTGCATTTTTCTGGGTTTTTCTTGTTTGGGTTTTTTTATGACTTCTGTTAATTGCTCTTTATTTTATGAGGTGCCAAGCAATACTGTTGTCCTTAAAAGCAAGATTGATCGCCCTGTGTGCAGTAAGCCAATCTCACACACAGAGCCCAGGTATTTATTTCACAAAGACGGGTGCTAGGTGGTAAATCCACAAAGCTATCATGCTGATTCTCAAAACTTTACACTACGTGTACACTTTAGAAAGCAAGGAAATCATGATTCATTGGTGACAATTTACCTAGTTCTCTTATATGATTAGTATTTTAACTCGTATTGGTTGAATGATTCTCCCTGCATTGGTCAGTCTTGGTGGTCGGTGGTCTCAACCTTCCCCTGCTGGAATTACCTTTTACCCAGTTTTCTTGGTGTGCAAGATGCAGACTGAGATCTGGGTAGTGGGAGACCAAGGTAAGAGGCCCTGAACTGGCACCAACTCCTTGCATTACAAAGGACACGGGGGCCTGTGGCTGCTAGCCAGGTGATAAGAGACACAGCAGGAGCCAGGGACTCAGCAAGAAGAGTCCAGATTATCTCAAAGGCGTCCTCTGTTCACGGTCCTTTCTTTGAGCCTAGGAGGCCTGTTTCATTGATAAAGCAGCACCCTGTTTCACAGACCCCTTCTCATTCTCTGTAGCTCTCTGGGCAATTTTTAAACTATTTCTGACCCTTGAAATATCACTAAGATAATGGGTATCCTGACAGTGCTGGGGCATAAGGTGGTGCTGTGCTGGACGTTAGTGCAACCACAGCTCTAATCCTCACAGGGTCCTCCCTTCTAAAAATGTCAATATCATCCGCCCACCAATGAGACCAAAAAATTACTTTAAGGATTAAAATCATGGATTTACACAACATAAATCCCAGTGAAAGTCCCACTTAATGTTCTTAAGTCTTTCTTTTAACTTGGACAAGGTTGAAGAGGAAGTTTGTGACTGAGAAGTAAACCTAATCTAGGAATCCCAGTATCTCAGTGTACAACTTCAACATTCAACTGACTTTTCTCCATTACTTTTGTTCTTCTACCCTTCCAGCACAGTCTGAGACAGGTTTTATTTGCATTATTGACACATACTGCATATTGAGCAGCAGACTTCGTTGCTTTCCCTACAATAATGTAGACCTCTTTCCTGATATGTCAGTGCAGTGGGTATGGCTGGATGCAGGCTAATAAAGACCTGGTTTCTATCACTGTGCTGTATAAGAAACAACATTTCAATTTTAATTTTCTGGGTTTCTTTTTTTACTTAATTTTTACCAACACTGCAAGAATCTAATTTATGTTTCATATGAAAGATCAGTAACTATGAAATGTAGGTGCCTACAGTGTCTTCTATAGTGCCTAAAATACAATTCACCACCACAAAAGAATTATGGTGGGGATGCAGGGAGGTGTTGTTTAATGCATTAAGTCACCCAGTCATGGTTATAAGGCAGCTTAACCATAAAGCTCAAATAGCTCGGCATAAGCAGCACTCATGGTTGAAAGGTTTCCCACACGGAGCCACAGTTCAAATAGGTTCCTAAAACCTAGGAATGTCCAAACACAAAGAAATGTCTGATTTGCATTAATATTTTAATCAATATTAATATTTGCATTAATGATTTGCATTAATCATTAATAGAGAAAAAGACTATTTTCCCAAATAGATTGTTCTAATTACTTTTTCTTGTTTTATTGTAATATTCATTGCCGGACCATGATGGCTAAAAGAATGAAAACCAGATAAAACCTTCAATTCTTTCTTGTTGCCGTAGGACAAAAAAATGGTAATTCAGTTGTGGAGTTCCCCGTGGAGTTCCCCAGGTTAAAAACATTATGCTCAGCAATCAGTTAAAACTGCCCATTTAGTCAAGGTTTTCACACTGGGAGTTTTTAGTCATCATACTACTTGGTTTTATAGTTTTGATTTTTGTATAGACCATCTGTCAAAATTCATACGAAGGAAATACAAAGTTCAGCATGAAAGATATAGATTTACTTAATGACTTTTTTTCTGTATCTTAAATGCTAGGACACTTAGCTTGTTTTTCTCGTGATAGCTGAAAACTAGGCAAGGGTGCATGACAAAAGTGAAAAAATGTCGAAGTTAGACAACTTTGTGGATTTACCAGCAAGAAAGACACAAATATATTCACTGAGAATTGCAGGAGTAAAAGATTTTGATGCTGGGAGTTAAAGCTCAAAATTAACATGAATTTTTGAGCCTGTCATGGTAGTTTTTGTTTCTACCTCATTTCCTATCTTCCATATGAATTTGAAAACCATGTCTTTATATTGATTCTTCTATTTATATTTGTTTTTTTCAAGCACTCAAAGTTTTGAGTCTTAAATTCCCTCACTTCAGACTTCACAGTTGTAAAGATGACACTTGCCCTCGATGGCTACTAGCATTTCACAGACTGTCCTGACAGTTCTGTACGGTGATGAATATGTTGGTTCTGCTTCAGATTTCACCTGATAAGAAAACAGGACTGTATCCTTTATTTTATCTAACTGAATCCATGCTCTTCTCCACAAGCTGCATTTAAAAAAAAAAAAAAAAGAAAAGGAAAACAGAAAAAACCCACATAAAAAAATCAAGCTAAGGGTGTTTCTCAGGATTACAATTAATAAGATTCATTTTCTTGGTAAATGATGAGAGAAATCAAAACCTCTTTTTTGCACCAAAAGTCAAACAATTCTTTACTTCTTGACATAATGATAAAAAAATAAACATAAAGCTGATTGATGCTAATAGATCAGGTCATTATTAAATGAAGCTTTCTATATAAAAAGCAATAACCATTATGTTAGTGGGAAAAAAAAGATGAATTATTCTCTTTAATCTGGTTGTGTTATCATGAAAACATAAAGAATAGTTAACAGTAAAAACAACTCATTTAAATAGCAAGAACATAAGCACAGGAAGATACGGCTGAAATCTGAGTAATAACTGACTTCACCTATGCCCCAGCTATGGATTTAGTTGTTTAAATCTCTTTATTTGGTTTCATGATGTCTGCCTAGTAGAATATTAGGCTAAGTTTATCTCTGCAATAGAAAATATATGAAGTCATAAATCAATGAAACCATCTCCACTGACTTTTGAGGTTTTTTAGACTTTTTAACATAAGCTATTCATAGACAGTTCCAGGAAGGTATTATTATGAAGACTTGATTTGGTAAGATATACAAAATAAAATTATGAAATCAGCCAAACAAAGAGAATCCAAAAAACAATACAAAATAATTCTTTCTCCATTCATTTCTATCAAATATTAAAAAGTTTCCATCCTTTCACATACACCTTGTTCACATTGAGATGAAAATTTCAGCATCGAGCTCACTTTTCATTTGCAGATTTGAACACACTCGTTTAATCCAAATGGGTGTCACTGCTGTTGTTAAGTACATTGATTTTCTTCCCAGCTGGAGCACGACAGAGTGAGAAGTTTACAGACTTATCTGACCTGATTTTCAGTGCAATCAGTTCCATGTCACATGAGAGCTGCTACAAGCCACCTCTGAACAACAAGAGTCAGAACAAAGAATGTAAAATGCATGTTTAAAAGAAAATACATAGTGGCCTCCAGACACTAGGTATTTTACAAGACTTCAATTTGTCTTCACCTCTGGCACCAGACAGATTTTTTTTTTATTATCTAACACCACAACTCAGTAAAGTTCGTAAACAGGTTTGCCAGCTGACCTAGATGAGTAACTCCACTCGATGACCACCTTCAAGTTGCAAAAGGCTAATCCCACCCTTTGGTATTGATTACCTTTAGACCTTTGAAGACTAAATGTTTATGTGCTTGCTTTCTTTAAGACAAGCATTCCACCGGAAAATGAATGCCTAATACTTTTTCACCCTAGTGAGGGTGTTTTACAAATGCTTCTTACACAGTGCAGAAACAAAACCCAACACAAGCAAAGTGTGTGGTGAAGATCTGGTTCAATGGACATTACTGGAAAAAGTCAAATCTTCAAAGTCACCAGGAGCAGAAACATATTTATTACATTTAGTAGTCTGTTAAATTATTTATATTGCCTCCACTGCTAAGTGATATAATTTATCCTGTGCTGTGTAAAAGCTGGAGGCATGGATGGAATAGCAGTTTTTATGATGATACTCAAACACAGAGCAATACCAGAACACACATTCCAAATATCTGTGATCTAAATGTAAGACAGCAAAGAGTAAATAAGCAGAGGCTGATGCTGCTGATGCAGTTCAGTACCTTATTTTGACTGGCACATGTTACAGACTTCAGAAAAAAAATAGCAGTTTCACATAAAGGAAACAAGAATCTGGAGGGAGGTGATAGGTCACTTGTGCAGGTATTTACAGCTGGTTCCTGACATTAAATACTGCGGTTTGAAACAGAGAGGCAGAAAATAAATGGAAATTATGGAGGCTGGATCATCGCAAAGATAGCCACAGACAGAACATAGAGGGCACCAAAAGTCAGGAAAGCAACTCGTGTCTGACATGGTTGGAAGCAAGAAGCCAGTGACAGGGTTTGAAGGGAAGAACATTGTAATGATGAACAGGGAAAAGGAGATTTGTAGCAGCATTCTGAATGGATCTTAGCAGGGTGCTGAAATCTCAAATTCCATTCATGGTTTAACCATGCGGCTTCTCTGAGATAAAAGTACTTTTTCTGAGAGAGTAAAAATTGACATAGAAACAGAATGACCAATATATCTCTAAGCAATTTAGACAAGGGTTAAGAATTAACTAGTTTATTTGCAGAAATTGGAGATTGGGGAAATGTGGGGTAAATACGAGAAAAGTTTTAGAGCTTAAGGTACAGAAGGGCACATAAAATAAAAATGCAAAAATATCTACCTGTTTCCTGAATCGCATCCAGTGCCAGATACTTTTAATGAGGTCAAAAGGACACACAGAAAGTGACACTGTGATACATACAGTTTCATCTGAACAGAAATTTGGTTTAATAAATACCCCTTTTGGGTTTCCAAATAGAACTAAGGAATAAAACATGCTGTATAATTTTGCACTGCAACATGCTTATAATCTGTTGGTTAAACATAAGCTCAAATGCCAAAATTGGTTTAATCAGAACTCAGCCAACAAAACATAAGTGCAAATATAAGTGCAGAAAAGTGCATCTGGAATCTTACGAATAACACAGAACTGGAAGTTACCTTGTTGTTTCACATTGCTTTAATAGACCGCTCTCATGAAAGATTTTGAAAAAGGTTCCAAAATAAGTCTTTTACTGTATCTTTGAACAATGATAACTTAATTAGATGTGAACATTAAGCTTTACCTTGGTTAATATGTGCAACCTTTCCTGTATTTTATAAGATTCTATGCATTTGTTCACTGCAGAGACGTGCATGTTTCTGAGATGACTGACTTGGTGGCGTGCCATCCAGAGCACACAGATCTCAAAGAGCACCACTGGGACAGCACAGACACACTGACAGACCTAAGATGTCTGCTGTATCCTGCAGCAGACATACACTACCATGTCCTTGGTGCAAGATTGGTCTTTTGTCCTGATTTTTCCTAAGATAAGGCAAAGGAAAAAAAAAACCAGTAGGAAAACACATTGTCTGGTGGACTTGAACTTCAAGCACTGTGAGCAGAATGTGAATGTGGGTTATATTTGCTAGCAAAACTAGAACTCATTTCTGTCAGCCTCTTGTCTCTCAAAACAAATTAGCACAAAGAATCACTGAAGTTTTTAATGACATGTATCTGTGGAAACTATATAGAAACTAAGTTGTGATATAGTCATGGAGAAACATGAAACAGTTGGAGGTTGTAGGCTATACCTATTGATTCCATCGTAATGCCTCTTGGAATTTTGTCATAAACAACCTTTTGATCACTGAGAAATTTTAAAAAAATAATAAAATAAAATAATAATAAAATAAAATAATAATAAAATAAAAGAATAATAAAACCCACTACCAATTTCCCTTCATTTTGATGTTGATGTCATTGTAGAGCAAACAAACTGCTCTGCACTTCAAAAAATGTTCTCCCACATTGTGTCTCTTATTTTGTTCTGTTTCTCCTCAGGGAATGCAATAAGGGGAGCAGGGGGACTGCCGGGAATGTAAAGTATTTTTACTTTTACCCTTTTCCCATTCTTTGGAAAAGTTAGAAAGCAGAAAAAGCATATTGAACCATAGTAATAATTTTGCACTCTTTAACATCTTTGCTTGATGAGGCTTTGCAACATCACCAGCTGGCAAGCAGAAATAATTGTATCTTATCTTCCTTGAGGGTAAAAAATAGGAAAAAAAAAACCAAAAACAAAGAGGAATGACAAGTTTTGCATTAAAAAATTTGTAAAATAATGTAATTTATTGAAGAATGCTTATTCGCATGCTAAAAACTGGAAACAATAGACAAATTTCAGAATTTCCTGGAAGAGGTGGATTTGGTTTATTTTGCTTTTCCATATTCAATGAGATGTAGTCAGTCTTGGGAGAGTTATTTTATTAGTCCCACTGGTAGCTGGGACCAGCAGCACTGGGGGCTGCTGGACCAGCTCTGGAGAATGGAAGCAGTCCGGAGCTGGCTCACTCTGCACAGGAACTACAAGTATCCCTAAGTGCTTTCTTGGATCACGCCCATAAGTATACTAATTGTTTCTAAATAGATCCAAGAAATGAACCGTTGTTAGTTGGAATCATTTTCTTGGTGAAAAAACACGTTTCTTTTTCATCATCTACATATTTGTGTTTTGGAGACATGACAACAGAAAAAAACCAAATTTGGATGAGGAGTTTAGTGCTGGGCCATTTCCACACAGTTAATCATACAGTAGAATCACAGAATAGAATGGTTTTTGTTGGAAGGGACCTTAAAGATCATGTAGTTCCTGTCCCCCTGCCATGGGCAGGGACACTTTCCACTAGACCAGGCTCAAAGCCCCATCCAACCTGGCCTTAAATACTTCCAGGGATGAGACCTCCACATCTCTGGGCAACCTGTGATGACATCTCACCACCCTCATAGTAAAGAATTTTTTCCCAATATCTAATTTAAACCTTCCCTCTTTCAGTTTAAAGACGTTCTCCTTTGTCCTATCACTACATGCCCTTGTGAAAGGTCCCTCCCCAGCTCTCCTGTAGCCCCCGTTGGCTACTGGAAGGCTGCTCTAAACATCAAAGCTGCCTTCAGAGTCATCCCTGCCCAGCTGACCATAAGAACCCCCAGGTTCATGCTAAAAGGTTGTCTCAGCTCAGGTTCCACAGCTGTCGTGTGCATACACCTGAGCTTGCCTTCACATGGCCCCAAGCCTTGTTCCATGAGGTGTTGCTGAGCAGCACGGTGTGTTCTAGCCTGCACAGCCCACATATATCCACTGCTGGAATTCTGCTGAAGTCTCTTAAAGTGAGTCACTCCCAGAAGAGTGGGCAGAAACTGTGCAGGTTTCAATGCTCTGAGTTCATAACATTCTCAGACTGTTCTTCACCTGTGGTACAGTCACAGTCATATAATAAATTTGGGAACATACAGACACATCCAGAATATATACAGAATATATATTTAATCAGGGAAAAGCGTAGATATTAATCATCTGCTCCTATGACAGCATATTCCTAAGTTGATATTTAGTACATTTAACCATATTGCAAGTGCTCGCCTGAATCCTGTGTATATCGATTCCTAAATGACCTATAGAATAAATATTTGCATACTTAAATTTTCCATGAAACCCAGGAAAATTTTTCTTTCATTTCAGAGACAACATGATAGGACCTCAAACCTCTGGCCAATAACTAGCAGATTGCATTATTGAGAGGAAAAACAGGGAGGTAGTGAGAAGTAATCCTCTTCCTGAGGAATATTTGGTCTAAAGAAAGATGGCAGACAAAAGGTAGTAAAAAGGAAATATTGTGAGATGGGAAACTGAAGGACAGATGGGTTATCTGATTTGCCAAAAAAGGGACAGGGTATATCTGTGTAATATTTTGTAGACAGAAATGGCTACGTGACTTCAAATCTGGAACTGCCTCATGATCTCACAGCTTGAAAAATAATGGGATAAGCCCTTATTTATTTACCAAAATTTCTTGGACAGGAAAGATAAAGGAATAAATATAACACAATTCAAGGATCTGTGCACATTCTCTAGCCACTCATTTCTCAGAGCATTCCACAATGTTTGATAATTTATGTTTCCAAGTACTGTCCCACTTTCATCATTAGGTAAGATTTGATTCACCCTGCATTCTTCCATTGCCTTGTACATCTTAATTGCAGGAGGCAGAATTCTTTATTTCTGCAGTAATTATCATGATACAGTGTTAATATTTATTGGCTCTGAGCTACTGCAGTGCAGGTTATTTTCCAGAATCATTTGGGCAGAAACACCAACCTCAACACAGATTTGTAAATAGGTTGATATATTCTTAACAATGTTTGTCTGAAAATGAGCTACATCCTGAAAAAATTGCTCATGCCTGCTGTAGAAAAGTACTTAAGCCTGTCAAAATTGCAGTAAGAATCGATTGGAGATCTATGAAACGCAGGTTTGTACCTGGCCCACAGACATTGTCACCTCTGTACCTCCAACTTCTGCTGTCTGCAGCATTCTGGGAGCAATGCTGAGTACAGTTGCAAACTACGGGCCAAGAAAGACTCACAGCTCAGGGGAGTTGTACTCTAAACTGGATGTAGCATGGTCCCAAGCTTTGAACATCCATTTGCAGCTGTGATGCATTAGGCGCTTTCCTGGGGCACTTCATCTGGTTTAGTGTCTTTCAAAAGAAATTTGATATATTGCTCTGAAATGGTGACACCCAATCCAACCCAAAGCACAGTGAGTGAGAAGGAGTTGGAAATTGGTTTTTGAAAACCCATGCCTGAACTGAACCAAAATAAAAATGTAACCGGTCCTGCTTCTCCGTACGTGCCAACATTAAATGGCATCACACTGCGTTCTCCAGCTCACAGGAAAGTAACACTTTTTTCTGTCCTTCTTCACTGTTTTTTCTCATATGGAAATGAAGAAAAACAGGTCTTTTACAGATACATTGTTTGGTTTGGGGTTTGGGTTTTTTTTATTTTTTTTGTTATTTTTCTAATAGAAAAAACTTCTACTATAAATATTGTAAAAAGACATATAAGTTACAGTCTGTGGATATCTATTCTCTGCCTAGTCATTCTGTAGAAACTCCTCAAATTCTGTTTGATTATTTCATTATTCTTGCTTAAGAATTTAATCTGTAAACTCAATTCCATTGAACATCACTGAAGCCATCAACATTAAATTCATCCATGCCACCTTTGCATGTCATGAATGACTCTGTGTCAGGAAAGGTTCTTGGCTGAAGGCAGAACTCATGGATGAGGTGTAAGAATAAGAATATGTGTTAGAGTTCCAGCAAGAACAATATGCACTAACTCTCAAGTGAGCAGTGTGTTCAAGGCTAAGTCATACAGCTTGCAGAGATAGATTTAAAATATTTTTCCTTCTTTTTTTTTTTTTTTTTTTTTTTTCTGAGTGAGAGAACTACCTTTTAGTTTGTGTATTCAGTTTTCCCTTAAAACCACTTCTGGGATCACTGAGGTAAATAAGGGTTACTTAAGTGCTTCAAGTCTAACATGTCAAAGTACTTTGTGAAGTCAGTTGAAGGTCTCTTTCAGCCTTGACTTTGGTTGTTTTGGGGTTTTATTTGTTTGGGGTTTTTTAATACTGGTATTTTTTAATGCCATATTAAGCTATATTAAAGAGAAAAAAATTTCTTCTGTCTCAGTTTTTGAGATGTTCGCTTAACTACAGAGTCTTGTGGTACTGTAAACTGACCTTGGCAGGTTGGATTTGCCCTATATAGTCCAGTGAGACAATTAATATCTTGGGTGAATGTTTTTGCCAGTAGCAGAAGGTATATTAAAATTCTCACAATGGCTAATTCCCTCACAACTCCATTGACAATTTCCAGCAGCTTCTAGGAAGACCTGAACATTACAAATCATCAGGTGAACTGAATGAGATTCAATGTTTAAAGAAAATCAGAATAATAATTCCATAAAAATGAAGCACAAAGCCCAGGGGAGGGTGTTTCTGTAAGAATTAAGTCATTAGATTTTTAGGCAATCATATCCAATAAAGCAGCCGAAATATTTTTTTGTGATAAATACTATTGCTGATGCAAATCTGATTCATTCTAATGGCAACTATAATTAACTGCATGATGTGTGAGCTCTTAATTTTGAGTATGAATAATTGGTTAAACTGAGTTTTGTGTATTGCAGTGTAATACACTTGTACAATTTTCCACTTAATTTCAATTAATATGGGTTTTACATGTGCTTCACTGTTGCAGTTTTTATGCCTATTATTTTTAATTAGGAAACAGCAGTACCTTGGTGGAACATAACGAATGAGCAGCACTGTGTGTTTCTCCCATTTTTTTTTTTCCATTATGGATACTTCAAGCTCATATCACTTAGCCTTCCAAAATGTTAATCACTGCTCATGAGGCAGACTGGAACTGTAGTGCCAGCTTCTGCATGAAACAGAAGGGAAAAAGGGATCTCTCATCCACTTACTGACCTCTACACGCTGTTTTTCAGTTTGGATTATATGTTTTACTACCCTTCCTGTTATGTTCCAATATATTTTAGTGTTTAGAACTGTGTGGTGATGTTCTTGTTCACCACCAAAAAGGGGAGCTTGTATATATATGTGCCTATTTTATGGTGGGATCAATCACCAGCTGGAGATTCTTTCTCTTCTCTGCAAAAGGTGCCTAGACACTCTGTGTTATTAATAATACTGGATTATAAAAAATAAAGGCCATCAGGATGCTGCTGAATGAATTTTTATTGTGGATTTCACAGTAGCATAAATAGAGAATAGAAATGCAAACAGGTTTTAAAAGCCAAGCAAAATAAGATTCACCAATTCTGGCTAAATAGACTCAATGCCTACCCTCTTCACACATCTGTACTGTATCATTATCGTCACTTCATATAGACAGAAGAGCAAGAGATGTAGAAGGAGGAGAATTATTAAGGTAGGAACTTTTGATACAGTAAAAGAATGGTGCCTAGGTCAGTCTGTGCTGGATTGGTTCCATGTTGCTGAAACAGAAGTGTTTTCAAAGAATCATGGAATGGTTTGGGTTGGTAGGGACCTTAAAGACCATCTGCTTCCAACCCCTGTGACATAGGCAGGGACACCTTCCACTAGACCAGGTTGCTCAGAGCCCCATCCAACCTGGCCTTGAACACTTCCAGGGATGGGGCAGCCAGAACTTCGGGCAACAGAGTTCGCTGTTTTTCTACCAGTTGTAGATCTTTTCTATAAGGTCCATAGACCTCACATTAGCATTTACACCTAAACTAATACTTCTGAGGTTTTGGAGAGATTTCTGCAGGTGGGGAGAAGTTTCTGGATTCCCCAAAACACTATATCATAATGTCAGTGATTCAAGCTTTAAAAGGACACGTGAAAGACCAGCAGTTGAAAAACAACATGGGTATGACGAGTGATGAGCTGAATAGGAAAAGGCATCATTTGGATAATAAAATATTTAAGGAGAACCTCTTACACTTCTTTGTTTTTATTTTAATATAGTCAGTGTGTGTACCAGCAAAAGCATCTGCTATGAGCTGTTGAAGACACTTTAAAATACTTTTCCCTCTGTTAATAACTAACTCATCAACAGATGTCTGAAGAGCTGACTGTATTCCAGCTCTGTGCACTAACCCCCTACTTGTTCCCTGGCAGGCGAGATGACTCTGAGGACACAGCATGTTCAGGACTCCAAGATGGGCTTTGTAATCAATGCAATATACTCGATGGCGTATGGGCTCCACAACATGCAGCTGTCGCTGTGCCCAGGCTACGTGGGCCTCTGTGATGCCATGAAGCCCATAGATGGTCGGAAGCTCCTGGAATCCCTCATGAAGACTAACTTTACTGGGGTCTCTGGGGACATGATCTTGTTTGATGAGAATGGTGACTCTCCAGGGAGGTAATGGTGACATTTGTCAATCTGTTTAATACCAGAGATGTTAAGTGTGTGTTATAGATGCACACAGACTTGACATCAGAGCTAAGATATCATACTTCTAGTTTCACATTTCTTGACTTTCTGTGTTTATTTTTCCAAAATAGCTCCTTTTTTTTTCTAATGTGTAATTTTATGGTGTTAGATAAAGATTTTCAGGCACAAAAGCTTCCTGCATGAATTCGCATTTTCGTCTGTACCATTTAAAGGTTATATTACTCAAAACAAGCCATCAGATCTTTAACTTTATTTTTGTAGGCCATGATGGCCACCACAACATATTTCTCTCTCTATTTGGGTGTTTAAATGCATGTGTTTGATTGAGCAATAAACAACCATAGCAGATAGACTTTTTTTATTAGGAAAGAAAAAACAATATAGAAATATTTTATTGCTTTTTCTGCGATTTTTTTTTAATCAGAATTGTTAAAAATTTGCTTCCATATCATCCAAATAAAACCTTATGCGGCTTCCCCTCCAGGCTCTTCACCATATTCATTGCCCTTCTTTTGGTGCTTAATATCTTTCTTTTATTGTGGCACCCAAAACTGCACACAATATTCAAGGTGAGGCCACAACAGTGCAGAACAGAGCAGGACAATCCCCTCCCTTGACCGGCTGGCGATGCTTTGCCTGATGCCTCCCAGGACACAGTTGGCCCTCCTGGCTGCCAGGGCACTGCTGATTCATATCCATCTTGCAATTGCTCAGGACTCCCAAGTCCCTTCCCGTGGCACTGCTTTCCAGTATCTCATTTCCCATCTGTACATATACCCAGGGTTGCCCCATCCCAGGTGCAGAATCCAGCACTTTCCCTTTTCTGTCTACATTATTGGGAAGTTTTTAAACATCTTTGTAATAGCAACATATAAACAGATGACTAGAGGGAAAATTGTCTATCCTGTACACTCACTTAAATTTTGTCTTTCCCACTAATGTGGATGGAAAGGAAAGCATTAATTTCCTAGTAGAGATGGGTAGGAACAGGCAAATTCATTGATCAGAATATTTTAATATTTAAAAAAATTTCTGATATTTCAGAACTGAATTTTTTTTCTCATCTTATTTGAAAACCTGCAAAGTCAACATTCTCCCCAAAAGCAAGCAGGATAGCCACCTAAAAACAGTCTGTGTCTGTCTCTGGAGACACAAACGTTCAAACTCTTCAGACTCAGAATTTAAGGAAGTGCATTGTGAGCTGGTAGGAGAACTCAGGCACACGCTGACAGAAGCCTAGGAAAATTTCAGATGAAAATTTATTTTCAGATCTGTTTTAGCATGAGCAAGGATGCCTTCTGCTAAACACTTCTATTTTTACAAATAGCTGAATTTTGAAGAAATGTGGTACGTCGGATTTTTTCTGATGAAATTCTTTTTAAAAGACTTGTCCCAGACTTCTCTGAAAGGTTTTCCTCCTTGTTTTTACTGGTGCTCAGATGCAGTGGACTGCATCCTACCCTATTCCTGTCTGTTTCACTTGTTTCTTACAGAAAACTGAAGAATGCCATGAATAAGTGATGTGTGACCTGTCAAAAATAAGTGATATGTGACATGACAACATCAATGACAATATCTAAATATTGCAAAGATGTCTTTTGTTTTACCTTTTCCTCATGTTGGCATTCTTAACAACGATTTAACACCATTTTTTTTCAAGGAGTTTAAGTGAATATCTAGGATACTTTTAAATTCAATTCTAAGAAAGATGATGAAGGAATTATATCGCATGCTGTCATTTGCTCAGTCGAGGACATAACTGTTTCACTGAAGAGCATGGGGACACCATGTTGGTGAGGACACCATGTGCACCTGAGGACAGCCCAACTTTAAGAAAGACCAGCTTCCCTGGGCTTGTGTGATGTTTGTGTCTACTCAAACTAATGAACTTTGTATCTTTGGAATCATAGTTCTTTTTCCCTCCTTTCCAACAACAGTCACATTATTAAATCCAGTCAATGTGCTTAAATCAGACAACATTCAGTCAAAATTAACTCTTTCACGATTAAGAAGATTTTATATGAAGCTCCATCTCTAACATCCAGGTTATGAGTAGTGTGTAGTCTTTTAAGCACTGTCAAACAATATTTGCAGTAGGAGGGAGATGGTGCAGTCGTACTGGAACAACTCATCTGCCCTGTTCACTTGCATTGATAACTGCATCTTCACTTTGTAAAATAGGAATTTAAATCCTCACAGCTGTACTGTGGTGGTGGTGTTAAGCAGGAAATCAGAACATAAAAAGCCTTTCTGATCTAGATAGTTCAGGATTTTGATGTATAGCAAAAGGGTTTTGATATACAACAGATGATTAATCCCACAAGTTGCTTTGAATCTTGGCCCTATTCCAAAGTCCTTTATGTATATGTTGAGTTTTAAGCAGAGAGACAGTCTAGTGTAGGGCTTGTTTTTTGTGAGACAGAAGACATGGAGAAAAAACAAATGGGTATGGAAGGAACAGACATGATTTATCAGGAAAATAAGAACTATCTGTAAATACTCTAGAAACTCTAAAAAGAAACTGAGAAGGCAAGAAAAGGCAAGAAAAACAAGATGCTGATGTTTTAATTGTGCTACCAATAGAATATGGATTCTCAGCAACTTCATGGCACTCCTGTTTTGAAACAAGTATTTTGCACTGTGATTAGGACACTGCTGGAAATGTGCTATTGCACCATCTGGTCTCTGCTATCCTAAAGTGACAAACTGTCCCTGTGTTATCTCAAGGAAGCTCCAGGGAACCAGTGACTCATGAACCTCCATTATAGCAATGGACTTACTGAATCTGGCTATTTCTATCTGTCCGCCAGTGCTGTTCTCCACAGAGAAGAGAGACACGAGTTATTGACAATAGTATATTTAATTTGTTAGTTTTCTTTCCAGTATTCCCCTTGAGACGTATGGAACTACTATTGGAAGGGTGATTGGTTTAGGTTCTGTGGCCTGTTAAGCACTGGCAGTACTTTTGTTCGTCGCTCCATGAAACTCTGAATTGACAGCTTTAACAAAGATTTACTAATAAGAGGGTTGCAATGTCCTGAAAACACTGAATAATGACTCCACAGGAGCTTCTGGGCTAACTTTTTGGTTAGTCTGTTTAATTCTTGAACATACTTTTATTATGCCTGTGAACCTTAGAAAAAAACTTAGTTTATAACCATGCATAGAAGCCTGTTTATTTTAGTTTATAACCATGCATAGAAGCCTGTTTATTTGGGTTTGNTTTGGGTTTGTGCTTCTGTTATCTGGATTCAATTAATTTGTGTCATTCTGGTATTCACATCTCCAGCTTTGAGGAGGTCCTTATCAAAGCTGTGGACATTTCCTTTTTTATATAGGATGGAAAGTAAAATATTTCAAAATCCATAAGTATCATAAATTTTTCATTCTGCCTGTGTTATTGCTTATTTTTTTCTCTTTTGGAAAGACTCAAGAACCACATAATATACATAATATCACATTGCCCATTCAGTTAGACTCCAATTTCATTTTCTTTCAGAGGTTGCTTGCAGTCCTGATCCTGACCTGTGTGTGATTTCGGCACTGAATCCCTGCTATGCAATAGTTTCCCCACTGTGACAGTTAGACTTTGTTTCTTGATTCAAAGCATCCTGAGATCCATCGATGGATAATATTATAGAATAGTTTCACTGTAAAGGTTTTTATATCAGTGTGGGAAAAATATTGACATTAGATAGAGTATGGCTGCTGCTTTTCAGCATTCAAAGTGTTTCCTGAAAGCTTAAGAGAGATACTAGGGTATCTCTCATGATTTAAACCCAGGCAATAAGCAAGCACCATGCAGGTGCTTGCTCAGTCCTCCAGTGAGATCAGGGAGAGTATTGAAAGAGCTAAAGACTGAAATCTCGTGAGTTGAAATAAAGATGGTTTAATAAGGAAAGCAAAAGCTGTTCACATAAGCAAAGCAAACCAAGAAATTCTTTCATTTCTTCCCATGGGCAGGCCGGTGTTCAGCCATGCCCAGGACTGCAAGGCTCCATCATGTGTAACAATGACTTAGGAAGACAAATGCCATAACTCCAAATGTCCCCTTCTTCTTCCTTCTTCCCGCTACTTTATATACTGAGCACGATATCAAATGGTGTGGAATATTCCTAAGGTCACTTGGGGTCAGCTGTCCCAGCTGTGTCTCCTCTCAACTTCCCAGGTACTCCCAGCCCCTTGCCAATGTGACAGTGTGAAAAGGCCTTGGCTCTGTGTAAGCACTGCTCAGCAATAACAAAAACATCTTTATAGTAGAAGCTGTTTTCAGCACAAATCCAAAACACAGCTCCATACCAGCTGCTGTGAAGAATATTAACTCTACGCCAACCAAACCCAGCACAGTATCTAACTTAAGAGATTGTCTGATTTAATAAGCTGGTTCTTTTACTCATCTATACATTGGACTTCAGAAATTACATGCTGATAATACCACTCGTAATCCAACCCTGTCTGATTTGCCGTTGTGACTAATTTAACACCTGCTGACAGGAAAAAGATGTCTCCTTGTTTATGAACCAGGCAGCTTTTCTAAACCCATGGTTGTGTTAATCTTCTTGGTCTATATCCTTTGCTTGTTTTCCGTCAGTGAATTTCATATTGCTTAGACAGCTTAATGTAAAATTCACTAAAGAGGAGCTAAATAACGCATGACATCATTGCTTCAGGAGTCGCTCAGTTTTCCAAGCATGCTTTACAAAAAAGTGTTAAAAGAACAGGCCTGTGAGGCAGAAAGGTGGGCTGGTGTTCATTAGTAGGAGGCTAGTGAGTCCTATGCTGCTACACAGACTTTCTGCAAGACTCTGTGGGAGCTGAAAAGAAAGTAGGAGGAAGAGCAACATGAAACTGAAAACTCTGACCAGCTCGATCTTTGACCCAAAAGCAGCCTAGGACTGAGTCATGAATGTACTTTCTCTTCCACACCATACTGTACAAGGAATCAAATGTGTTCTAATCACCGAGGAATTATATAAAAACTCTCATCCAAATTATATGGATGAGAGAGACCAGTATTTGCTGCTGCGATGGAGGAGAAGGGGAAAAAAAAAAAAAAAAAAAGGGAAAGATTCCTGGACAGACTTTGTGCCTGAAGAGTGATGCCTGATTCCGTTCTGGGTGTCTTTGGCACAGGAAGTTTCCTTTGCTCCCACAGACCTGAGTTGCTTCTATATCACTTTGGGATTTATCCATCTTCAGACTTCTTCTCTCAGGAGAGGAATAAGCACCTGCAGACAGTGAGGAGCACACAGCATCAGGAATTGCCATTACCGGTTTAGGTTACTCAACATTTGCTATACAGGGAACCGGGGTTCCTTATGCAATTGGCTTTACTGCTGAAAGTTGCGCAGAATAAATTCTGTTTGCCTCATTTCACGGTTTCCCTTAAACAAGTAGTCTCAGGAGCACAGTCACTTAACCCCAAACTGTTCCGGGGAAATTTTTATGGTGATAGAAAAACAATAATAAAACAAACAAACAAAAATCAACAACAACAAAAACACCCAAACAAATCCAAACAAAAAACCAAACAAATAAAACACTCCAAAACTCCTAAGTTAAAATACAAAGGAAAAGAAAGATTATGATATCAGAGAAATTATTGTGAGATACTCAAGGGCAAGCATAATGCTTTAAATTTTTTCTTCTTTATTTTAACAAGCTTAGTTTTTGACTGTATGATGTTCCTTTAATTTGAAATATTTCATGATGTTCTTCTCAACTTAGCTATGTCTCTCCTTTGTGTTTCCAAAGATATGAAATCATGAATTTTAAACAAATGGGGAAGGACTACTTTGATTATATCAATGTTGGCAGCTGGGACAATGGTGAGCTGAAAATGGATGATGATGAAATATGGGCAGAGAAAAGTAATATCATCAGATCTGTGTGCAGTGAACCCTGTGAAAAAGGCCAGATAAAGGTAAATATTTTCTTCATTTGCTTCAGTCTTGTAGCATGAACAGCCTTGAAATTTGAAAGCAAGTTTTTCTTGACTTTTACATAGAGACAGTATCACACACCTTAATTAAAATGTAGAGACTTATGTATTTAGTTCTTACTCCTATCATAACCGTCTCACTACTTTCATAATTTGCCATTTTCTTGTACTCCCATATCTGGGAACTGCTGACTTTTTTGGTTTTCACTTATATTCCAAATGGTTGCAAACGGGTATTGTCTGGGGGCTTTTTGCTGCATATTTTTACAGCATCTGAATCAGTGCAGTGAAAATCCCTGACTGGGACTTGTCAGTACAATCGCAGGTAATTTATAAATAATAATTGCTACTATTTCAGTGCTAGACATAGTTACCTAAACTGGAATGTTATTACTCAGACCTTAAATCTGTGGTATCATCAGAGAACAACAACATATACCACTACTTCCAATTTCAGGAAATGTAGGTAACAAATATTTTTAATCATACCTGTTTTACCGCTTCTTTTTTTCCCAGGTTTTTGATTTTTCCTTCCTCCCTTTCCATGCTGCAGTAAGGAGGGTAGATGTATCTGTCATATATTAATTATACACTATTATCCTTCAGCATCCCATGACACTTACTGCAGAACAGTTAAAATACTGCAAGTCCTTAGCTTACCTTGCAGTCCTCTATATAAAAGTCTGTGGAATGATCGGATGGGCATGGACAGCCATAAAAACAGCAGCTGTAATTTCTGACAAGTCTCATTGGAAACTGGATCACTTTTCTCATGTGTTCGGATGGCATGAATGAAAACTGGGAAGCAGCTCCAGAGGGGTGCTGGTGGGAGGCTGACCACGCTCTTCAATGCAAAGTGAATCTCTTCAGCCTGACTTTTACTGTTTCAGGACAAAGTCACAATGCTTTATTCACTAACTGGTCTTTGGCAGAGTCAGTAAGTGAGTTTCATCAGACCAATTGTATTTGTCTTCAGTGTAAGCATATGGAGTTATATTAGATTTCTGAATTTCCTTTATGATCAATGGAAATGATATGTTATTTCGGGTGAGGAGTCATGTCGTTCTCATGTCGGCTTTCAAAACCGTTAAGACCAAGCTTGGTGTAGAAATAATTCTTTCTCCTCATTGATGGTAAAAGACACCCAGAAAGGACAGTTGATTCAGATGAGAACATACCTTCTGCAGACACATAAAGACAGGTGGGATGAATTACTCCCACAGTAACTAAACAGGGGTCTGTTGTTAGCCTGCTCCAGCCACAAAGGCACATATGTGGAGAATATATATGGACAAACAACTAATATCTTCAGAACTGCATGGCTCTGAGTTCCTTTATGATCTGTTGGCACAACACAGGTAATGGGAAGTATCTTGTGTTTTTCATTAACACAGTCTCCTTCCACCTTCTGCCCGTGCTCTCAAGGATTCTCTGAAGAGGATTGTTCACTATGAAGCCAAGTCATCACACACTGAGATACACTGAAGTTCAGTGTTTGAAATGCTCTGTTTGCTCCTCATTAGGTTACTGATTATAAATCTCAAAGTTTACCTTGTTCTTTATCTTCATGGTCCTCACAGATGATGGTGAGAGCTTGACCCAAGCAAGTTCTGTGGTAGTTTTCCTGTAAAATTCTGTGTGACCGAGTTATTATGAAGGAATTTGAAGCATTCATTGTAATGATATCCAACACTCAGCAACATTTAGTACATCCATATGAAGGACTTGAAAAAATCCAAACACAACCTAACTCTATAGATTTGAAATAATGCAGACATACGATTATTTAAATAAGTACATGTTCAAAGGATTGACCAGATGATAAGGGGAAAGGAAAATAATTTTTGTTTGAAGAGAATTATCTAGGTTAAAAAAGACAGAAAATGTTTGTTTACGGGTGAGTAATACAACAAAGAATTGTTCAAGAAGTGAAGAAAAAAAGTATGAATTAAATGCTGATTAAGCAATTTAACATAAGAAAAAACCAAATTCTACCTGATTCTGAGTATTGGAGAACAATTATCTTTATTCCTAGAGAAGGATACATAATCCTTCCCTGGTAGTGCTGGGTAAGAAATGATCAGAGTACCGGTGTTCCGATAGATTTGTCAAATTCCAAGTATTCAAGTTTGAATACACTTTATAAATTCATCATTGCAAAAGATACAAAAGTCAACCTACTTCTTATGCTATAATTGGGAGCATTTGTTTATAAATTGTTCAGAAGGAGTAGAGAAACTGAGAATACTTTATTTCAAAAGAAAGATATATTGACAAGAAGCACAGATGTTTTCAATGCCCAGAGATGATAAATAAGGAACTTGAAAAGTCTGCATTTCAATCATAAGCATGCAATAACATTTGACAGAAAATTATGAAATGAGAAATCAGGTCAGATGTTAGAATGGATAAAGATAACATTCTCATTCTTAAATGGTAATTAGAAATCAGCAATTAAATAATTCGGGGAAAAGCATGTTCAGTTTGATGTCTGGAAAAAATCAGCTTTAACAAATGACTCACAATTTGATGAAAAATAAGCACCCAAAAGTCTTTGGGTAATGAACCCGTAGGGACATAATGCTGTTGGTATGATTCCCTGTATGGACTAGAGTGGAATGAATTATGTGCCTTGAGTATCATGTAGTGGCTTCTGTAAGTACATTGCCACCTACAAAATTTTGAGTTTTGCAAATTCTAAGACAATAAAACCATCTTATTGTCCTTCTGTACTTCCACTTATACTTCTCTGAGTTTGGTGGTTTCTTTCTTCTGGTACTTATACAAGGGGAGAACTCAGAAATTTTGTCAAATTTCACATATGAAAACGTATCATGAAAAGGAACTTACTTTAAAATAAAATTTAAAAATCCCTTCTATCAAAAAAAAAAGTTAAAAAATTAAATTATCAACTGGGGCAGCATGAATGTATGTTTATGCTGATAAATCAAGTGTCAATTTTTGTCTCAGGTGATCCGTAAAGGAGAAGTGAGTTGCTGTTGGACCTGCACTCCTTGTAAAGAGAACGAATACGTATCTGATGAATACACATGCAAAGCCTGCCAGCTTGGCTCCTGGCCCAATGAGGACCTCACAGGTAAATGAGTTGTGGCTGTGCTTATGTTGTCAATGAAAGTGCTCATCTGCTGAGTTGAAGAAACAAGTTATAGATACAAGTTGAATATGAGAACTGGTTTGGTCAGGTTGAACCCAAGGATAAAGCTGAAATTGAACTGAAGCTGACCTTTATCTCCTCTCCTCAAACTGACCCAGGATTTGTTCACATAATATAGCTCCTTTCTAAAGATCTGAATTACTTGATCTAGAAATAATAATAAAAAATAGTCCTGGTTTTGTATTCAGCCCTGTCCTAACCTCTAGCTGGTAATGCAGCTCTTACCCTTCCCCAAACAGATACAGAAATTAAGTCCTTGTTGGAGAAATTATTAAGGGAGATCAAATTTCAGAGTTTTATTTTCCTCCCAAGTAGGTCCAGAAGACTTGTGTAATACCTTCTTTTTTAATCTGTAAAAGTTCTGAACTAGTTGCTGTAGTTACCATCACTAAAAGCATGAGTGCTCCAAACAGACTTTGGTTTGCACTAGTCCTTGGTTCATCAGAGTCTGCTGGAACACAGGGTTCATCCTTGCCATGGTATAGACCTTTACGCTATTGCAGAATACCAGTTTGATTTCTTTAGAGATAAATTGTTCCAACATTTGTATCCCATAACCTCTCTTCTTATTGCTAACAAACAAAATTCAAGTATTCAAATACTCAGAGCACAAACCTCTTCAAAACGTTCCTCAGGGATCAGGTTCCCATTGTGCCAGGGTTTGTACAGACAAGGGGAAAAGAGACAGGTTTTTCTCCAGAGGAACTCACAGATTTGATTTGCATATAGTTTCTATGGATGAGAGGAGAAATTCTGAGGTGAGAGGCAAGACAAAGGAAAACACAGTTTGCTTTATGAATTTATATAAGAGGAAGAGTGTAAGGCAAGGCTTGACCTACAGAGATATTTTTATATGTAAGGTTAATCCTTTCCTGGTAAGGAATGTTGCTTTGTTTTGATAAATAAACTAGGTTACCAAATTATTGCAAAAATATCATTTAACCATGAAATTGATGGGGTGTGTTTCAGAAAATGTCAAACATGGCAGTTTCCCTGGAAAAGAACTGACAACTGAGAAAAATGAAACAGCAATAAAATGCATTTGCACGTGCTCCTCCATCTATGCTCCCACAGCCCTGCTCCCCTACTCCTGCCTCCCCAGGCATCCAGCAATCAGCCACCAAAGACTTCTCATCTTAGGGAAAGCTTTCTTGTGCCAGGAGAATGGAGAAGGGGAGAAAAAGAAAACTGGTTGCATGTGCCCCCAAAAGCAGAATATTGAAGGTATGGCATAATCTCAGGTTCATTCCTCAGATGGGCCATCCAGGAGCTTCCAAAGCCCACATTGCAGGGACTAGGCCATCACACCAGGTTGGTTAGTTTATGAAGGTCAACTAGTGCAACTGGTCAATTCTCCCACCTCCAGGGGTCTTGTCAGAGATATCGCAAATCCCAGCACACCCTTGTTTTGGTGAGCACCTGAAGTTTTACCCAAAACAGATCACCTAGAAAAGGGGCTGCTACAAGTCAGTTAGGAGGGAATTTGTTCCAAGTGCCATCACTTCTGAAACACCAGTGATGGGAACTGCCCATTGATCTGATGAAGTTTGGGTCATTAGCCTGTAAGCACCATATGTAAGGGAACATGGAGTAACCAGGCCACAAGGCTGGTCCTCAGGCTCTATGCTTTGAGCTGGCTCCTCAGGCACACGAATCTCCTGATTCAAGCAAGACATCGGTCTGGTTCTGTGGGAGGATTCAACCTCTGAAACTCTCACTTTGCACTCAGGATGGAAGAGTGGGATGGCTTGGCATCTCAAAAGCTCTTGTAGGATGATTTTCCACCCATAAGTGATTGTTTTTAAGGAAAGCAGTTGTATTTTTAGTCAAGCCAACTGCTTTGTGTATTACATGAGCAAACATTTTGCAAACTGTTCATCTGGCTTTAGACGTGTGTTTTATGCCTTTACAAGGACCAAAGTCAACCTGCACACAAGAGAACCCTTGACATCAGTGCCAAGCAGTGTTCCTCAGGAGATCTAATCTATGTTCCTCAGCCAGGCACAAATTTGGCAGGCACTATTTGGAAACTGAACCCTGCCCTCTTTGGCCTCCATGAGCACAGCTGATACAATGTGCCCTCCTAGTGCCAGGATACCTATTACAAAGCTTCACAGCTGTGTAGTCCCCACTAACTTATATTCACCTGATGGCTGGACCTTCTCTTGTTTGACTTTGTATCAGAAAGAGATTTTTAAAAAATCTATTCCCAGTTTATCCATACAAGATAGTGAGCTGGATTTCTAATGTTCATATTTATAGTACCAACTTTTGCAGCATGTAAAAAACCTCCTTTCAACCTTGTTTACAACATAGGATTCAGTAATAAATGTGAATTAAAAGTAAAGAGAGTGAAATGCATTTTGTATTCTGGCAGGGAAATTTCCCTTCAGTTTAATAAAGTGTACACCAATCTCCTTGAAATGTCTCTGTATCTGATACTGCAGCAAACTAAGTCTCTGCTGCTTGATAAAGCCGTTTCTTAGGTAATGTCAGCTCCACAAGGCTACACATATAAAAAAGTAATTGATATAAGTCTTCCTCACATGATCACCTTCAGATGACAGTCCTGTAAATGTATCAGCCATGCACCAGAGATGGCTTTCAACGTGGAGCTGCACCTCACTGTTTTATCCAAGATCTGATCTTGGATGAAAACTTACTTGGAGTCCTTTTTTGGCTCACATAACAAAACATTGCTCCATCTTTCTTATGTTCAGTGATCAGCATCAGTTTTGTGCCACAAACTTCACTATATAAAATGTCTAACAGCAGGGATGTTACTGACAGAAAGGAAGAGAGATTAATGCACTTTTTCAGTCACCCGTGGAATATTAGAATTCAGATGCAGCAGGGGAAAAGACAGAAGGGATACAATATGTGTAGGAAAACAAGGTTATTCTCAGAACAGGAAAAGACATTGGAGTTCTGAAGCGCAGAAAGGAACACGGAGTCCAAAGATAGCAGAAAAGGCAAGTGGGAACAAGAGTTTCTCTTGATTAAAGAGTTACTGGAAAACATCTCCATCTAGAAGTGAAATTGGGGCAAGAAAGGGAATGTTTAGCCGCCCATATTATATTTCCTCACAAATTTCAGGTTCATTGCTTATGCATATAATATTCCCCAGGGATCAGACTCATCCTTGCACAAAAAACTAGTAATTTTCTTACTTTTCTTCAGATTTATCTGTACTATCCCAGCATGTACCACAACTAATTTTCTTCCTACTCATTTAGTATCAAGACATGCTTTCCAACCTACTGTAGCTTCTCTACTTCCCTGTGTGTTGTTAGCAACATCCATACACTACAGCACCAATTCACACACTAGTATGGCCAGCATGGCTGAGCCACATGCTCAATTAAAGCAGGAGAAACTCATTGATTTAAGTCCAGAAATATATGCCAGTCACACCACTATTCCTCAAAGCCCTTCTTTGCATTACATTCACAGCAGATGGAAAAGAAATAGATGCCATGCAAGTTTAGATACAAATGAAGGCATTTTCTTAATGCTGATGACCAAACGTAAATGAAAATTGCTTTTCAGTAACTTGATGAGAATGGCTTTTTGATTTTCCAAAAACTCGAGCAACTTAGAGGACAAACTTAGGGATAAAGAGCTGAACAGCCCCCCTGTAATCCAGGAGGATACAGTTAGCGACCTGCTGAGCCGCTTGGATCCTCACAAGTCTATGGGACCGGATGGGATCCACCCAAGGGTGATGAGGGAGCTGGCGGAAGAGCTTGTCATGCCACTCTCCATCATTTACCAACAGTCCT
>VZRE01004204.1:0-53892 GCA_013396775.1 Cephalopterus ornatus
GCTTGACCAACTTGATCTCCTTCTATGACCAGGTGACTCATGTAGTGGATGAGAGGATGACTTTACCTGGACTTCAGCAAAGCCTTTGACATTCTCTCCCACGGCATTCTCCTGGAGAAGCTGGCAGCCAGCCCATGGCTTAGACAGGTGCACTATCTACTAGATTAAAAACTGGCTGGATGGCTGGGCCCAGAGNGCTGGGCCCAGAGAATGGTGGTGAATGATCCCACATCCAGTTGGCAATCAGTCACCAGTGGGGATCCCCAAGCTCTGTATTGTGGCCAGTTTAATATCTTTACCAATGATCTGGACAAGAGGATCAAGGACACTCGCAGTAAATTTGCAGACAACACCAAGTTGGGTCAAATTTTGAACTGCTGGAGGGCAGGAAGGCTCTGAGGAGGGATCTGGACAGGATGGATCAATGGACCAAGGCCAATGGCATGAGTTTCAATAAGACCAAATGCCAGGTCCTGCACTTTGGTCACAACAAGCTACAAGCTTGGGGAAGAGTGGCTGGAAAGCTGTCCAGTGGAAAAGGACCTTTGGATGCTAGTCAACAGCTGGCTGAATATGAGCCAGCAGTGTGCCCAGGTGGCCAAGAAGGCCAATGGCATCCTGGCTTTATGAAAGATAATGTGGTCAGCAGGACCAGGGAAGTGATTGTCTCCCTGTACTCAGAACTGGTGAGGCTGCACCTCAAGTGCTGTGTCCAGTTCTGGGCCCCTCTCTACAAGAAAGACATTGAGGTGCTGGAGTGAATCCAGAGAAAGGCAAAAAACTTGGTGAAGGGTGTGGAGCATAAGCTGCATGAGAAGCAGCTGAGGGAGCTGGGTTTGTTTAGCCTGGAGAAGAGAAGGCCCAGGGAGGACCTTATCACTCTCTACAACTACCTAAAAGGAGGTTGTAGAAAAATCGGGTTCAGCTTCTTCTCCCAGGCATGTAGTGACAGGACAAGAGAAAATGGCCTCAAGCTGCACCAGCAGAGTTTCAGGCTGGACAGCAGGAAGAATTTCTTCACTGAAAGGGTGGTTAAGCATTGGAACAGGCTGTGCAGGGAAGTGGTGGAGTCACCATCCCTGGAGGTGTTCAAGAAATGACTGGACATGGCACTTTGTTCTATGGTTTAGCTGGTATGGTGGTGCTTGGTCTAAGGTTGGACTTGATGATCTTGGAGGTCTTCCAACCTTAATGATTCTGTGATTTTATGAAATACAGCCCAGTGTTAGGTCACAGCTCCATGGCAACCTGAAGAGCAGAAACATGGAGTGATGTCTTAGGCTGACTTTCCTATAATCCTACTCTGGAACTGTGCTGCCACTCCAGATTTCCTGTTCTGCTGTGGGAAGGTTACAGACTATGAAATTCCAGTCGGTGACTAGGACTTCATGAAACATAGCACCACTAGGACACAAGAGATTTTGTAATACGAATTTAAATAGCAGTACACCATTACCCCATTCAAAATAACATTTCATTTTTCAATTGCCAAGTCTGGCCTTGGGTAAATACCTTCTCTGAAAAAGAATTGTTTCTTTCAGAACTACTTTTTCATGACAGGGATTTATTTGCAAGGCACATTAGTTTCTGATGTATAAGCATTTTGACTCCCTCGAAAACAGTCTGTCAGAAAATTTATGACTGCTTTTTCTATTTTTTTTTTTTATTCTGATTAAGCACATTTACAGTTGGAATGCATTGAGCTGGCAATGCTAGTTTTATCTCATTAGAAAGTGCAAATCCTTTCTGCAGTACTGTTCACCTGGGTACAGTTTTTAAATCATTGGTATGATAGTCAGCAAGTGTCAGGCTACAGAGAGACAAAGCTTGTAGGGACAAGAAATCTCTTCCTATTAACCAATCAAAAATGGGGGTGGGGGGGGAAGAGAACAAACTTTCATACTGACAACACCCTTTTTAGGTATGAGCATCAAAAAGCAATGAAAAGAAGTGAAATTGGTTCTCCCTATATATCTTGCCTTTTTGTGGCTTTATGTGGGTCGACCTCGCCACCATTATCGCAGAGATCCTGTGAGGCCTTTCAATTGCAAAAGTCTTTTCTTTTACAATTCCATTAAAAAGAAAGTTTCAGACATGAATATTTGATTGACACATTATTAGGAAAAGTATGAAAAAAGCAGCAGTGTCACATTAGCAGTCCACTGTAGCCATCATCTTTCCCAGCGTATCTCTGTATCTTCCCTGCACAGCAAAAAAGCAAAAGGAGAGAAAAGACTATGCTCATTAGGAAGAAAAATGGAAGCAGCTCTTCTGAGCACCCCATCTGCTGCCATCATGTCAGAGATATCACATTTTACTGCTGTCACCAGCAGGTGCATGCAATTAGGTGACAGCAAAATGAACTATGGCTTCCCAGTGACTGTTTCAAGCAGATTTCAGACTGTTGGCAAGTGCATGATAACAGACTATGGGCATTTGCCTCTGAATAATTCCTGGAATTCGCAAGAAAAATGTACAGGTGATTAATTTTGGTGTAGAAGACTACTGCAAGAGGTGATAGAGACAGCAACTGCAACAAAGCAGAGGACGATGGAGGGCATGGGATGGGCTAATTCAGGCTATTGCAGTTATTATGAAGACATAATAAGGCCAGTCTGTTCAATTCTGATCTCATTTACAGTAACATATAGGGACAGTCAAGCCCAAAACAAACACTTAAAAATACATTGACAGCTCTTCCAAGGATTAGGGAGAGTACTTGGATCTTTTCTTTTAATGTCAACTGAATATATTGTTACTATTCACAACTGGTGGCTAATTAACAGAACAGTTAATGATCATTAGAAATTCACCAACTTTCATGTGAGGCAAAAAGCATAACGTAAGGTTAGTTTGTTTTGGATCGGGGATACCATGCAAATCACTAGCAAAGTAACAGCCAAAATGTCTGTTTTCCATGCACAGCCTGAAGTATTGCTCAGAAAAAGGAGAAAGCACCAGTGAAGCAGAGACAGGAAGGAAGGTGTTCCTGAGGGAGCATCTCCAAGTCACAGTCCTCAGGGAAGGAAGCCGTACTGCCAATGCCTATTCATATACAACTTTGCAGTGCAACATGAAGATGTCAAAAATTACTATAGTAGTGAAAACATTCTTCCAATCAAAGGCTACTTTCTGAGTACTGGGTTTTTCCTTTGTACTTAATCCCCTGTGTTTATAGGACTCTATTCACACTTGCTGAGGAGTATTCCTTTCTTCCTTATCTGAATGCAACAATGAAGCAAAAGTACCTTCTCTTCTGTTAGCTAAGGTGATAACGGAGAATTGCAGAAACTTGCCAGAGGCTGCGAGATGCCTTCACAGTGATTGCAGAAAATCATCACCCAAAACATGAACAAAGTCTAATTTTTCCAGGTTAAAAAAAAAAATTTAAAAAAAAAATCTCTGGGGACTTGTATTAAAGAGGAGCACAAGAACGTAAAATATTCAACTGTATTTATTAGCTTCATTTGTCTGTTAAGAATTTTACCTCCTGGTAGCCAATTCCCAAGAATAACAGGTATGTTCTGAATGATAGGCTGGTGTTCACCACTTATGTCAGGAGTGCTCCATTCCAATTCGGTGATTAACAATGGCAAAACCATTTTTACCATGTCTGGTGTAAACCACTTGAATAGGATCGGTGCAGGACTACACTGGGCAACTCGCTTTAATTCAAGCCGGTATATAAACCTTATAATAACAGAGAATTGTTTGTTTCATAAGCTTATTTTAAGTGAACTTATTTTAAATTACAACTTGAGCAAAATTGTTTTCCATGCAGATGTTTTCCCCTTAAAGAGAAAGGAACACAGTTTTTGAAATCATATTGTATTCCATAATTGTACACAGCAAGATAGGGAAACGAGCATTTTCAAATAGGGCAACGATGGTGGAACAGCTCTCTAAAATATATCTTAGTAGGGATGTATAAACTATATTACAAAGTAACAACAGCAGTTTCCAAAGCAAACAACAACTTGTCAGGTCATATTTCTGACCACTGTTACCTTATTGTGAATCTCATAATATCTGATCTTTAATTTTAAGAATTTAACTAGTAGAGTCAGGCTATGAGAAAAATCTCAATTTCTTTTTCTTTTTAAGCTCATTTCCAGCTATGAAAAACACAGCTTAAAGTTCAAGTTACTTGAAGAGTTTAAAATGGCCAAGTTTATTTTTTTTTTTTGTAGAGTCAGGTAGTGTAATGATGCAAGTGTCATAGCTCATATGCTGAAAGGCAATAAAGCATGCGCTCCTTGAGAAAAAAACCCCTGAATTAGCTATAAAGAAAAACTTGACCTAATAGGCAACTGAATTCACACCATTAATTACTGCAGAATATAAAACTACATTTTCAATAATCAGAAATTAGTACAATTATTTTTTATAATTAAATGTCTTTCTGAATCAGCAGATGGATTCGGCACTGTTACCATTGTTCACAACTTTCTCAAGGAGCAATGCAGCTTTTAATGGGATGTTCAGAAAACAACTGCACCAGACATATCTGTAGAAGTGACACTATTTTGAGAATGAGAAAGTAAAGGGGTAAAGTTTCTCTTCTCCTCCCTGTCCCAGCAAGAACTTGGGCATGGGTGAAGAAGCATCTGCACTGCATCACCTCTACATAGGCACCATTTTTCTTTCCAGTTTAAAAACATGCTCTTTGAGCACTTATCCAATGCTCTCAGACCTCATCCTATTAAAAATTTCCATACAGTAAACTCATGCCCATGACCTTAAACTTTTCACAATACCCCTTGCTGGCAAAAGGGAAGCATGAAGCAGTGAGGAGACTCGCTAGTTAACTTCCACAGCCTGTGTTCAGTCCCCAGTCATTGAAATCAAGGAGAGGGTCTAAATCTAGGGCATCTCTATGAACTGCCTATGCAAATCAGCTGCTCTGCCTGTAAACTAGAAGCATGATTTTTACCTCCTACTACACTGATGTCAGTGTCACAGGAATTCTCTGGAATTCAGAGTGAAATCGCTCTTTGTTTAACTTCGACCTATGTCCATGCAATAGTGAATAGATGCACATAGATGCCTATGTGCAAACAGTAACAGTACCAGGCTGGAAAAAAAAAACCAAACTTCACAGAGGACAGCACTTTGCATGGTAACCAGGTCTGCCAGACATAAAATGCTTTGATTAAATTGGGGCAGCTATGAGGCAGGCAGGCAAAGGCAATATTGATGTTTTCTCATATGTAAAGATATTAGTGAAGATTCTGACTTCACTAATATTTTCAAGCACAGCTGAGCTTTAAATTTAATGAGATGCTCATTTATATTCTGGAAAAAGGAAGATAACAGAAAACTGCACATGTACTGGAAATCAGCAACAAATAACATTAAGGCAGTCAAATAAAAACACGTACTGGTAACTTTTATCCATCTCTTGTGCTCCCTGGCCTTATTAAAACCCTGTCTGGAGCTGCTATCACATCAGCTCTACCCTGCAACCCTAACGGGCTGTATCAATAATCTCATTGTGCAGTAACAGATGCAGGGAGCCACTTACTGAGTTACGGCTACAGGGACAGACACGCCAAGGGGCTGCTGTGCCAGGGAGAGCCTCAGCACAGCCCAAACCACTGTCTGATACAATACAAGGAAACACAGCAGAAAAGTAACTCTTTTTCCCTTCTCTGTCTCCACTAAAGTCAGAGAGGATTGCAGACTTCTTCCAAGGATGGCAAGAATGGAAGTAAGCAGCAGTAAGGGTGGAGCAGAGGGGTGGCTACAAGCAGTGCAAACAATAAACTCCAATTCCACATTTGCCATCTAACAAATTTTTTAATAAATGTTTTTTCATCCTATCACTTTAATATTAAACTTGGCAAGTAGGCAAGCCAGCAATCAAACAGAAATCTGACAGAACATACTTAATATAATATTCTCAAAACAAGCCAATTGGAGGCAATACGTAAAACTCCCTTTTTTTGGAATGCATGCTTGCATGTCTCACATCTACAGGTAGCTCAATAACATTAATGAGAATTATGTACCTGAAGAGAGAAGTGAAAGCATTAGTGAAGAAAGTTTCTGCTTCAGCCCCTGGCTGCCCCAAAGAAAGCATGAAAGGAAATCGCTAAACATATTTTGCTTTATTTCCTTAAGTTGTATTTGGCTCTAAATAACATTTAATAAAGCTATTATTCAAACACTTTTGAGTACACTTAAGTACTAATAATGTTTACTATCCCATTGAACTGTGAGCTCTCATAAGCCATGTATCTTAGAAAGTCACTGGGTCAGTTCCATCACCATGATTCTCATGAGCTTCCTTTTGTTCTGGCAATTAGGCCATCTGCCAGGAGTTGAAATCATTAGCAATAAAGAGAAATCCAATAGCTCTGCTTTGCAGTCTCTTCAGTCAGTCCTGGTTCCCTTAGTCACTGGGGGCACCACGAGAATCAGGTGAACAAAGAACGGTAAGCGAGGACATTGGAAATTCTAAAGAAGTGCTGTAAAGTCAATGGCAAAACAGAAAAAAAAAAAAAAAACCAGCCTGTTCTCAATGAGATTTTTTTCAGAGAAGCACCAGGGATTTTGTCATGTCCCTTTTATAACATCATACTCTGTGAGCCTCACTATTGCCTACAAAATTTCTACCCTTCTCGCTTGCTCAGTCAGGCATTGGATCAAAACTGCTTCCTGTTATTTACGTATATGTGCACAGGCATGCATGGATCACATTCTTGATTAAGGCATTTAAGCACTGCTGTGATTCAAATAATAATACTAATAATGGATTAACTAGCAGTGGACATTAGTGCAGCTGATGATCTTTAGCCTCCTGCCTTGAGCCTGCAGGAAATCAGAAGTCTTTGCCCATAATTGAAGCTGAGATGTTCAGGGAATGGAAATTCTGTTTGATAAAGGAGTTTGGATTTTAGAGCTCTGTTGTTTAAAGCAGCATGAAACCTGCAAATTTTAAAATCTTCGGAAAGAAAATAAACAAATCCAATACATTAAGACCAGTTTGATGGAACAGCATTTTCCAATGAGCAAATAATTGTATTAAACTTTCTTCCACTTAGCTGTAATATCAAAGAACATAATAGTATCCATGCTGCCAAACAATAATCTCTTGAAATGGCCTGGACAGTGTTGCTGAAAGCCAGTAGACACTAAGGTGTACCAGTGGTAAGGACAAAACAATCCCTACATTGTTCAGCAGTTTCCTTTCATGATATAAAAGTGGAAAACTACTTCATTCTTAAATAAGAAAATTTTTAAAAGGACAAAATGAATTTAAGTGTAAAGTGAGGAAGGACAAATACTCACATTGACAGAGTTCTGCCATATTCCAGAAGACGAATAAAAGTTGAATAGTGATGAAGTTCAGTGACTATAAATATAATCATACACCAAAATTAACCATAATTTAGCCACGGAAAAATGTTTATGGGACTGCCAGTTGATCCTCTAAGACAGTTATGAGCACGCGCTTTCTCACTGCCTCTTTGAAAAAAGGTTCCTGCCTAACCTCCAGAATTATATTTTCTTATGCAAAAACATACATATGTTCTAATTTCTCATTTTTATCTTTTAGCACTAAGGTCCTCATGCTTCCTAAAATCATGAGACTTCTCTCCAGACACGGGGGAAAGAGATATTGGATGATAAACCCAAGAATGATCTTTTTCCTCTGAGCCACAGGATATGTCCACTAAACAATCACCACTCTATCTTTCAAGTGCATCTACCAGAGTGTTTCCTACATACCTCTGGCAGTAATGTAAAAACATTGGATTAAAATAATCCAGTTTACAGAGAAAAATCAAAAATGTATATGGAATAAATACAACGGCAGTAGTACTAAATGTGTTTTTCATAGCATTTATCACAATCATTTTTTCTCTCTTCATCAGTTAGCAGGTGTTTCAACAAATGTATAAAAGAGCAGAACCTAATTCTCAACAAACCCGGGCTCTGCATGCACTTTTGCTTCTCATAACTGAAAGCCATATGCACCAAGGGAGTATGTCAGACACCAGGATTTCACTTCAGGATGTTTGTTTTTAAACAAGCAATGAAAGTCAGTGGTTAGAGAACCGAAATTGCCAAACATCAGACCATACTCATTATGTCTAACATCTTCCACGTAAAAGGATAAGGTAGCTTTTAGACAGCAAAAGACATTGCAACCAAGGGTAGAACTGATTACGCTTGAAAAGCACATTCTTGCTTTCTGGTATCTCTACCTCCCCCATTCCCTCCCCTCAACTGTCTATCCAGATATAGTCAATTATAACACTCTTGTAAAATGCACATATGAACAATTTAGGAATCCAACTTAAAAAAGGGTTATGAGAAACAACCACTCTATTAAAAACAAAACAAACCAAAACAAACACAACCCTTCAAACTTCCAAGGACAAGGGATATAGCAAAATAAAACCAAAAGACAACCAACCAAACAAAACCTCCAAAACAACAACAAAAATGTCTGTCAGAGATTGAATGCTACTGGGTTTAAAAGTGCCAAAGAGAAAAAGAAGTATTGCAGTATATCATCAGAACAAAGCACTTGACAAGTCTCATTTGATGTTTCTTGAAGAAGCTATAAAGAATTCAGAAACGAAGAAAGAAAAGTGTGGTGCTGCAAAATGGGATGTGTCAGCATCCCTGCCTTGGTGGTTTGATCCAATGGTATCGAGATACTGCACTGTCCCCACTGCCCATACATTCCTCCAAGATCTTCATCCTCAGAAACACACCACTATTGCAGAACTGCACCTCTTTGGAAGAGATTGAGAAAAAGCCTGATTTGCAGTTACAATTCAAGGAGCAAGAAGACATTTGAAAGCATGAAAACTAACCTGAACCAGCTATCCAACCCCAAATACATCTAGAAGTTAGGACCAGAAAACTTGCAGAGGAAAAAAGACCAGCACAAAAACCTCCTATGAGCCAACCGACATGACTATTATTGCTGAAACAGGTGTCAAGAGGCAGTTCAAACTAAAAACTGATGTTTGATGTGACCGAGATCTTTGAATGTACCTATGAACTTCATAGTTTTAATCTAACCTAAGCCAAAGTTTTATTATGTCTACTTTGCAACAACCTGACTGATGTCAATGGTACTATATAAAAGAAAATTCAGGCTCTAACCTTTTGTTTTACTGCCATCTTCATCCCAGTCAAATATTTCTCCTAGGTTAAGTCTCTCTCAAGCATTCTCCCACTCTCTTTTGCAGGCAAAAGTGGTGTGACATTTCAGATGAATATCTCTCTTTATCTCAACCTCTGAGCCCACTTCATTCCTGAAACTGTTCAGGGCTCCTGCAGAGACCAAGACATTTTTTAACCCTGTGTTTGAAGTGTTGATACTTTTCATCACCATTACACTGTTCCCATCTAACCAAACAGCTGCCCAGCTGCTTAATCACTCTCTGCCCTCCCTTTTCACTCATAAGGAGTTTCGTCTGTAAACTGCTTGAACTGGAGGTTATTTCACTCCCACCTCATTTGTCATGACTGCCACTGTGAATGCATTAGTTAAAGTCTGGATAATGTGGTCTTTATTGTCCAAAAATCCTACTATTCTGCCTCATTTTTTCTCTTTTTCTTCCACTGCAACTTCCTTCCTAGGAAATACAGATCATTTGGTAGCATTTTCTGAAGTAGAAATATAAGATGAAGGAAGTATTTTCAACTAAAAACCATTGTCAATACACAAATTTGTTTAATCTCACCAGAATCACTCACAGTCAAACCACTTGTTTCAACGACATTTTAGATTCTGCCTTTGGGCTCCTGAACTTGCAGAGAGAAACAGGTGAAAAACCTTGCTTTGCTCATTATATCTTATGTAATCCTTATTAACACCATGAAAATTCTGATGAAAAAATGAGGTGAGATTTTAGAACTATGCAGCAGTGGGAGCCCAATTAATACAATGGTCAGGGGTAATTCTGACAGGCCTGGCACCTTCGGGTGTAGAGGCACTAGTGTCCTTGTGCATGTAGAACTTAGACTCTCACAGGCTTTATCTTTATAGTAGAGGACAGATTGAACCAACTTAGGGAAAAAACAAAACAGAAAGAAGGACAAAGAAAGGCATTCTTCTGAACAGTCTCCTCTCCACCAATCCTTTCTGTTTCACTGGGTTTTAAGGCTATTTTCCCCATGGGTAGAGTGGAAAAGACACAATGATTTGAGGAGAACAAAAACGAGAATGCAATTTCTTGTGGTCAGGAGACTAGGAGCCTTTCAATCGCTACTGACAGTATGAATATACATTAGTCATTTATACATTCATAGACTCCAGCCATACAGTAGTTGAATGTCCCACACTCATTCAAAATGTGTCCTTCAGGCACAGAAACATCCCTTTTTCTTTCTATTTTTTTTTTTCATTTCTACATTGCATATGTACTTATATTGTAAACAAATGCAAATGGTAAGATAATATATTAGTTAACATACAGAAAGCCCATAGCAAACTCAGTTTCAGACATGAGCTATTTTACTGTGAGATCAGCCCACTTTTTAATGATGTTGGTGCTAAAAATAAAGAATGAATCATTAAAAAAAAAAAGCAAGCTAAACAAATCTTGCAAAAATTATTTCTCATGCTCAGGTATGCATCCACAAACTCCATGCAATGCACAGAAGCCTCAGGTAGTTTTCAGTGAGCATCCCACCTTTGACTTCTCATTTCAGTAAATCAACTTAAAGGGTGCTCCACAATGCCACAATAGATTTCTTCTGACCTCCGAGCAGTACATTTACAGCCAGTTTGAACAGCCTTTATATCCCACACTGCAGTCATGGAAGTTGATATAATCCTTGAAAGCTTACCACAAGCATTGAAAACAGATATCGCTAATATTACATAAGAAAAATAGATACCACAAATCCATTAAAAACACTGTCTCATTTAGAACCCAATGACTGCAGCAATTGGCTGTGGAATACGCACTGAATACAAAATATCTTCTGCTCTTGGCTTCTGGTTTACCCAAAGGGAAAAAAAAGAAAAGGAAAAAAAAAACAATAGCATATGATTTTTATTCAGGTATTCACAGGGGGAGACTTTGGTGTTGGTAATCTCAGACCAGTTACACTTGAACAATGACTCTATCACAACATCTGCTACTTAATTTAGACATTATTTGAGATATTGCTCATGTGTCTGGGCATCTGGGCTAAATAGACCGTTGCAAAGTACAGCTGAGAGTTACTTCCACTGAGGGCAGTATCTACTCTGATGGCACTCAGTGGTGCACTGAAGCACTTAAGCTCAAGAAAACATTTCAGAAAATGCTAGCTAACCCTCCCTGGCCACCTAAGGCAATACAGTTTATAACAGCTGTTTCCCTAGACAGTGAAAGTTGTGTTCACTTTCATTTCTTTCTTGGCCAGTATGACTGTTAAGGGTAGTCACTTTAGGATATTTTTGATTCACATATGAAGCATCCTGGCGTTAAGTCCTCTCCGGAGTCCTGTTTTCCAAGTGTGCCCAGTGTTTCACCAAATCACTTAAAGAAAAAATTTATAAGATTTTTAGAAGAAATGGCAACAGTAGTTTGCAATTCCTCAAACTGATGAGGACCAACCCCAGATCTACTTCTCCTCCATCCATATCACTGCAGAAGAACAAGTTTCAAAGAGCATTTTTAAGTAATTCAAAATAATGGGCGCTGAAAAGAATGGCGCTGCACATCACACAGAGTTTGATTTTGGGATTTCTCCGCCGATCTTTTTCAGTGTTGCCCTCTTGTTAGGGTTCCTTTGTAAATAGCACTTGGTGTTGTCAGTTAGTTAATCAGAATTCCCAGAATCTTGCTAAACTGGTGTTTTGATTCCACACATTCACACTTGTATCATGTTTGACTGTTTTCAGCTACGGGAAAAACATGCAGACAGCTAGGAGGTGTTCTCTCTGAGAACACAGCACTCTCTATATCAAAAACACCAGTCAAGCCCAAAACACTAATTTTTGATCCTAATTAACTGAATGCAGGTGCTGCTGGCTGAACTTGTTCCCACAGGGAACACATTAAGGAGCTCTCACAGAGAGAGGCTCACAACCTCCTTGTAACTTTTTACTAGTACACTGCTGTTAAAATAACCCAGTTGAAGGGGCTAGCATAGGGCTGTTCCCTGAAGAAACTCCTACCTAAAGACAGTGAAATCCCAAAACTATCTTCCAGATAACATCAAGAAACTCAGGGCAGGGAAGTCTAATCACAGAGCAATATCTGGTTACTTGGTGTTTATGGTGTTTTGCACCTTTCTGCAGGAGCATGGCACATATATGAATTTTCTAATTGGTTTTCAGTCAAATCATTCCACCGAGAATAAGCTTAGAGCGCTTACAGGAAACTGGGGAGCTAGACTGGAAAGTAAAAATGCTGCTTTGGCTCTTGAGTTTTTTGCACCTGCAGTTTGAATACTTTCTTAGCTCCTACTCATTTTGTAACTATATAATGGTTGAACGATGCTCTACTTACAGCAATTCCCATTTATTTATGTTGGGTCCAAAATGCCCAAAAGTTGGATAAATAGAGTTAAGTAGAGGGCTATTTTTCCTCATGAATAGAATGAAAGAAGCAAGTGGAAACGAACTAGCCCTCAATGTTATTTTCCCACTTCTCATGATAGTCTGTTTTGTGAAAGGCATAGCTCAGAGCTGTGAAGCATCTTTGGGTCACTGCTCATTCAGGCTCAACTTTAGCACAGCTTTACGCATACTTTATTACACATGAAATTTAACAACCATGTTTTTGAGGCATCTTTACTACCATATTCTTCAATTCTGAAAGGAATTATTAGAGACAGAGCAGAATAAAGCTTGAAATCCAAAACCACAAAGTGATTCATTGAGTGAGTAAGCTTGGGTAGTTCCAGTTCCTTGGCAAATCCATCAGAGCTAAAACATAAAAAAGAGGAAAGAGGCAAAATGGTATAAAAAACACCTTGTCTGAGGTCCCAGCCTTCTAACATTTTCAAGAGCAGTTGAGGAAAAGAAAGGAAAACTAAAAGAAAGAGACAAACTTTGAAACTAGGTAAAGTTTTTATTCTTGCAGTTGAAAGGGAAGTGAGTCCTGGAGGTCAGCTCCATCAAGGAAACTCAATTCACTGTTCAAGCCCGTCACTTTCAAAGCTGTGATACACCTCTTAAGAACCTGAAAGAGTCAGCTACTTCTGCATAAATCATAGTGTAGACAGTTTCTTTCAACACATTTATTTCTTTACCCATTTATTGGTTTGGTGGCAGGCTGCTTAATGGCATAAGGCTGTAAGTAAACAAGTAAATAAATAAATATATACCAAACGACAAAATCTAGGTAGAGAGATTTAAACGCGATGCAAGGAAGAAAATATAGATGATAAATGCTGGTGGCAAAAGGTGACTTTATTGAAATATTCAGCAAAATGAAAATAAGGTATTCAGTACCAAGGAACAAAATGAAAAATAACTGGCAGGCAAACAGCTCCCTTTTGCAACAGTACTTGGGTTCCCAACAGCATTTGGGTACATTTCAGCAGCAACTTTCCCTTTGCTTCTCTCAGTTTTGCTTCTTCCCCAGTTGTTACACAGCTAATAATAAACTTCTTTAGAAATGGACAAACCTGCTAAACAGCAAACACCGTGATACAGGAGCACAACACCCAGCACAGAGGGCCAAAGCAAACTGCCCAGAACTGTCACACAGAGGAACTCCCAGTTCATAGCCAGTTTCCAGAAAATGAAGCAGGACTGGCAAATAAGCCATGAAGGAGCACTGGGACCATGAAGTACTGCACTGTGATACTGATCTAGCCCCCTTGCTGGGATCACTCTTGGGCAGCTGGAAACAAGGATATGAGAGGGGTGCAAGCCTAGCAAGATTTCTACTCTACTCCTCCTAGAAGAGGTTCGGCAGGTCCAGACTGATCCTGTGGGCAAACCAAAATCACCATTGAAGTGCCACTTTGCTTTTTAGGGTAGCTGCACAAGGCAGGGAAGACAGAGAACACTTGTGTTGGCTATTTTAGCAGCTAGCAAGACATGGACTGATGACAACTCAGCTCCATACTACTACAGGTTCCCCAAAAAAAGTGAAAAGCCCGTACACTTTCCATCCATGGGGCTCTCCAGGCAGTGAAGGCTTTTTATGTTTGGGAAAAGACTAGCTGAGACCTATGGACTCTTCATTCTTTCCCTCTTGTATCTCCTCAGCCTTATAGACAGGAAAGTCACCAGAACAGAACTGAACAACTTGTATTTCTTAAAATTGGCTTCCACAGTAGAGAAGCAAGGCAAGATGGAAATGATGCTACATGGAGTAGAAAAATACTTAATAATTTGTTTTATTGGGGTAGTGGAGTAGTCTTCTTCATGGGCTGAAATAGTACCTTGAAGCCTGATTCTGTACCTCTTGGGTCTCAACTTTTTCCAACAACTGCTGAAGTCAGTGGAAGTCTTTTTACCAAGTACTTTTTATGTGCAGCCCTTCTGAGAGATCTTATTCACATGAAGTCCCTCAACGTCAGAGGAACTACAATTACCAGGGAGGTATACCAAAGCTACAAGTGTAATGGTACCTGTTTCCCTGACACTGTGTAAAATGCAACACCAAGCCCATTTTAATTCATTTTAAAAACAGTCTCTTAAAAGGACATGCTCTACATGAAGCTTTTGAAATCAGTTTCCTCCTATGCCAGTGCCAAAAGCCTATTCAATTCTTCTCTTCAGAGCTAAAGTTAGAACTATTGCTCTCAAAGGAACAATTTTAGGCTGCATACTTCAGCTAATTTTTGAAAGTTATAACAATTAACTCAGGTAGAGCTGCCTGATGATAAAATATCTTGGTACAATCCTAGTTAGGAGGAAGACTTCGTCTTTCCATACATTTATTGTCATCTAATTTTAAATAAATTGTTTAGATTAGTCAAGAAACAATGGACAGAATGGGTATTAGCAATACACCACAACTATAAAACCGGGTGAAGGGTGGAGCTAAGCAAAGCTCTAATGTATCCCTTCTGCTGAGTCTATAAGGTGGGGTTAAAAGCATCCAAAATCTTTTATAGGTTAGATTTTTTGCATGGGTTTATTTGGAGTTTGGACCTGTGATAAGGCAACACTGTCCTCAATCAATATTTGACAGAAGCAGTAGCAGTGATTCTTTCTGTTATGATGTCATCCAGATTTTTTCCTTAATTTGCTATTGTTCTAGCAGGGAATTCTAGTTCTGACAGCTGCTTTACATCAGCTGTTTCAGATGAACAAGTCCTTTGATGTAATTCCACTAACTCCAGCTGCAGTTGCCAAATGCTTGGCAAATCTGCAAAGACCAAACCTTTCCTGTTCTGCAGACAAATAAGTGCCTTGTACTTTTTTACAGGCCTCAGTTTTCCTCTCCTTGCAAATCTTGAGTTTTTAAGAACACAGTTTCTTCTTTCTCCTTTCTCCCTCTCTTGCTACAGGTTCATGACTACTTTTCTTCCCATCTGCATATTGGGTGATATTCAGTGGATAACAGAAGAGTAGTTTTAGGCTTTGGGTTGGATAATATCCCTGAACTCAGCTGGCATTTTGCTTCTGGCAACTGTATAGCTATGAGCCTGAAGCTTTAACATCATCATTTGCCCCACAGCAAAGGAAAGTGTATTCCTAGCTTTGCAGGAACTCTATTGAATTTAACAGAGCTTTTCCCAAGGGGCAACAATCCCTTGCATAAGTGCTGAAATTTCAAAATAAGGTGCCTTGAAAAACTTTGCAAATCTTCTCTCTGAATGCCTGCACTGTGTAAGTGCTGACATAGGCATGCAAATCGCAAGATGAGGTTTTGCAAGCTTGGTCATAAACCAGATCTACCTAAATGATTATTGAGAATAGAAAATACTAATGTTAGAATTTTAAAAAGTTTCAAAGAGAAATGATAGTAAAATACTACACCATACAGAAGTAATAACAATAACAAAATTATGCAGGGTGAATCATAGTTGCTTAGTCCTGGTTTGGGTTCGTTTGAAGAGAAATAGTTTTTATGGGACTGCCGGATGAAGAACATAAGGCAGAAATTCTGGACAGGACTTCTGATTTAGAAAAAAATCAAAGCCAAGTGACTAAAAGTAAAGATGCTGTACATACCACCAAATGAACGGGTGCTATCACTTGGAAAGAGCACAGCCACTAGTTTTATGAGCTGACATTAATAAGCTATGTTATTTCTATTGGTACCAGTTAAGCTCTAGGCAAATAAGCTTTCATGTTAGATACGACATGTGTTTCAAAAAGAAAAGTTAATTTAATGCTCTCTGTAGTTAAATACTATGCTAGTCATTATTAATGCTGGGTAATTTTGTTGTTTAAAACAAGACAAAGCAAACTGAGGATCTAGTTTGAAAAATAACTGTTGTGTGCCCAGTTTGGTAACCTTCAATTTAGGACAGTTTAGTGTGTAAGAAGCAGGTTTTCCCCAAGCGTATCACCTCCTTCCCCCAGCTGTGCTTGCTCTTTGCTAATACAAAACAGGGCAAATAAAGGCAAGGTATTTACAGCCTGGGTGAAGAGAAGACACCAGCACTGGGAACCTGATACAAATCTTTCATCCTGTTGTCCTGATCCGCTGTAACAGCCTCTTCGGTCTGGCTCTGCGGGATCTCTGGAGGTTACATCAGGGTGCCTGGGTCCTGGGCTCAAGGTATAACTATGATCAAACAACCTGAGCACCACCAGTGGCACTGCTGCAATGTGCCTGCCTGCAGAAGATGCAACCAGAGGTTTAGCCTCCTTTTCTGCAAAATAAAAAATGTTCTGCTTGGGTTTTTGCAGGGGTGGGAGAAAAAAACAAAACAAAACAAACAAACAAAAAAACCCAAACAAAAACAAACCAAAAAAACTTCCACTGACCTTCAGAAGAGCTCTGTCGTATTTAACAGAATCTTTGTGACTCTGGTTAATGAATATTTTACATGAAGCCAGAAGTCATCCAAATTGAGATTTGAAACAGAAATCTAGAATGTTGTGAAAAAGGCACGAGAAAAAATGCAAATTCTTCAAGTTTGTCATTAGCTGCAGACTCAAGCCTTTCTTTCATTATCTGTAAGTGCCTAGCTGTTTGTGCTGCCAAGAGAATCCACAATAAAAACAGAAGCACAGATGTTTTGCCATACCGGCCTCGGCAAAATAGCCCTTGAGCTGTAGTTCTGGGCATTATATTTAAAGTAAAAAAAAAAAAAAAAGACAAATAATAGAGGAAATGAAAATTTTCAGAATTAGAGTTCACCAGAGGTTTGTGTATAAAGAAGGGTAAAAGCTTTACCTATGAACAGTCAAGAGAAAAGACGTCTGAAAGAAACACAATAGCAAGAATGGAGGGTGAAAGAAAACTATAAAAGATTTGTTAAAGATGATGTTAAAGATGGTGGGGGCAACCTGGGAAAAGGTATCTTAGGAGTCTTCCCAACACTAATGACCTGAGTTTGAGAATGCCTAAGGCAGAGTTTCAGATCCATAACATACACAAGGCAAATTTTAGAATTTGCACCTGCTAATAAATATGGTTCCCTTCAACACAAAGAAAATTAGCATAATACAGTTGAGAAAATAGTTTACCAGTGTAATGAAAAAAGAACAATTAACATATGTAAAGCATGCAAAATCTTAAAGTGAATTTCTCTCACGAAATGGCAGGTCTAGAGCCAATTACAGCTATTCAGATCAGAATAGAACCTGGCATTTTCTTTGGCGCAGTGGTATATTCTACAGGAATGATAATGAGAACTTAGATTTTATTGTGTCTAATAAAAGAGTCTCAGAACAATATCTTTAGAAGGAATTTAACTCATTTACACACTGGATAAGCAACTATCATAGCTTTAGTATCATTATTTTAAAAATTTAAGTATGAACTATTAAGGTCCAGAAAACTAGAGAGGGAGGAAGAGCAGTGGCTGCCAGAAAATTCTGGCAGTGTGGAAGATAAACACTAATTTAGACATCTAGCTTTGGTATCCAGTTCAGAATGCTGTTCCACAACTTCAAGTTTTTCTATAAATGTGCACCTTTGCATTCAGATTGAAGAAATAAAACCACAATTTTACATCACTGGAACAAGGCATCAGTGATACAACCCAAGTAGCTGATTTCTATTTTGGTCTGTTTATGGAACCAGGGAGAAGAGTAAGTTTGGGTGAACCATTGCTTTCTCCTTCATCCTTTCTAGTATTTCTAGTGCCATTGCAATTAGCACTTTTTCATAACCTCAGTCAGATTTTGATGCTCTCTTGATAACTCTATACAGTAGAAATTCAGCAATAAAAACTTCTCACTATTTAGGCTCTGCTTATAAGACAGAATAAGTATTCTGACTCAAACATCCAGAAATCATGAACCACACACCCCAATTACAAGACCAGGTTAAAAATATATTTGCAAATTTGTTTGCAGTTTTCTGGGCAGCAGGGCTCATGTTTCCAAATTTGCTTCCAACATAATGACAGTGATACACAAACACTCGCCTTTAAACAACAGCTGAGAATCTCATAAAGGCACACATATATAGGAACTAGGACTTTATAGAAGCATCAGTTTCTAAGATTCATGGCAAGACTATTAATATCAGAAATGAGCAAATGCTTCCAACATTGACCACTTGCAGAAAAAATAAAAAAATACATTGAGCACATGTTCAGACTACTCATGGCGAAGCAACATGAAACTTAGTTCGTCTTCTATGCCTTGTTAGATTAAATTCCCCTTCGTGAAGGAGATTAAACTGCAATCTAAGCATCTCTGAACACAACAACAACAAAAAAAATAATTCAAGTAGCATTACCATTTTTCATTTGTTCTTTGCAGAAAGATTTGACTTTGAGCAAACATAATAAAAACATTCAAATATGTTAAAATAAAGTGTTCATTAAAAAATTGAGTACCACTTACTAATTCAAGTAAAATAAATAAAGAAAAAAGACAATGCAGAAAAATATAGAAGACATAAACAATCAGATAGTTAAAGTTCAGTGCTTCCAACTGTAAAACTAAAGGCAGTAAGAACCATAGATTCTCAGATTCCTTGGAAATTCAAACACCTAAAAGCACAAATCAGTTGATTCAGTAATAGAACAGTGAAAAAAAGCACATATCAAACATTTAAGCAACTGTTCTCACTCCCAACTCTGCACATAAAGTGAGAAGAAAAAATAAAATGAGAGGAAGATGGTCCAGAACTTTCCAGGAACAGCTGCTTCAGTCTCTGACTATTCTCAATTTTATTGTGTGTGCTTCTCTTCAAAAGTCATCCGGCAATTACTAAAAAGGATGACATCAGACACTCTACAGCATGACCTCATGGTTCAAGATATTGAACTGGTTAACTCCTCCTCCTCACAACCGTCTGGTTTGAAGAGCCACGTGCCATTATCATCAAGCACAGCTATATCCGGGAAGTCACTCACAAGGTTATGACTCAGATGACTTATGGGAATGAAATACTCAGCATATATAGGAAATAGTTTGCTCTAGAAATCGAAAGTTTTTTGAAGGTTTCTAGGTTGCTAACCCTGGGGAGGAATGGGAGCTACAATTCTCTAGAGAAATGAGACTGATTAAAATACATACTGCAGTAGGAGAAAACAAAACCATCACAATAACAAAAAAATAACCGCAACCCAGCAACAACAAATGAATCATATGGAAGAAAATGATTCCTGAGGGCTACAGAGGTAGTTGTGACAAGGATTCCAAAACATCTCTGTTGGAGAGTTCGATAATTCGGCATGCAAAATTTAACAGGATACACCAAGAATTAATGATCTGTCCTTGAAAAGACAAGCTTGCTCTGTTGAAGCAGGAATACTTGAGACAATTTTCTGTTCCCTCAGAACAAGAAATATATTGTGAGAAAAGAAAAAGGAAAAAAGGGAAAACAAAACCTCAAACTAGCTCTAAAAATTATAGGTCTAAATTCTTAAGAGTGAGATGAAAGAGAATGTATCCTGTGTCAGTCCCCTAGGAACACTGTAGCTTGCTGGGAAAATGCCATTTTTCCTCAGCAGGATTCCAGGGTCACTTGGATGTTTTTGAAACACAAGTGGAAGCAAAAAATATAATCTTTCAAAGACAGTAAGTGATATCAGATAACTAAGATCAAGACAGAAGAGAATCTTTGAAATATTTGAAGTGACCCACCAGATGATTTATTTTGGATATTGCAGTGTGACTGATGTATTGAAAACATGGCATAGAAGTGAAGTTAGAAAGACTGTAAACGTACACAAGCACATAGCCTGAGTGGATAGATTTGGATGAACCTTACAAGCAAATACTCTGAAAAATTTGCTCCAAATAGGTCATGTTAGGCAGATTTTTTTCCACACTAATAAATGTCTATCGATAGTTCTGTCTCCAGAACAGATTCATGCGAACATCTATTTACCTGGGGACAAATCATGATCAACACCAGCAACAAAACAGCATGTTTTCACTGACATTAACAACACAAGGTAGGGAGCAGTCCTTAGAACATGCTTCTTCCAGCCTGTCGTTACAGCTGGGGCAGGAATGCAGCCTGATCCCCAGCATGGAGACAACAGCAACTCAGACCTGGAAAAATGCCGGAGCTAAACTGAAGGAACTACACTACCGTGTCTCAGATCTAACCCATGTTTTTCTCTCTGCTCTGTTTCTGGAATTCCTAAGGTTCAGTGCACCTTTCTCCTAGCTCAGGAAGTGTTCTCTTAGATAATAGGTTTATGACTACAAAATTAGCAAGGACTTGTCACCCACTTGACCCACAACACCACAGTAAGTAAATGGCGAACAACCAATCCAGCAGAGTAAAAAACCGACAAGGTCATTTTTATCAAAATCTATTTCTTAATAAAACATTTATTCAGCAAGATGAGATACAGAAACAAGCAGGACTCTGGCAGCTGATATAATATTTATTATCTTTTATAAATGAATCACAATAAGAAACATCCTGCCCACTCATCTCGCCCAAGCCTAATGTTCATGCTACACAACAGACTGAAAAATCCAAATGGAAATATTTATACATTTTAAGTTTTCTAATTCCACTTATCTTTTACAGCCTACTACGTTGCTGCTACTCCTTTAGTTATTAAAGGTCACAGTGTCTTTAAATTCTCCTGGTTATTCCTACCTACTACCTTTAAGCCACTCATAGAGACTTTCACAAGGAAATTATAGGTTCAATGATCACATTAAGCATTTACACAGATTTTACTGTCAGTTTACTTTGTTTAGTCCAATACTACATCACTGTAGCAAAAGTATGCACATGGAAATTCGTATCAGTGCATGCCTTCTATATTTATAATTTCATGGTTCATGATCTACCACCATCTTGCATCATGAAAAGTGTTGCAGAGTGCCTGGCTATTGTGTCACTCTCATAGGAATTGCCTTCTTGTTAAAGAGGCACAAGCTGGATTTTAATATTGATATCCCACTAACACTTTGAAAGGAAATTGTTTGATTTGTCTCCCTGACTTCCCTTCAGTCATTTATCTAAATATTAAACACCATATAGTGACTTTTAATACCCTGTGCAGTAATCATATTGAGGCAACATCATGATGCCAACAAAAATCAAAAATTGGAAAACTGTGGGTTTGCTCGTCTACAGGTCTCATTGAATGGCTCTTTGCTAACACCCTGGAGGAGCTGAAGTCCTCAGTCTTCAAAGTCCCAAAGACAGCAAAAGTGTGGGAAATTTACATCTCTTGCTAGGTTGCGGGGATTTTCTCTTTGGCTGGAAGGTTGATTGAACCTTTCAGATTCCATTCTATACAGTTTTGCTATTACTACCACAATTTTTTGTAGAGAAGAGACTTAGATTTCTAAATTACCTCTATCTTTCTTCTTTTATTTCTGAGGATTAGCAAAAGGACTGAAACTAATTATCCTCTACCTGCCCATTTATCAAATAGATGAGCAACATTTTAGAGTACAGTTGTCAAACAGATTTCGTGATTACCTTAGCTTAATTAAGAAGAGGAAAAGCAATGAATCTTAGGCTAATTAAACAGACATCCTCAGCTTCAAAGCATTTTGCCTTGGTCCTTGTCTGCAATTGCCCAGCTCAAGAACAGAACTAGTACAGAGATTTGATTAGGACAGTCCTGTATTTCTAAGCCAAGGGTAGACCAGTGTAATGCAGAGCAGCTACTAGATAACTTGCACGTACCAAATCAAATCTTTGCAAGATATTATTTGTTTTAAAGTCCCAATCAATAATGCATAGCTAGACACACAGGTTTTCCTTACTAGAAAATTTAGGTTGTTATTTATTTTTTTCAGTCTTTTTCAGATGCTGTTTCCAGAACTTGTAACAAGATGAAACTACCAATTATTTAAATGTAAATACTTCAGTTATTTAAACAGTTGGTGCAGGAGCCTATTCTGAATGTAAGACTGAATTTTAAGAATTAATGAAAAAAATTTCTTCATTCAATCTGCTAAGTTAGAGGGCAACAATTGGTCAGTTTTAAGTTCAGGCCAAAGTTAAACACAGCCACTATCTTGTGTATATATAGGTATTGATGCAATTTTCGTTCAAGGTCTGAAAACTGTATTTTGACAGCTGAAAATATTTAGACATGGTTTAATTCAAATGGCTTCCCATTTTGAAAGCACATTTTTATTTATTACCACGAAAACATGAATATACCAGATGGAAAAGGAATACTCTGCTACTCTTATGAAGCTTCTTGTACACAACCATGCCAATGTTCAAAATCACAGCCTAAAATACCTCCCTCTGTTCATCACACAGCCTACAGTAGGCAAAGCCTGTCATACAGTGACAGTTTGAAGAGACTTTATTCCTTACCTTACTGGAAACATACCACTGACTTGGCAAACAGCAACTTTTCCAGGAAACCTTATGCACATACTGCTGACAGATTAGCTTCACATAGAAAAATAAACCTTATGAAACCTTTCTTATGTCATTTTCCCCAGAATTGGGTGCTTAAAGAACATACAGAAGGCAACTTAAAGAAAAATATTGACTCTCTACAAGAACTATGCAGCATAAAAGAAAGAAAACTGTTCTCAATTACATCTTGTGCAATATACAGAAACTGTAGCATTTTCTTTATAAGATATCTGAGAGAAGTGTTGTATTGCAGTTGTTATGAGTGTGCAATTGTGCATGAAGAACTAATAGACAACAATCATCAAGGACAAGCAGCTGTGATGAATTTCAAATGGCTAAATTTTAAACATTTAAAGCTTTCAGGAGGTTGGTTAAAGGGAGCTAAGCTGAGAAGATATAGCTAGAGCAGCCATAGATACCTATAAATTATCCAGCAGTATAAGCTTCTGCTTATTAATCTCATAACTAAAACAACAAAAGAGATCAAAGCAAGACATAAAAATAACTAGGGCTAAAATAAACCCTCTAAAAATCAAAATCATGTCCAATAATTACAGAATTGATTACAAAAGGATATTTCTTAAAGGAGACAGGGATGAAAACAAAGGGCAGACAAAAGCTGTAGGCTTAAAATAATGCTGGGCAAGTGGGGAAGGATGATGTGACACCTATCATGTAGGAAAACCCCCTTCATTAAGTCCATATTTATTCCACTGACTCCCAAGAATTGTTCCATGTCTTCTACTTGTGGTGAGGATAAGACACTTCACAACCTGTCTGCTCTCCTGTTTTGATGAACAGCACATCGAGGGTATTCCTGCTATCTCTCCAGTCCAGAGATCTCCAGAAAAGGAGAAAGAGGAAGAGATGATGTTCTCCCTGTATCTCTCTGTGGACAGGGCAGAGCTTGCCCAGGTTTGGGTGACAGGGTCTCTTTCAGCATCTCCACTTGTGCCTCTATGACTGACCTAGCCAGAGCATGTCCCAGGAATAATAAAGAAGGATTGATCACTGAAGAACATGCACACAAAGACCATGAGATACATAAGATGAGTTTAACCCCATCTTTCCCACTACAAAGAAACAGGAAGGGTCAAACGGGCATAGGCAAATTCTGGTGTAGGCTTTGGCATGGTAAAAGTTACTCATAATGAAAAAGAGCAAAAAAAAAACTATTTTCCCAGGCTTTCTGAAAGGCATACGCACTGATACTGCTGCTGACATCATCAGACTTGAGAATTTAGAGTTTATCATGCAGTAAGAATCAGATGCCTGTGGTAGCAGGAAAAATAACCCTATTTGCCAGTTATAACCAGACTCCAACTATTTATTACCATTCAGCCAAAACCTGTGCCATGACATCTGGCATGGCACCAAATATGGCAAAGGTAACTTATGCAAAAGTCAATGATATGATGAGCAAATGTCTACTGGTGCATGCCAGGATGAGAAGGATCAGAATTCTTAACCAGTTAATGATATTCTTGGATGTATGCTGTTTAAGGAGCTGTAGATAACAGTCTGGACTCAAGTTCCCAGCAGACAAACCCCATCATGATCCTATCCCTGTCTAAGCAGTGAGATACTAGCGCTTCCTTTATTTCATTGTTCATTTAATTAATAATGTCTCGTTATTTTATTAAAGGAAACATAAATCATTGCTTAGCATCAAGGCTGGTGTATGACCTATGGGTCTGGGTGTCAGCTGGGAGAAGAAATGCCTAGAGGAAAATCAGTTCTTTGTAGACCGGCTATTAAAGGCAGAAATGAAAGGCATCAAGATGATAAAGAGTTGAACAACTTAGATGACTTTATTTATAACAGGATTGTCCAAACTTAGAAGGAAATTACAGCATCATGCCAGAGACACAAATCTACACAACAGCTTGAGAAATTAAATGCCCAGGGCCAGACAGTTTGCTGAGTGCCTGAAGACTATGAAGGAAAAGGAGCAGAGTGCCAAGATAAAAAAGCTGTTAGTCGTAAGGAGTAAGGCAAGCTATTCCCTGATGATCCATCTTCCAAAGCAAAAATAAATTAATTCTCACTGCACCACTGAAGAGCTCAGGGTTCAAATGTTTCCCAAGCCAAGGAACAGAGTTATCCTTAGCACCAGGAGTGGTGACACACCAGTACAATCACAAAAGGTCTTCAAGGCACCTCCAGCCAGCAACCTGCATATCAGCCCTAAAGCGTTAGGTAAAACTGGGATAATGCAGGAGTGTGATAAGTACAGACTGAATAAACGAAGGACTGGCTTTATAAAGAAGGTTTACAGTTTGCAATCTGTTCTTTCACAGCATTCTTAAATGGTAAACAAGTAGGAGCCTGTAGCTACATTCAGAATTGATTATTTTAAAATTTATTTCATGTTGGTCAAGACCTCTCATGAGAGATTATTGAGAGACAAAGCAGAAAAGGATAATGAGTTCTGAATTAATAACAACCTAAGAGAGAGAAAAAGGGCATAATTAATGGCTGCCTTTTAGAAAGAAGATTACTTACTAGGAAGTCATTTCAATGATCAATATTGTCAAATACATCTTTTTGAATTATTGAGCTCTGAAATGGACAACAAGATTATGGAATATGCCCAACAGCACAAATTTAACTACATTAAACTAAAGAGATATTTATGAGAAATCCAAACCGTTTTGGAGGAAACATGTAAGTCCAGTTAAAGGCAAGAGCATGAATAATGAGAATAATGAGCTTTTCAGGTACATTCTGATGTCATAACTTTATGTGACTTTAGTATGGGACCAATTTAGCAGTATCCTCTGTGTAATGTGCTGAAAGAGTTGGAAAACAACAACAAGAAAAAACCTAGAGAAAGCTGAGACACATAAAAAATGCAAATAGAAAATAGTACATCAAATATTCAGAACATAAAATAGGAGTGTTCCCCCTCTGCATTGAGTTCTAACGGCTTCCATCCCCCAGAAGAAGCTCACTTACACCCAGACACACTTGCTGAGTCTGCTAAGCATCCCAAGCAAGATATTTTGTACAGGAACAATCTGAAAGCTGTTCCCCCATCCAAATCCAAAATCTTCCTGTTAAGGTCTAGATATAAATATCTGAGAAAGCATCATTTAAAGCATGCAACAATCCTGAGAATGCTTGGTTCTTACTTTGGGAAAAATCAGGCTGCTAACAGGAGCAAGATCAATAGCACAGCTCACTGGTTTGCATCTCCCGCAAACACCCGTGTGCTTAAAAATGCATCACTTTGCCCACTTCTGCCATCTAATAGAATTTCACAAAGGGAGAAAATACTCTGAAAAAGTAACTGAGAGCCTACTTCTCTTTTTAATGTGCTTTTAACCTTGTTAATGGGATCCAACATCACAAAAATCCATAATACATGAGCTTCATCTTCATAACTAATGTCCCTTTTGAACCCTGGTCATCAGGCTCATTCTGGCTCTTATGTTATTCATCTCTAAATTAAAGTTGTTTTGTTGGTTGGTTTTTTTTTTCGTTCATTTGTTTTGTTTGGAGGGTTGTGGTTTTTTGTTTTGGGTTTTTTGTTTTTTGGGGGTTTTTTTAAGGCCCATGAATGCCAGCTTTTTCAACATGGAAAGCTGAATAAGCTAAAATTCGGAGGGGGGAATGGGACGGCAGGTGTGGGGGGAGGACGTAATGCGATCTCTAAGGCAAAACTGAGGCCTAGATTTCTGTGCATGGAAGGAGCACCAGGAAGCTTCCTGTTTGCTTTCCCAAGCCTTTGCTACAGTTAACATAACTTCAAAAGCCTGCAAGCCTGATGCTATGTAACTGCATTATTCTGCTGGTACAATGCACAGATGGATGGAAACTATTACTAGAATAGTTCATTCTTGAGGTTAATGATTGTTAGCAGAAGCCAGAAAAGTTGTTTTAAAAGCAGCAAACTTTGCCAACAGGACGCAATTTCCCTGAAGCAACCGCTTCAAAACCAACCGAGCAACATCTGGCAAGAACCTTTGTTAAATTCATCCATCTATCAGATCAGCTCTCTACCTTCCAAAGAGAAGTATATTCGGAAATATACCAAGTCATGTGCTTTATTATATCCTCGTTGGTCTGAACATATATACATATTTGATTTGCAGTTCAGAAAAATCAAAAATTTGGGCTTGCTACTTCTGCAAAATTCAGCTTTTAACATAAATTTCCTGCAGAGGCTAAAATGCATTGCACTTAAATGCAACATTATGCATTCTTTCTAAATAAAACCTTTTTCATTTGACAGAGGGTAAAAAGAAAGAGACACACTCTCAGCTGAAATAAATTTTATGTGCATCTACTGTTACCAGTGAAGTTGCAGCCATTTATACTAAAAATTGCCCCTCATGTAGTGACTGCATAATGCATTCTCTCATTTTGACAAATGGCTGTTTTCATGGCTTAAAATCCTTCAGGTTTAGATACTAAGACCAAATATCTGCAAATAAGATGAAAGTGACAACATTTACTCAAGATATCTCACAGTTTTATTACTCTTCTGTGCTATTGATAACACTACTTTTCCCCTTGCAGTGGTGGCAGTATCGAGTGCTGGCTTCACAGCACTGACTGTATCTATTAGACAGTGTGTGCATGTATTGTCTTTTAAAGCATTACAGATTAGCAGAGTATTAGCAACTACAAAACTGAACATGCAAATTTTAATCCATTTATGCGTAGCACATTTATGGGAGATGCTGCTCATTACTACTTTATAACTAACATTCATAGTCATAGAACAAGGTCTTACGTACACTATAGAAAATGGCAATCAAAATGAAATTATGTTGAAACAGTTCAAATCAGTCTTGCAAATTTTAACTTAAAAAGAAAACAAACAAAAAGCAAGAGTATTCTCCTTAACTTTTACATAAACAGTAATTCTCATTTTTCTCGCTGACTTACTGTGTTTAATTTCTATCTGTTGAGCCCAAGAGGAAAAACATTGGCAAAAAAAATGCCTCCTTATGGATTGAGGAGCATAAGCAAAATAGAAATAAGATGGTAACTGAATAAATTGCATTGCAATAAAAGTTCATATGTTTCAGAGAAGACAACTTGTTGTCTAATAATGCTTGTTGCTCGAAACCCCCTTCTCTGGTAACACTGGCATCATTGCCTGGTTTATTCTTTCCCTCACGAATTCATCTGAGTTGCTGTCTCTATTAGATGATTGGCTTTCTGACCCAATTCAGAAACACGATAAATAATTACTTCAGTGAAATATTACTAGCAGAACCAGAAACAAATAAAAGGTTTTTGTCAGGCTGAGAGTAAACGGTACTAAGATATAGACAAGCAAGTGCCATATAGCATTCATCACTTGTGAGGTAAATGACTTCTTCTGAATTCACTCAGGCAGAAAATGAACAGCTGCCAATGCTCATCAGAGAGAAGTAAAATGCTGCATCTAGGGGTGAAGTGGCCTTTTTTTTTCTTCTTCTATAGTAAAAATAATATATTTCCTCTATGGAAGGAGAAATATTGGCTTAGAGGTCAAAAAAATGGTTCTAAGCACAGCTTTGATGTGCACGTGGCACTGTCAAAGTGTACAAGCAACTTAACTTCCACAGCACCCTCTGTGACACAGCAGAGACTGAAGGATTCATTTAAAATCTCTTTAGACACAACTCATTAATATAATCAATATTTAAGTATCTGCATGGCAACTGATATAGAAACATAAGGAATTTTTACTTCTTTGACTGAAATGACAAGCTTGTGGCAGATCTAGTGACCTCCTCACAAGCTACCAAGGGTAGCCCATGATGGGCAGTGCTGAGGAGGTGGGCAGACAGGTGGGCTCCAGCCAGCTCTGACTAACCTTTTGGCAGCAATGAAGTCACATTCATATAGGCTCCGAGATGACCTGTACAAACCCAGAAAGCACCTCAAACATTTATTTGGGTGGCTGATGTGCTGCTGCAACATTACTGCCACAGGTGCTTCCCAAGCAAGCAGCAGACTCCTGCTTGCTCAGGCATCCTGCCCACCCGCCTCCCATCCCACCCCCAACTCCAGCCTAGCTGTAACCCAGATAGTCTGACACTGCACTATTAGCAAAGCAGTACCTCTTTCATCCCAATAAGTCCTCCATCTGCAGCTGAATAGGGAAAATAAAGAATACCCTCTCAGTCCTTACAAACTTTCTGACATTTCCGACACTTGCAGTGTCCAACCGGGACCTACCAGTCAGTTCAGGAAAGCCTGTGTATGCAGGAGAAAAGCCCCTCCTGAGGGACGGCAGAAATCAGACAGAGCCTCCTCCCAAGCGTTTTGGTACCCAGTTTTACAGGGTTAATCTTAATGAGATACCAATCTGGGAAGATTTGCTGTCTTTACAGTATATCTTCCAGTGCAGCCAGAATCCTTACCATAGTTCAGTTTGGGTGCAGTACAGCAAAGATTGTGTAAAGAGTAAAAGCAGAGAATATTACATGTCTAATTTTTAACTTATGCTAAGGCACCTGTTTTAGTAATACAAAATATGGGGTTTTGCCCTTTAATGAACTAAAATTCATTCCTCTTGTGGCCTCTATTTTCTTCCTTTATTCTCAAACACTGTAACAATTAGCATTAGATCACCTCCTATAAAAATAATTAATTATTGATCCACTTACAAAAACATTTTAAATTCTTATAAAGTTCCCTTCTGTACTAATCCAATTATTAATGAACTTTTATTGCCTTTCAAACTTGCTGAAAGTTCAGTGGGGTTATAGTAACAATGGATACAATCAAAAGTGGAAGTACTTATCAGTCAATTTTTTGCTCCGTCAAGGAAAATTCTCTCCAAAATGCAAATGTTTTGAATATGAATGTCTTGAATAATGATTCCATAAGACATATTCAAGTTAACAAGAGTGCTGTATTCAGGTCAAACCAGTATTGATTTCTGAACCTGTACTTTCCTGGAATTCTAGATACTTTAAACTTCATGTAAATCTTACTGATGACATTTCTTCCAATTTGTACTGAACCAGGTTTATTGAAGGTTCACTGAATTCAACCAGTTACTTCTAGGAAGGAGTTCTCCTACAGGGCAAAACTGATCAGAAGACCTTGGTTTGGGAAACAGGGATGGGAGCAATTTTTCACACTACAGAAGAATTAAGAATTCTCTTACAAAAATTTTCTTCTGAGATAAAAATACCTTTACTGAAAAAATAAATTGCTTTTTGTTTTGTTTTAAGGAGTAATGAGAACCTAATCACATTCCATCATAAGAGAACTATTAACACAGAGGTAAAGAACAGCTTTAAAAAATAATTACTTTAGCAGAATTCATAAAAATAAACTTTTCATATTAATCAAAAACATTTTTTCTTAAAGCAAAATCATTCCTTTCTCTCCCAAAGCATGTTCCATGAAAGATCAAATGGGAGAGCAATCTGTTTGTGGATGTCCTCTGTTAACAACGCTGTGAGCAAATAACTGAATTGAGAAATTAGAAATTTTAAGTGAGTCACCAAATCTGCTCTTCATATGAAGAAAACAGACTTTGGTGAATCAAAAGAGGAAATAATGGAAGAATGAATTTAGGCTAAATAAGAAAAATCATCAATGGAAGAAACAAAAAGAAATGCAACCCACCCCATTTTTTATTACAGGTGTTGTCCCTAAGGCTTTTATTATACTTGTACACCATACCCTTTAATACTGTATTTTTTTTAAAGTGGACAAAGAAACTGAAACTCGGCCTGTTCTGGTAGATAGGGTTTGATAGGTTGAGTACAGATGATCCCTTTTTTAAAGAACTGATACCTCTTACAGATGCCATCAGAAGTTGCTCTTTAAAAATTTCTTCTCCAACTTGATGTCATGTGGGTAGGTCAACAGGAACAACAAAACAGCAGGTCAGAAGAAGAGAGTGGTTCCAAAAACTATTACATTCTTAATCATTTAAAGAACTGCTAAGCAGAATCATGAAAAACAAACGTAGGACTGTCAAAAGAAAAACTGTGTAGTCACAGAGCAATAACTGGTTGTTCAGAAGTGCCTATGATTCTTGCTTGAACTTCTGGCAACTACTTTCATTAAGATCCACTCATGGCTCAAAGAGAATTATCTTTGAATTTTAGCATAAAGAAGTTCTCAGGTTTCTGTAGTACAGGAACTAATCTCAAAAACAACGCCAACACATGACACACAAAGGCGTTTTTGGTGCCAATGCTTTCCAGTAGAAAAAAGTAGAAAATAAGAGTACCAAAGACCTTCTGTATCTGGTTAACTTGCCCTGTTTTGATATTTGTGGGTATTACAGGGAAACTTATGCTGGGGTATCTGCAAGAACCACTTAGTTACATACTACTTAGTTGCCTAATCTAAGATTTATTCACTAAATGGTATGGGCATACTGGGAGAATGTAGTTCCTTCGATTGTAAGATTTCATTGTTATGACATTTGCATGTTCTGTACAGACAACCTCACACCCAACAATGCTTCTGCCTTTTCAGTCCACTTTGTGACCAACATCATGGACTTGGATCTGCTTAATGTGTCTGAGTCCAGGCTGTTGGCCTCGACTTTACATGTAGTGGTTTCATCGGGCTCAGTCTTCTGCAAGATGTTGGTTACTTACGGGTATGCTACAGCCTCAGCTGCATACTCTTCTCCAACTTGGAGGGTTAACATAGACTGGCAGCCCTTTGGCTCTCTTCATTCCTAGAGCCCATGAGCAGTTGTTATTCAGTTCATCACCTCTTTTGGTTTATCCACCTAACTGCTTTGCAAGGATGTAAAGTTGTTAATAGTTTTTCTGTGCTGCCTTGTTTTTTTATGGCTGCCAGAATCATCTGATCAGAGAATAGCTGGGCAGAACTAGCCCAGGCTTCATTTAATCTGAACTGGGCCTTAGGGTGTATGTAACAAGAGATTTGTAAACTAAGGGTATTTTCTGCAGGATGCACACAAGTGCCCGAAGTCAGAAAAATCAGGACAGGAGTTAATGTGTTTCAGGATATAATTTTCAATTTGGAAACCCAAGATATGGAACTTGAACTGGTATTCAGCAGCTGAGATAACAGGAATATCAATTCATCAGAATAATATCAGCATAATAAATGCATAATCTTGTAGAATCATATCCACATGTGAGAAACAAAGCCTGTCACAGGGACACATACTCAGGAGAGGTCAATCAGAAGTATTTCTCCATATATGTAAGACTGACAAGAAAACCAGTATGAGGAACTTTTCCCTAGTCAAGATTAATCTGGTGGTGTTTTTTATAGCATAATAAACTATTCCCATGATGCTCTGATCAAGTTATTTTTCCTTCTATTGTCCTGGGGTTAAAGAGACAGAACCAAGGCTACCACACCTGCATTTTGGTTAGGTTAGAAAACGGCTTGCTCTTTTTTTAAGTAACCAGATAGAAACTGTTCAAGCTTAACTTGTTTTCTTAGTGAAAATTCATCTCACACCCTCTGTGACTACTTCTTTTGGTATAATGCAAGGGAAACTAAAAATATAACAAATCCCCGTTTTGAACAAGAAACTGATGCTGGAACAAAAAAACATAACAAGGACTCCAGAGATCTGGATGCATTTCTGCTGGCATGAAGGCACCTGGATGAAGCTCTAGCTCTGAGTCAGTGCTAGTTTTCCCATGAATTTGATGGGATAAGAATTCACTCCTTCCCAATTGCTGGCAAATAATTTTTGTATACTTTTTCTGTACAATAAGTGTCAAGAGTCTCTTGACCTCTTTTTGAGACTGAAGTCTTTTTTCTCTGAGGTGACCATACAAAAGATGTGACAAAGAGAGGCAGTATTAAGATATAGGTAGGCTGTGCTTTTAATAGTTATATGATCACTGGATAAGCAGAAACCACAATATGGCTCCTCAGGCTGTGATCTTTTAAAAAGAGGTGCAGTGAACAACTTTAATGCTGAGCCAATTGATTTTGTGCACCTTCCAAGTAGCTCTTGTATATTATGTTTTTGATCTTCAGTCAATTATCCACTGTAATAGCATTAAATTTCAATGTAATTAAATTATTTTACTAGAAAACGCTCATAATAGCATTAAAATACAGTCTATTTAAGTCAATATGGCACTACATAATCTATAAATTAGTCATAAGCACTATCCACAAGTGCAAAAATGATGAAAATTAATGTAGACTAATGTAATACAAAGTATATGGATATCAACAACAATGCAGGCTGTTTGCAACAGAATGACAATAAACTAATTTCTTACATTGAAATTATTTTACTTGGCTACCAAGGCTTGGAGATTACACCAATGTCTTGGGTAAATGTTCACTCATTGTCATTCCGGTTTTCATCACATCTAGAAAAGCTGCACCATTGGCCAAATACTTCTATCAAACTAGAAAAAAAGTCTTATTATAAGAAAAGCTATTTCCCATTAATAAGTTGCAAATAAATCCTGTTCTTTCTTAATAGGAGTTAATAGAAGATCATCCATTTATTTCAATCGGAGAAAATGTTTCTAAAAAAAAAATTGAAGTCCTTGCATAAATTTCTTGTCCCTTCATTGCACTACAGTGAAATAGGATAAGCTATTTGTGTATTAATATTTTTGTTTTGCCTTAAAATTCTGTACACATTATTATTACTTAAGGAATTATTCACTAGCTTAAACATATGTCTTTGAGACAGACTGGGCATCTGAGACATCTGCCTGGGTCTGGCAGATCTGACACTGGATCAAGTGACATCTGCAACCTTCTGGAGCTGCAGCTGGAGGCCAGACAGAACAGTCCCGGATGGAGTACACATGATATCAGAGCTCTATATTTATGTGCTGAATCTCTTCATGTCCAATGGCCCCTTTCCTAGAGTAAGGCATATCAAATAGCAAATTGCAGTTTCCCAAATCAGTTGATATATCAGTTTGAAGCCGGGTAAACCTCAGATTAATCCATGAAAAGCAGTCTGTCACTCAGATCTGCGATTAGACCTCAAAGTGCAACTAAGGGGAAGCATGTGATATACCGTGATTTTATAAATAAGCCAGGCATGCCATCACTTTTCTTGTAATGCCAGCAGGAACTTGGTGTTACCAACCAACTGCTACCAGGTACTGCTGATCAGTACTGCCGTAACAGGTGGCAGGTACAGGTCTAGGCTCCAGCTCAGTTCCAATCCCACACGACCTGGAATCATCTACCGCTTATCGTAAGAGGTTCTAGTTTGTCGGGCACCTAGGCCCTGCCCAACATTCAACTCCACAGCAATGTCTATCACAGTTATCAGTGCTATTTTGCTGAACTGAGAGCAAGCAGCTACTAAAGAAACAGTACCTATCACCATAAGCAGCAGTAAAACTGACCTCTCCATGAGCACCAAACCACATCATCGAACCTTTCCCCTCCACCAAGCTATGCCTGGCTGCAGAAGAGTGGTCAGTAACCTCATCCAGACATGAAAAGGCCAGCCACAGCATTCTTTCCACACAGTCTACACTCATGTGAAGCCAAATGCATGATTATTTATTAATAATTTCTTACACCCTTCATAATCTGTTCTTAAAGAGTTTATGCGGATTGCTGTGTTTTGTTCAAGCAAAGTATAGATGTTGCAGAATGTATCACTGGAATGCACCATACTCTGTGTTCTGGCAAGTACCTTGTTCAAACCCCATCAAATTTTCTAACCTTCAGCATCTTTCTTTACTGACAAATAAAGTTATCAAGCTTCTCAGGTGACAACAATTTCCCTTCCTCCCCCTGCAGAAATTTCATACATCAAAATCAACTTGTTTTCCTCATTGCTTTATAAGGACTTGAAACAGATGATGTCAGCCCTGAAAATTTCCTGAGGTTTCTATACAGTTTGACATTTGCCTGTCAATATGAAGAAAGATTATGCACAAGTAAGAGTTATTTGTTCTAAACAGTTCTTCAAAATACACACTTACTGACTCTCATAGCAATCTGTCTGCTACATGTAAGCCTAGGATTTTTCTAACACGTTCACAAAATCTGCATCATGAGTCCTCATTAATTCAAGGAGATAGAAATTATAATCGTTATTCTTCCCACTATGCATAGAAATTAAAGTTCCGACTCAAGAAAGCACATAAGCAGTTAGCAAGTGTTAAACAAGTGCTGTGGTTCCTGTGAAAGGTAACAGGTAGAATTCATTTCCCGGAGAAGATAAATAACACTTCAGCAGCAGCAGCCTCTTGATTTCTTTTCCCTGGGGTTTTGATTTATTGATTTGTAACAAAAACATCCCTACCAGAAACGTCCACCAAGAGCCATGCATCCTAATTGCTGGAGGTCATTCCCCCTTTCAAGATGGCACAGAGAGAAAAAGATCATTAATCCCAGCAACTCCTTACTGGGAAGACCAACTCATTACTACACCTACTTCTGCAGGTGACTAACTCCTTCAACACTTGCAGACGTGTTGAACAGGTATTTAGGTGATTTATCCATTATCGCCTTCCAGTCCACACATGGAAGATCCCAACTACTTCATTTCTGTTCATTCTACAGAAGTACAATGAACCGCAGCTCTCTTTGTGCCAAAGAGAGGACATTCAGCCAGGACAGACATCTTACCCACCTCTACTAGCAGATGCAGGATTCCTTTTTCCCTGCAACCATACCAATAGTCCTTGAATGGTAGCTAATGATTTATTGCAATGTAAATTGAAAGACCTTTCCCTAGACAAAAGGTTTATTACATAAAAAGCAATACTGTAGATACCATAAATATTTTTAATGGAATACGAATTATAACTTTTACAGTATTTTAAAAGAAATATCTTCAACTGAGGTAATTTTGTTTGCCTTCTGATGCTTTCCAATTTTAGATCCTCTACTATTCCTATACTGTATTTTTTTAAAGGTAAATGTCTCATCTTTTGCATGCCCTCATAAGTTGGAATTTTAAGAAATACTCCAAATAATAAGCTCCTTAGAAAGTTACAGCTGTTAACTGAAACACAGTTGATCCTCAAAACAATTCCCTTCCTAAGATAAGGATTCCCTAAAGTCAAGAGCAGCATATGAACTTCACATTTCCTTCAAGCTAAAAGGTTCCACGAAATGAAATTAGTGAGGTTTCTTCCTGTATTTTGCTACAATTTCTCCTTCCATAAAGTGAATCATGACCCCCTCCGTCACTTATCCTTATTTCAAATTTCTTCTCTAAAAAATATAAATTAAAATAAATACTTTTTTACATTACAATACTCCTTTCGTGTTTCCCCACTCTTTTTTCCAGCTTTTTCCACATCACATACAAGGTCACCCAAATTTTCTATTTGGTCTGAACAAATAAGACTATTTGTTAAGCAAGCACTGCACTAGCTCTTCTCAAACTCCTACATTGTAGCTTGGATCTGTTGAAAACTCTCTGCCAGCCTTTTTATATTTTTTAAATCAAGGGCAAGATATGCACATATTTTGTTCATGCTCTTTATTATAAAGATGATGTTGAGGAAATTAATTAGAAGCATACGAGTAACCATCATGTTTTCCCCCTCCTCACTCGGACTTCCCTTTTATGAATCTGTCACAAGGTAACTCTAGACTTCATCCCTTAACAAAGAAATACTGAGATAGTGCCTTAGGATCTTAAAGAAATGTTTACATAAGAAACAGATAATTAAATTCTTCTGAAAAAAGGAAAAGCTGTAAAATTCTGATAAGAGACTAAAAATGCTACTTTTTCCAGTTTGCTCAGCACATTTATTAATGATGTTTTCAGTTCTTGTGATCCTGCCAATAGTAAAAACTGGACATCACAAAGTAGGCTCAGAGTATTTTGTCTAGACCAACCTTAAATATCTGTTTTTCATGTATTCTCAGCTTCATCTTAGAATGGATTCCATTTCAGAGAAATACAAGTCAAGTTGACAAACACCAAATGGAACAAAATAGACAATTTTTTTTAAATTAAGCATGCCCTACAATAGTGAGAAGTCAGCTCCGTGCATTATCCATATCTCTGCTCCATGGCTGAATATATGGCCAGATCCTGACTTTGTGATGAACTCCTGATTAAAACAAGCTATTGCCAGTTCCACAGTCCCCTCTGAAGAGGTGGGCAGCTACTCAGGTTGCTTGAGACGTAGCTATGGGATTATGACTGCAGTGCACGGGGATGTTGTGGAGTACAACCCTGCCCACTTCAGAGCAGGACTGAGAACTGTACTCTGTAACACCTCAGGGAAGGGAGTGTGTATGTGTAACTAGCATACCAGCTAGTTATTATATGGCAATGGCTTAAATGGATTATCCACCATCTACTGTTGACTTCTCCAATTCACAACTCCTCATTAGAGTGTAAGTCAACTCCCTCCTAGCACTGGAGACACCTCTTCTGCCTAGAAATACTGGAAGGTCAAGGCTACCATCTGATAAGCTCTCAGATATTCTTTCAGACTTCTAATTATCCCATTATGAAGATAACTACATTCCTGTAGTCAGTGCAGGAAAAATATTTATACCAAATAGTACACAGAAGACTGAACTCTCTATTCTGTACATAAGCCTAAGGGACTCGATGAGTTGCATCTGAGAGTCCCAAGAAAATTGGCTGACATAGCTGCCAAGTCAAGGTACATGATATTTGATAAGTCACAGCAATCAGCTGAAGTCCCAGGTGACTAGAAAGGGGGAAACACCTATCTTTAACAAGGGTAGAAAGCAGGACGCTGGGAACTTTGTCTCACCTCTGTGCCTAGAAAGATTGTGGAACAGATCCTCCTAGAAGCTATGCTAAGGCATATGGAGGACAGGGAGGTGATTTGGGACAGCAAGCACAGTTTCACCAAGGGCAAGTCCTACCTGACTATGATGGAGTGACAACAGCAGTGGACAAGGGAAGGCTTACAGATGTAATTTACCTAGACTTCTCTACAGCCTTTGACACAGTCCTCCACAACATCCTTCTCTCTAAACAGGAAAGTGATTGATTTGATGAGTGAACTGTTACATGGATAAGAAAGTGGTTGGACAGTCACATCCAGAAGGTCAGTGGTCAGTGGCTCAGAGTCATCAGCGATGAGTGGTGTCTCTCAGAGGTCATACTGGGACCGGTGTTATTTAACATCTTCAATAATGACATAGATGAAGGGATCAAGTGCACCCTCTGCAGATTTTGACACCAAGGTGAGTGGTGCGGTTGACGTATCTGAAGAATGGGATGCCATCCAGAGAGATCTGGACAAGCTCGAGATGTGGGACCATAGGAATCCCATAAGACCAAGCACAAGGTGCTGCACCTGGGTCGGGGAAACCCCGGGTATCACTCCAGGCTGGAGGATAAAGAGATCAGGAGAAGCCTTGCTAAGGATTTGGGGTACTGATGTACACTCGCAGCCCAGAAAGGCAACCATGTTCTAGGCTGCATCCAAAGCAGTGTGGGCAGCGGGTCGGGGGAGGTGATTCTGCCCCTCTACTCCACTCTGATGAGACCTGACCTGGAGCACTGCATCCTGCACTGGGTTCCTCAGCACAGAAAGAACATTGACCTGTTGGAGTAAGTTCAGAGGAGGGCCACAAAGATGATAAGAAGAATGGAGCACGTCTCCTGTGAGGAAAGGCTGAGAGAGTTGGGACTGTCCAGCCTGGAAAAGAGAAGGCTTAGAGGTAAACTAATTGCAGCCTTCCAGTACCTGAAGGGAGGCCACAAGAAAGATGGAAAGATGGAGAGGGACTTTTTACAAGAGCACATAGTGACAGGACAAAGGGGAATAGATTCAAACTAAAAAGGAGTAGGTTTAGATCAGATATTAGGAGGAAGTTCTTTGCTGTGAGGGTGGTGAGGCACTGGCACAGGTTGCCCATAGCAGTTGTGGATGCCCCATCCCTGGAAGTGTTCAAGGCCAGGTTGGATGGAGCTCTGAGCAACCTGGTGTAGTGGGAGGTATCCCTGCCTAGGGCAGGAGGGTTGGAATGAGATGATCTTTAACGTCCCTTCCAACACAAGCCATTCTATGATTCTGTTGCTCTGCACTTGGCATAGCCACATACACAGGACACTAGTAAGCCAGCAGTTCTCCTCTGGTACTGCTTTAAACTATTAGATAGCACTCTTTACTAGTGAATATGGCCACACAAAGTGCAATCAGTAAAACCCAGTGCTGCCAGTGAATACAGAATGAATTCCCTGGATATTATAGACCTGGGCATAAAACCCAGAAAATAGCTGGCCTCATTTTCCTTGCACCAAGGATGTTTTTCTCTTCCTTCCCACCTCTTCTGGCATTTACATCTGTGTTTAGGGCACAGTGTAGGCAAGAAAACTGTCACATAAGATCTGGTAGAATGCTAAGGTGATAAAGATTGGGTAAGATGCGAGTGTGACATGCACAATGGGTAAGTCCTGGAAGAGGGTGCACACAGAGTCAGCTGTCATATCTTCCAGCTGCTCACCTGGCTGACAGCTCCTAACTGCGTTCAACTACCAGAGACCATGAAAGCATGGAAAAAGGAAGACAAAAGGAACAATCTATCAGATCCTCAAGCAAGGAAGACCATAAACAAAAGTAACCATGTTTTTGACTGTTTTCTATAAAGGTTTTTATACGGATGAAAAACAAATTAGCCTCCAAATGTCAATGTTTCCAGTTTAAAAGGAATTCCAACACACAATAACCAGATAATGCTGTATGGTCTCTATACAGAGAGACCCACACAGATTTCTATCACAGACTTTATGAACCATCAGCATACTTCCTCATGGCAAATATATGAGATGACAACAACAATAGTAACTTCCTGTACAAGACAGACAAAGCACATATTGTCTACAGACTGAGGCCCTAAACACCATTTTCAGAGCTATGTATAGCTCTGAAGAGGCATAAAGGGCATAACTCCAAGACCATAGGAAAGGAAGGCACTGCAGTCATATGGCAACCACTGCCGACTCCATGTGCTGTCATGAGTGGAGTCAGTCCAGCAGCACACCTGATAATGTATAAATGCTGATAAACTGACAGAAGGAATTTTACGTTTTACAACGCTACATAACTTCCAAAGCAATGACTTTAGAAAGTCATCCTACATGGCTGTATCTGAGCCAGGAGCAGCTTGGAATCACAGCAGTGCAGCCTGTTCAGTCTGCTCCTCCCGACTCTGGCTCTTGGAGCAGTGAGATCCCACTCCATAATCCCAGCCTTCGTAGGGGCTGGAGCTATCAGGCAAAGGCATCATTTGATTTTAATGGAGCCAATGTGTGCATTTACACAATCTGATGGCACACATTCAGAGCAGACAATAGGGCTAATAACACTAGTCACTTCAGTGATGAAAACACAACTGCAAAGCCCTTGAAAGGAATCCAAGTCAGAGATGAAGAAAGGATTTTGGGGAAGATTTGGGCTTATATTATTAATCAGTTACAGCAGGACAGGCTAGTGGATATTCACATGTGCCTTCTTCTTAAGTGGGACAAAGCATGCTTTTCAAGTAAAGATAACAAACAAAACACACTCCTCATATTGCTGAAAGCAGCATTTGTGCCTAATGAGATGTAAGGCAGAATGGATTGCTCCCAATTTCGTACGCTCCGTTTCATCTACATAAACACAGACAAAGTTAGTAACCCATGAAGGTAAATACCACCACCACCACCACCAAGGTGTCTATCAAGATCCATGATATCCAAACATAAAGCTCTGTGTGAAACACATCATTTGACTAAGCATGAAATTCTGGCACTGCTGAAGGCAGTGGGAGCTTTGCCAAAATTTTTGAACAAGGAAGTGTTTTATCCCGATCCTCTAATTATAAAGGAGAAGTCCTCGGTGAAATACAAAAGAAGGTAAAGCTTTTACCTTGTTTATATAACACTTTATTCCTAAAAAAACCCCTTTAAATTAAATTATGCAAAATTTTAGAAGTTACAATTTCCAGCTGAGAAGTGATCCCTTAAAGAGATATCTACAGGAATAAAAAATAAAAATGGTGATCACAACTTCTATTACTTTTATCATTAGAATTATCGTTACAGGGTTGAATATTTCTTAAGAGCATCTGTTTCTCATAAGATACAACAGACTAAGAATTGGCAACTGAAACATAGATGTTAATTGCAAACATTTATTATACTACCAGAGTTTACATTTAGCAGCTGTCAACATTCCTGACAACTGTAACGGAAATCAGAAAAAACTGAATTTTCGCTTGCCAGAAGACCAGCTGGTTCTTGATTTTCCTGGTATTGTTGTTTGTTTATTTACTTTCAAAGTGTATTAAAAACAAGTTTTTCACCACAATTTGTTTAAGAACATTCTTTACCTAGAACTTATTAGTAGGCAACTATTCAAAAATAAATATTTTAAACACTTGTATTCCTTCAAACTTTGATGCAATTTATTGCTTTTCAGCTTTGGTGAAACTAGATTGCAGAGAGATGAAAATTTAATGGGCTATCTGTTTTGCAGTTCTACAAACTACCTTTCAAAAAAGTAAAAAAATATTAAAAAAAAAAAAATCTGGATTCCAGTAGTAGTGTAACCTAAATGTTATTGGAAAAACAAGCTCAAATGCTTCAACCTAAAAATATGGTAACAAACTGATGCTGCCATAATAGTGTCAGCATTTTATTTTTAAAATGATATTTACATGGACTTATAAGTTGAGATATGGCTAAACCAATAAGCTTTACCCTGAATGGGGTTGCAGCAGTTGTCAAGACTTGTTCGTAATTGTACGTCTCAACAAAGTGAAAGGGATGGACCAATCTAGAAGAGCAATAAACATTTTATTGGATTAAAGATGCTCTTTGTCACCTCTCCAGTTCACCAACGTGCCTACAACCACAGTGGCCAATGCAATGGTCACATACAAGTCAAAGTTGAGTGCCAATAAGTGATCTTCCAGGCTGCAATGTCTGAAGAGTCAGGTATATGGGCTCACTGGCAGATGCTTAGCCTAGAAAAGCATTACAGAAGGACAGTCCATGAATCTGCGACTCCTCAGATCCAAGTAAAGGAACTGTGCAAGTCATAAGGAACCTGTTGCGCTCCACTAGCTCCTTCCCCAAGCAGCAGATCTGCTTGTGCTTGCAAGACGCCTCTCCGGCTCTGAGGGCTTCTTTAAAAGGAATTGTAGGGGAGAAAGACCAAGTTATTGCATTGATCTGATGGGACAAAAGAGAAATTTTTGCTCCTATCACACACTTGTGATTCCTTCTGCTTCTTCATGTTCAAAGATACACCAATAATCTTGCCAAGAAGACAGTGTTACAACAGAGAATAAGGAGTAGATGGTTTAAATGGGCAAATGATAATCCCTCACTCCTAATCATCACAATGGTCTCTGTTACAGCCTATATTTATTTTTTTTTTCCATTCCCATATCTGTCCAGGTAGTAAAAAAATACATCAGAAAACCCTAGGCATTATGCTTGTTAAGCATTCATCTGAAACTCCTGCAGAAGAAGGGAACCAAGAAAAACTCTCTGTTTCCATTAACTATGCGTGTTGCTTTCAGAAACAGCTTATATAGACCTCACAAAACAAACAAACAAACAAAAAACAACCAACAGAAAACCCCCATAAGCAAAACCACAACTTGCTGGGTTTTCCCGGAATGGAGTGAGGAAGAAGATGTCCTCTCTTGGTCATATCTAACAGCTTCACATGTCAGAAGAACGGCCAAGTGTGGAGACACATTTACACAATACATCTCAAAAGATGTTCCAATTTTTTATTTTCTTTTGACATCTTTTTTTTTCATATTACAAACTTACTATTATTTAAAACTTTGCAAATATAATCCTTTGTGAAGCAAAATGAGCTTTACAGCATCTTTTAAGACTTAGTATCCTAATCCTTAAATCATAGTCTTTAATATTGTGATTATGCATTTGTGAAATAGATAGAGCCTGAAGAGATTTTCTGCTTCTTCACTTATCTTTTCCCATATGTGCTATTTGTCTTAATGTTTTTAATTCTTTTTTCCTTGTGCAATATATTTTTACTATAGTTCTGATAGTTCTCAACAGTTTTCTTATATAACGTGTTAATGAACCAGAGAATAAGATGCAGAGTTGACATGCATTATAAAATGACAGTGTGCCTGCATTATGGTGGGCCAGAAGAACCTGTCATCCTGAATTGTAGTTGTGTCCTATTGACATGCATGTATCCTGGATGTTATGACTGCAGAATCCCAAACTTTATCTACAGCTGAGTCTGATGGTGCACATGCTGTTCTCCCAGAGTACATTAGCAATAGCACATGGTGTCTTAAACATGGCTCATTTTATTCCTTGTGAATGAACAATTTTAAGAACATTTCATTGTACTGGTTTAGTTTTGGCTTTATCATAGGACCCTTATATATTTTCCAGAAACTACATTGTCTGCAAGGACAATAATTAAAAGAAGCTAATGGAATTTGTGATTGCTTTTCTCACACTTATTATTTGCCAAAATCCTGAAGGCTGAGAAGCTGAGAGATTTTTTATTTTTCTTTTTTAGCAAATTCTGCACTTTTCATCTGGAAACATGCCAATGCTATTCATGTTAAATCTTGGACATTTACGAGCCTTGACAGATATACTTGGAAGCAGAAACAGTTTAAAGGAAACCAAGTTTCCTAAGCATGCCTTTTGTCTTCAAGTTTTATTACATCAAATGAATTAGGATTTTCAAAAGCACACAGACCCTTCATTTACTATACAGACCCTCATGCATAGGAGCAAAACTGAGCTGCCACCTGAAGACCCTCTCATCACACATCACAACTCATGCCAGAGAAATCTACTAACTTGAAACAGTTCAATTCTCAGGATAGTTTCTTAAGACAAAAATAAATACTACTGAAATAGCTAAATGACAAAAAGTTAGGGAGAAGTCTTGGGTTAAACTAAATTTTGGATCAGGTTCTTAGACTATCTGGAGATTATATATTTCTTCAGTTCTATGATCAAATGCCTTTTTATTTCAGTAATCAAAAGACTAAAAGGCTGAAGAATATAGCTCCATGGAAGCAATCTTGCTTACTTGCTTTTTCCAACAGATTTCTTGCTCTGCCATTTTCATGTCTTGTAAGTTAATCTGCTGATATTTGGACAGTACTTTTTAACTAACAACTCCTTAGGTAATTTGTAATCTCTCATAGTGATTTTTATAGGCATGAGAAATTAGCATGCAAACAGAAATTCACTATCGCCATCCTGTGCAAAATCTTGGCTCTAGTCCTTGCTTCCTCTTTGGAATGGCTTGCCCAGGGAGGTGGTGGATTCACCATCCCTGGAGGTTTTTAAACTGAGGTTGGACATGGTGCTTGGTGCCATGATCTAGTAAACGGACTGGAGTTGGAGCAGGGGTTGGACTTGATGATCTCTGAGGTCTTTTCCAACCCAATCGATTCTATGATTCTATGATACACTTGAAGGTAGAAAACCATAAAATCACACTTTCCAGCAGAAGGAGAAACTTCCCAGTTGTTCAGTTCACAGAAAGTTTCAGTTGTTTGGTGTTAATCAGTAGCTGCCCAAGCTATTGATGTACTTTATTGTGCATGGAAATACTTGTGTGTTAAAAATAGCATATAAATGCAAGCCTGACACAAGTATTCATGCAGTTTCAATTTAGCCTGGCAAAATACCTTGAAGCCTAAAAGTTCTTTTTAACTTGATGTCAAAGGGAACATGGCATTCAGCGCTTCAGTTGCACATAATAGCACATTAGTTATTAAACTATAACTGTATTATTACAACTATTAGTTTTAAAACAGACATTTCTTGCATGGCAAGTCAGAAATTACTCCCTTGTTAGCAACTAAAACGTCAGAGTTCATAAAATATGAAACATTACCGAAAATACTGAATGTGGCATTTTCAGTGTAACTATTAAAATGCTTTCATTTGCATATAATTTCATTTTTAGTTCACTATCTTAAAAGCATTCAAATTGCACAGGAATCTGCAGATAGATTCAGAGTGCACTGCACAGTAATGAGGACAGGATTTCTTGCCTGCTCTGAACTACTGTCAAATGATATTCCAGTTTGCAAGCAGTGTCAGATCACTTTACCTTCCAATACTTTGCTGTGTTTCATCAAAAAATATGAGAAAAGTAGCCTGATTTGTTTTTCCTGCCTCAGATATAAGTTAAGTTGTGCTTTCACCACATATCTGCTGAGAGTTCCCAAAAATACAGAAAATCAGAGACTAAAACACTCCCCAGAAACACAATGATTCAACTCACTAATCATGCAAATTACATGGAATAGAAAAAAAGTGGATGCTCAGTTACTGATGGCAGGCTGAGGCCATAAAAACACAATAAAATGTCTCTGTTTATTACCTTTTTATGGAAGTGTTTTGACTTTGGATTTCAGTATCCCACAGAAAAACAAATCAATTATAGTGTTGCAATTAGCACATGTCTCTTTTGCCTAAATTTTCCCTATTCCTCAAGAAAGTCTGCAGAAATTACTCAGTGTGCCTCTGCTTTATTCAAAGAATCTCAGCCAAGATCCAGAGAGGCTAAAGAGGAGGTGCGTGCCCTGGTTGTCCCAAGCTTTTCTCTATGTATGGTCTCAGCTCAGGAGACCACAGATGGAACTGGATGAGGGACACTTACGATGTTGACTTTTGTGGAATTACATTTCTTTCTGCACAGTTGTTCTGAATAACCTGCTTCAGTCCTTCCCCAAGAGCCCCACTTCCTCCAGACTTTGTCTCTCAGTCTCCCTGATTCCTGGGAGCAGTATCACAGATCAATAAGATTTCTAAATAACTATACCAAAGTTTCTATGGGTTTTTAAAATCACCATTTAGTGACAACAATGTATAAAAACAGCAACAGATTTTCAGAGGTAACATGCTTTACTGGGCATGTTCCAAGGAAGGTCCTACAACCACCTCTGCCATGTATCCCATGACAGGGCTGGGAAGGAAATCTGCTCAGTCATTGAGTGTGCTCTAGCTTATTTTGTGAATGTTTACAGACACTTAAATACTTCTGTAATGACTAGTGCAACAACAGAAGTACAAAGGGATAGAAAAAGAGCAAGACATTCTACATTATGTACCAGAGATCTCACTGTAGGCCTGTGGAAGAAGAAAACAAAACCCCACCTATGAGTACACTGTCTGCCCATGGACCACTCACTCCACTAAATTTCCCAACTTTTCTGACATGTTTCCTTCAAAAAATAGATCAACTCGTCCTATTTCAGTGAAGCAGAAGGATGACCACAGAAGGACACATCATGCTAATATTTTGAAGCTTTTATGAAATACATCATTAAATGATGACAGTAATTTGTTCACTACTGCTTCTTTCCACTGAACATCTTGGATGCAGGCATTTTGTCTGTAGATAAAGTAGGTTGTGTTTGTTGACTCACTGTGGATTCAGTTTTTCCCCACATACTGTACATCTGCTGCACATGCCTGCACAGCCCTCACTCTTCAACACCCACAGTACACTGACATACTGAGTAACAACATGTGAAAGATTTCTACTGAATTTGTGCATAAAAAGATCCCAGCCTGATTATTATTTTTCCTCTCCAAAACAAATCTGCAAGATTTGTTATTTAATACAAGCCAGTTACTCATTTTAAAGTAGTTTTTGCTACTGTACCTCTCCTAAGAAATTCAGACCAAATGACATACTTTCAAGTAAATTTTCAACAGGTTTTTTTCACCAATTTTTTTATTGAATGGTTTTAATACACTCTGGCCCTAATCCTACAATTCACTCAACTTGCCAGCTGTTAATTTCTATGTGTAACTAAAAACCTGTCAGTAATTGGCACATAGCACTTCATTCATATAAAAAAAAAAATCTGTCATTTTTGTTATAATGTGACATGAAAGCAAAAATAAAGAGTCTCTGAAGTTCCATAGAGTGTTGAGAAATTCAGCATTTTTTGAGAAGTATTCCAGAAGAAGAACTAGATGGAGGAAATAATTTCTACTATTTAGAGGACAGAACGGGTGAAACAACTGTGAACACAAGCTCAGGTGTGGCATAGCTTCTGTAATTATTTTCTTTAGAAAGAAGCTTGGTCTACTGGACAGGGCTTGACTTTAAAGATGAAAACAGGTAATTTTACTTCTGTGCTTTGTTGTGTAGGTTTTGTGTAATATCAAGCAAGATCTGATTATCCACGTGAAAATAAGAAAGATGATACTTCCTTTCTCCCACATTTATTTAGCTGTTTAGACTGCAAAGTGCTGTAGGCCTCTATCTTGGCATTATAACAAAAGGAATAGCAACATCAGTATTAAAATTAGTGAGAATTTTAAGCATAAAATCAAAACAAAACAAACAAACAGAGAGAACAAACAGACTAATATTAACCTATATGTGCACATATATCCACAGCAGACAATAAAACTTAATTCTTAAATTAGTGCATAAGCATACTACCTGTCAGAGTTTCAGGTAGATTTTACAATGAAGTATCTTGCTCAGGACTGCATATATTTCCTTCCCCATACATAAATAAAGTTATTCCTATTTTACATCCCATAAATATTCACTGATGCAAGAGGGAAAAGAGAATACTCTCCTCCCAAGATGCTGAAAGGACGAAGCAGAACCTCATCAGGGATCGCTTCAAAGATCAACTTCTCATGTCCAGAGGAGCAAATTTAAAAGATCTTATGTGAGCCTACTGTTAGCAATTGCACTCCTGAATTATGCATGATTCTTGACTGCTCATAATATGAACAAACTACAGTTTCATTAGTAAATTTCAATTATTGCAGCCCTTCTTATTCCTTGTTTGTTACAGTTAATTTTCATTTTTAGAACATCCTTTCACATTTGCTATCAGCAATGATGTCATGTTCAGAAAGAGGCTTATTAGATTCCTTATGCATTCTCTCTGTGCTGCCCCAAAGTGTACAAATATAACTGTAAATTCTAGAAAAAGTTTCAACTTTGTCTCACATACCACTGGTCTTCTATGACTAGGAATAATTTTTGCCTAAATAAGACTTTGAATTTAATCCAGTAGCTGAAACTTCTGAAGCATTAATGTCACTTGATCTTTGTAGGAGTTAAACACACACATATTACCACAGTACCTGCAAAATATAGCAAGACATATGTTAACCATAGTGTCATTTTGACCACCTGTCAAGAATCTCAAAACAAAATATGCCAGAAAGTAAGTTGCCACTGGTCAAAAAAAAAAAAAAAATAAAAAGTTACACAACAGATTTGCCTAATGCTGATACAAATATTTTGGAGACTCACGCTTGCTTTAGTAAAAGTGTTGTTAATCAGTGGAATAGAGCTTTGATGGAGTCAATGCATTCGTCCTAATAAGGGAAAATTTCTTCCACCACTCACGTGCCAGAACCAGGAAAGAACTTGATCCCCTCTTCTTTGGGTTATTCATTGTCAAAATTAGTTTCTGCCCTAGAAAACTATAGGACATCATTTCCAAAAGGCAAGTGCCCTGCCTGTCTAGCTAAGCAGCCAGCAGAACTCATGGAGCCTCTGGAGGGCCTCAGTACAGCTACTTACATCAGGGCTCCTCTACTGAAGAAAATCTCCTTTTTGTTCCCACTTTGGCTGAGATGGGAACCAAAGCGTGATGTCTAGGAATTCATAAATGGGGTATCTTTGGAACAAAACTATGCTGCCCTTCAGGAGTGCTTTTGTCACCAATGGACATTCGGTAGCTTCCTGAACCAGACTAACGTCAGCCTGAAGAAAAATCTGCTGAAATATGTGCGTTGTTGGTTCAGGTCCACAGCATCAACCATTCCTCTCTACAGATCTGCCTTTCCAGAGCTGCAATACTTGCTAATTCAGATGTAGCCAATACATCAAATGGGGGCTACGTAGCAAGATTGAACACAGCTCCACTCCAGCCAAATTCCCACTGGTTTGCACTTGATGAGGAGTGTAAATCTGCAATCTAAATCAAAACTGCCACTACAACTTAAATTTGGACCAGGCCATGTGTCTGGGAATTGGGGAACTCCTACTAAATCTGCCAGAGCTGGTGACCTTGCAGAGGCAGAGGTGAATCAGATCCCGTTGGGTCTCACCACTGCGTATATCACAAAACATACTACCTCCTGCAGTCCGACACTGACTTCAGCTGAGTTGATTTTCTATTCCACACCATTTCCTCCTGAGGTTTCTCATCAATAAATAAAGAGACATGCTGCTACCACAGCTGCTCTGCACTACCCTTATTATCTTACAGGCACACAGACACACACAGCCTCCCACCCCCAAAACCCCCACCTCTGGAAGAACAACACTGATAGAACAAAGATGCCATCAGTGTCCAAGCACTGTCTGTTTGCATGTTAATGGTTAGAAGTCTCTTAATAACACCCTTGTAAATCTCCATTTCAATCATGATCCATACAAATTTAGAATTGCAATAAAACATTTAACTTCCTAGATTATAAAAACAGCTCAGGTTTTAAAGCTGTCAGATAAGTAAGAACTAAAACAATTAGTGTGTGCAGAGAAAGCCAGAGAAGAAATATCCATGTTCAGTGAAGAAACTTTCAGATCCTGATCACCATAAAAGTTGAAAAATCAGATAAAATAGTAACAATTCTGAAAGCAGCCTGAAATGCCATTAGTTTGACAGAGAGAATGTACATTTGGATATGGGAGAATTTGGATTCTCTCTCTCAGTAAGACAGAAGGAAAACTTGAGTCTGTCTGCTGGGTGACTGGCTGAGTCCATCAGCTATTCAACAGGAAAAGCATTTGCTCCCTCCCTAGAAGCAACCAGAAACAGCACCCTCTGTTAGAGAAAACAAAACTGCAGGTGTTGACAAAACCCGTGAATTCCCCAGATAAAACTGGACTTCAGCAGGTCAGCACAGAAATCCTATTGAGAAAATTCTAGAACAGCGTTCATTACAGCCCCCTTCCTTCTGCTTAGCTTACCAAAAAAAAAAAACATTAGAAACATCGCATAGAAAGAACAACTGCATTTTAGCAAAGGAAGGAGGGCTACAGCGAGTTGTGTGCCAAACCTACTGATTTTCGGTCAGTTTGTTGGCCATTTATGCTATGATTTCAACTTTAGGCCAAGTAAGAAAGCATGTAGCACAAAAATAACCTGATATAGACAGGTTGCAGACCTTAAAATATCAGCTTTAAGTTTCCCAGTGCCTCAGTCAGGAAACTGAAGTATATATTGAATACATACCAGTGTTTCAATCCAGCTTCAAATCACCAGGAACACTTAAGTTTTCAAAACCATAAATAAAATATCTCACTTTCACTAAAAATAAGATGTAACACAAATAGAGATGGAGAAAAACAGATGTATTAATTAATAACTTAACCAGTAAGACATACAGCTGTAGAGGTCCTCCAGCTCTGGCCAGATCATTACATACTTCTGCCTTCACTAGAATTTATTCCCTCCTTCCATGGACTCGACTCTGTCCCATCAGCCTTACCACCATACTCCACAAGAAAACTGAGCATGAATCTCCGTCATTTTTCTATGAAACATCTGTCATTCCTTCCAAACTGTTCACTGAGCACTTTCCAAAATATTTAACATGACCTTCAAATGTTTATTCACAAAGCACTTCTGCTGAAATGCCCACAAGAGTCAGCCAACCTGGGTTGATCATACAGCAGTCTACAATAACTGGTACTAGATTCACTTATTCATAGACACAAAAAGCTGTACACTGCTCTTAGTTTACATGCATTGTGCACTCTCATTTTTGTTAATACTGTCAGTTCTTTATTACTCATTATATGCAAGTATAGGTTATTGTTTTAATTCATATAATTCAAACTATAACTTTCAAAATACTGTAGTTATTTAGGAAGACTGACTGGAGCTGTCACGATCATAAATCTCTTCAATATCAAACAGCCCTTAGAATAATAAAAGCAAGATTTTCAAAGACCAATAAATAAACAAATAAAAATGACTAATTCCAGTCAGTTAACATTTGACAACTTAATAGCCTTTGCATCTCTGAAAATCTCTACAGGGGACTTTGGAAAAGAGAGTATGACCTCAGCCACTCAAGAGGCTTTCTGGAAAATATATGCCTTGTCTCTATGTTTAGTTTCACCTTGTACCTTTATAACCTTTTCATAAAACATGATTGCAGCCTTGGTCTTTTTACAACTGATTTTAATTAGAATTACCGATGAATGAATCATTCATCTACATGAAAGCAGTTTTAGTTTGCAGTTGTTATATGCTGGGTTATGTTTGCTTATTTCAGTTTTGGCATTGCTGATGATTTCTAAAGATCCTAACAGAAACAGATTTCAAAGCCAATAATTGAGACAGAAATAAAATAAAAGTGAGAATGATTTTTCATGCGCTTCTCTTTGACCAAGTGTGCCCATTTCATCAAGAATTATCTCAAAATACTTACTAATGCAAATAGCCCACTCACAGCATGAGCTGACTTCAGCAAGTGCTCATATGCAATGTTCACTTATACTTACAGATAGTAAAAATTTGGTTCTATGAAACTAATGATTACAAAATCAGTTTATGCGAGTATCGATTTCTCTTCAATATATTATCATTGCTGTTATGTGTTAGAGTCAAAATTCCAGACTAAATTCTGGATGCCCCTGTCAGAATTACAAACATAATTACTAGGGCAGTTTAAAAAGAATAACTCTTATTATTATTTCTTGCTTTGTTTTTTTGTTTGTTTGTTTTTTTAATTATTATTTTTTTATCTGGACAGATTCTTCTAGTGAAGCCAATAAAATGTAATACTATAATTCACAGCTGCAGTGATAATGACTAGAAAAAGAGGAAACCATTAAGAGACAGCCTCTCTACTGCTGAAAGCCACTAATAATCCCACTATTTCTCATTTTTATGACTGCATATTTTATGAATGATAATCTGCTCATTACATATTACCATAAATATTTTGGTTTACCAACGAAAATAGGCATCAATAAAGTATACACTCTAGAAGCTTTTCTGCTAACATTTCAGTTTCTAAAAATGTATATCCTGCTAATATTTTCCCCCGAACCCCCACACTGGATAACTATGCGAACTATTATTTTTAACTGGAAGAAGTTCATACATAACTTATATACTATCTGCAGCTACAAACAAGTTTTGTCAGATGCCTGATTCTGCCTCATTAATTTCCCCCCCTGCTGTACAATATAGCCTTCCACCATACTTATATTCCTATGGCTTACATAGTCTTGACCCAACAAAGCAATAAGAATACTGTAAATTTTGTGTCTGAGCGCTACTTGTAGTAGTGTGTACTTTTACCTTCATTCGAGCTATTACAATCACAGGTGGATATAACTCAAGGTACTTAAGAATTGAGGACAAGCTATAAAATCCACTGAATTTTAAAAGCTATTTTAACCTATTTCAAAATACTTCCTTTTCAGCTTCCTATATCTCAGGTCTATCTGTTAGCTTGAAAATTCAAAAGGCACCAGAGCCTTTTAATCATTTCTGCAACAACTTGAGGATGCCATTCCTTCCTCCTGGTAAAATAAACTTCTATTAAACATTCTTTTGAATGACAACTCCTAGTACTAATTTTAATACCACAAACTTTGGCAGCCTGGTTTTAAATTTCACCAGGTTTTTTGTTTGTTTGGGTTTTTTTTTTTTTGTTTTGGTCTCTTTATTTTTGGTTAGCACATATTACAGTGATAGCTGTCTTAGTCAATTTGTAAACCAATTAAACCAATTTTCAAAATTACTTTCTAGCTTGGTACAAGTCAGACTAGGTGTGGTCCCCAAAGGAGACTAGAAAAGATGCAGCATGGCTGATGGGTAAGAGCTGGTTTACGCAGCTGAATTTGGGTAATGAACTGGCATATTGTTGCTAAGCTTCAAAAAATCAACATAAAATAGTACTTGAACATGAAATGTGCTGTGGGATTTCTGCTCTTATTAGTGTGCTGCTTTACCAGAAGAGTATTTGGTAACCAAAAAATGAAAATTTTGCCACACTAAGAAGATAGAAACAAGGAGAGTTGCTCTTGGCTTACCATTTCTATTTCATGGGAGTATTCAAACTGTTCTGTAAGCATAATTAACTAAGTCATTTTTCTACTGATTCCACCCTGATGCTTCTCTTTCCCTTCTATGTCAACAGTCCTCTCTCAAGACCCCCACAGCCTCTCAAAACATTTACTTTTCTTGTTTCTCCTATGGTGTTCTTATTTCTTTCCATGTCATTGAAAGACAGTAAATGTCTTCCCCATGTTGAAGTTACACATAAGCTGGCCGGAGATTAACAGGTCTCCCTCCATTACTGAACTGCTGATTTTCATCAAAAGAAAAAAAAGGAAAAAAAAAAAAGAAAAAAGAAAAAAAAGGCAAGAATTTAGTACCTTTGATACCCTAGGTTTGTAGTAAATTTTTCTAAAACAAGGTTCAAATGCCAGTGGAGAAAACTAGGATTGACTGATGAACATGAGGATTACAGAAACCTGTTTCTTTCAGAAATCAAACTCCTTTTCTTGAAAATTCAAAGCCTCCAACAACCATAACGGGCCTTTCAAAGTACCACAATAATAAAAGGCCATTTCTGGACAAGGTTTCACCCCTCTCAAACTAGAAAATAAAAGGAAAAAATATAAGCCTTACTGCTCCGAGGCATAAGCAAACATCACACTGTTTCATCTTTTCCATTTACTATCTAGGTAGAGCAGCTGTATTTTATCTTGGCCAAGAGAAAACTGTCATGGTTATCAAGATGCATTTTGCTGGTCATCTTCTGCCCAGCCTTACATCTTGCCCAAGGCTCAGAACTGAGAGACAAACACAAAAACATAGGCTTAATTCCAAAAATTAATTTAAATTAATAATAATAAAAAAAAGAGGTTACTACCCTAGAGACATTTAAATGAATAATAAAACTGTTACATTACTGACTTTATCTGGAGAGGTCAGCATTTCTGCTTGGGGTCTATCTTACAAAACAAGCTGTAAATCAAGCCAAACAATAACCTTTCTATCATACTTTACATCAATGTCTGATGGACAAAATAGTCCTCCTGAGCATTAGTTTCTTACATACAACAGTAACAGCCTAGAAAGCTATTTGAGTTCATGTAATACTGCAAGGTACTACATGATGCTTCAAAGGGCCACGGGAGAC
>VZRE01004205.1:0-84479 GCA_013396775.1 Cephalopterus ornatus
GTTCGCGAAGCCTAGCCATGATGACAGCATATTAGAAATTAATTGTGTAGGTTTAATTTTAATTGTAACTTGCTAACAGCTTAGCAGGAGCGTGCCCTGCTCAGAGCTTGGCATCATCATCATCATCATCAGGTGATCATCATAGGTGAACTTTAAATGAGCTCCATTTGTTAGCAGGACTGGCTCAGCAGGGGAGCAAACAAAAGACAGACAGGATATCTTCAGATACAGGGTGAGACCCTGGAGGGCCCCAAGGCTGCCCCTATCTGGGAGATAAGACATGGAGAAAGAATCCAATGAGGTGTTGGAAGATCCCAGACCATAAATCACCATTGGACCAAGAGGCACCCCGGGGGCTCATGAAGATCTTGTCCACAGACTGGAGGGAGGAGGAGGAGGAATCAAAGGTTCAGCAATTTCTTTGTTCAGAATCCCTCTCTGGAGGGACCCACCTGATTCTGCCTCAAACCCAGGGCCTGAAGTCTTCTTTAATGATGCTTGCCTTTACATCACTCAAAAGCTGAAACATGAACGACACTCAGCTCTACACACCAGATGATGCTTCCATAAAGAATGGGTGCCCCTGACCACAGCATCAGATGTAGCACACACCCACAGTGCTTTCTAGCAGGATGTTGGGCAAATGTTTCACAGAATGCAGACAACAAAGCAATTAAAGTGTTTTAAACTTCATATTATAGTTTCTTTGCACACAGTCAAGCTGTATTATCTTCTACTGGACAATCTTCAAATGACACATTTTCACACTTAGTCCATATTCCAGCAGACTAAAATGCAGTTTTTCCAACTGATATATATATTAGATGACTTTTGGAGCTGGATGAACCCAGGCCTTCTAAATGACAGTATATCTTCGTAAAGAAATAAATCCTTTATTTCTTTTGGAAAAAAACCCAAATACCTGTAAAAAGCTTTACCCTTCTACAGCAAAGTTGCAAATCCCTGTATTTAGATGCTGTCAAAGGCATCTTAATTCTCTCTGTCTAGACTAAATCAACAGATCTCTGAATAAAAGATGTTCCTCCAAATAAACATCCTGGTGTTACAAAGCAAAAGATCAAAGCCTTTATCCCACTGGAGCTCCTTGAAAATTAACACAATTTCAGGCATCAGTCTGACTCTTACCACAATTAACAACTCTGGACAAAGCAGACACGTTGTCCAAAGTCAAGAGTGAAGAGGTGGGGGCCCTGTAGCTGTTCACAAACATCAGTCCTTTGGGAATTGGCTACCAGACAGAAGCCAATACTGCTTTAGAGGAAAGCAATATTCAAGTAGTCAATGAGTATATGCTGTTCCAATGTTAAAGGCTTTTGGAATGAGCATCCATATGGAGAAAAATTAAAGGTATCCGGAGGGGAAATGTCTTCTAGTGTTCACACAGAAACTGATAAATTTTTACCAAATGCAAAAGTTAATTCTTGAATGCAAAAGACAAAAAGAATGGGTATGTGTGTAAAAAAACAGCATGTCAGTCTAAATCCTACTACAATACTCTAATTCTCATTCCAGAGAATGGTAAACAGGTTGTGATTACATTACACCCCAGTCAGTTCACTTGGTGCCCTAGAAATACAGCACTGATTGTGAGAGCATCTCACAATTACTGTATCTGTCATCCACTGTCATTGCCCTGGAATCCAAACAGACAAGCAAGCAAGAAAGTAAACAAAGCAAAGGAAACAGCCCAGAGGTCCCCAGACAAGGGAAGTTTCAGAACAAAACATGATTTTATGGGGGCTTTGTTTTCTGATTCATCACTGATGGTTATTCTTCTGATTTCATTCTCTTTTACAGTTGAAAAGAAGAAACAAAACGACCTCTTCTCATCGGTTAAATACTTAAACTACATCAAGCCTGAGAATAAATGCTTTGAATACTTAAGGAATAGCCACATTTCTTTTGATTAAAAACTACTTTATTTTTCAAAAAAACTGTAACTTCTGAAATATTTAATGAAATAAGTTTCAGGTACTTTACTTAATTACATCAAAAAGTATTTCAAAATCAAATAAAGAGAAGTCCTAGAAAATTGCTTGCTGTGACAGACAAGTAATTATTTATATGATTCTGAATGTTCACAGCAAAATAAAGAAAAAATTATGAGCCTGCACTACCTTTGGCTTCCACTGTGAAGGATTACATACAGAAAAAAGGGAAGGAGAAAGGAAGGCCAGGATGATTTAATCAGTGTACGTTGACACTCCTTGATGGCTCAGAATCTGTTACTCCACAACCAAAAATGAGAGTAGTATGTTCCTTGGTAGACTTTAAGGTATGTACTTTCTTTAGGAGAAAGCACTAGGTCCTGCAATTAAACCTATCTTGTGCTATTGTTTTTATCTTGGATTAATCAAATTTTATCTCTTGAATATGTTATTCACAATTATTCATTATTTTAGTCATAGTCTAGCATTTCTTACTTAGCCACTGAAAAGATAAGAAATCTTAAAATCTAGGATTTCATGCTGGCCATCCCTTCTGCTGTGTTGTGACTACACTAGCCTCACATTTTACATGTAATCTGGTTATACTTCTCAGTATGATGGCATTCAGCTGGTTTTGCCGCTGAGATGTAAAAAAGACAAGATATTGGTGTTCTGAAACAGTTAATCAAGATGAAGTTCATTTCATTTGAACATCAACTGTGAGCCAGATGTGTCCATGTGGGCCAGCCATTGCAAGCTTCCCTTCTGTCAGTGGAGGTAAAACAGCCCTTTTAGCATGTAGTTCATCTGGACTTCTCCTTTGGGATAAAGAAAGCTCATGTCTTAATAATGCCTTTTAGTCTACAGACTGTGAAGAAAGCTTGAGTACTAGCAACATCACAGACACATAAATTCAATCAGAAGAATCCCATGATAGTTGCTATTTCTAAATATTTTAGTTGTCTAGCCCATGCATGTTACTTGCCAGGACAGCAGGCAGCTAATCCATCTGAAGACCTGTGGTCTTTTCTATTTTGCAAGCCTATTCACAGCAATTTTCATTAAAACACACAAATAAAAAAGTTGCTGGTCCTTGCTCCTGAAGCAGATTGAAATGGTGACCTCAGTGCACACTCCAAACTAAAACTGAGATTCAGAAGAGTTTACTGTTCGTCCTTTTTAAAGAAAGATTAACTTGGATAAGTAACTGGTTAAAAGGCAGGAAACAAAAGATAGGATTTCATCATGGCGATCAGTAGAGTTTTTTGGGGATCTAGATCGAGGCTCTTGTTTTTCACTTCTTCACAGATGGTCCAGCAGAGGGCAAAGACAGAAAGAAACTCATTTCAGATGGAAGTAAAATGACACATTTGGAGGAAAATACTATCTTTAGACAGAGATGACAGGCTTTGAAATCCACAGCTGTTAATACTTTGGAAAGCAATAAAGAGCAACATAAAGTGCTATCATCCAACACCTAAGTCATTGTGTGTGGCTCTCACCTCCTTTCACCCTCACACATAAATCATCTCAGATCCTAAAGGAACTGAAAAGACAGAAAGTCACCAAGAATGATCAAACATCTGGAACAGATTCCTTATTCTGGGAAAGAAGATACACAGAGGTGACACAAATCTATAAAAATCAGGAGACATTAAGTAGGTAGTTAGGAAGGACTCACTGATTATCTCTTCCAGTAATAAAAATTAAGGACTCATTCATCTCCTCCAGTAATAAAAATTAAGGGCTATTAGATGAAATTAGCAGGTACCACATGCAAAACAAAGGGAGGTGACTCCTTCCCACCATGTGTGATCCAGCAGATTGGAACTCTTTCACAGGAATTACAGAGGCTAACACATTATGTGCACTGAAAATGTGACTACTCAATTTGACAAGGACAAAAATCCATTATGGATATTAAACACAAAGTTCAAAATGACCAGAGGCTGTTAAGACTCACTGCAGGAATTTCTCTGTATGTGCCACCTGTTCTCACACTGTTCCTCAGGCTTCCAGAACTGACCACTGTTTGGAGGCACGACATGAGCCCAGGCACAGTTCTGATCTGAACTAAAGATGTCTCAGGATCTTCCAATTTCCTGGAAATATTATTCTTTAACATACGGAAATGGAATATTGAATACAGTCCCCTTCAGAAAGTAAACTTAAATAAAGTAAGGTGACATAAAACCAAAGTGGTAACCTAAGGGAAACTTCAAAGAATTACTCAAACTCCTATCTCCCTCAAACATTATCAAACACACTAAGTTCTTCTGTTAAAAAGAAAGCAGAACCATAGGGAGAACAAGATATATGGAGCAAATAGTTAGAAAAGTCTTCAAAATTATTAAGCAGTAACTCTTAAAGGTTAATTTAAATCCTCTGATTTGCAGGATACTACAGAAATTTTCAGTGGAAAAATTTCAAAACTAAAAAATGCTTTAAGGTATATGCAAGTCTACTTTCCTGGGCCATCTTTTGTAGCTCCCACAGAAGCAGAGAAACCCACTATGAATCTAAAAGATTATAAAAATCAAATACGGCATTGACAGTCAGCTGTTGCAATGAAAAAGACAAATCCACAGTACAGAAATGTATATTTACATTTCCTATTTAGCCATCTCAAACTTGTTATGACCTGTAAAGTGGATTATATCTATCACAACACTACCAAGTGAAGTGCTTGTAACAACTTACCAACCTCCTGAATAAATTCCAACTCTGTCAAGCTGTCTGGAAAGGCTTTGACTGTTGCCAGCTTTCTCTGAGAAACTGCTATAGATTTGTCTCCAGATGCATAATATTTCAGTATATGAATACGAAGTGTTCCCTCAGCAATGATATTGATGTTTACGCTGAACTGCAACTGTTCATATCGTCCACATTCATGTAATTTATACTTATGCATTTAAAGGAGAGTCTCAAACCTTCATAGTGGGGAAGACTTCTAATTAGAGAGACTGTATCACAAATTCCTAACTTTCCATTTGCAATGACAAAACATCTCTTCAGCAATTTCAGAACTGCTTAAATGGAAAATTACTTTATTTCTTGTTTCCAGCTGTTGAGCTCCATTTAGAAATGACCTGAGCCAGCACCAAATGTCTCCTCCAGCTACCCATGCAAGAAAACTACCAGGTGTTTAGCAGACCACCATCAGTCTGCAAACCACAGATGAAGAATATCTTCATTAGTATTATGCAACTCACCAGAGAAATCTGTGCTATCTCAAACAACATTTGAAGAAATAAGTAGGAAAAACATGCATTTTTGGCTTAACCTCTTGGATGGAAAAGGGAGTAGAAACAAACCCATTATCAGTGAAACATCATTCTCATTAAAACTCTGGGTAGCCTGGAGAGCAGAACAGTGCAAATTTTGCTTTTTAGAGTGTTCTCCACAGTTAAACCTGTTCTACCAGCAGGTGAGTTCAGACTCTAAAGCTATGGTAACTTCGTATTTCGACAAGTTCTTAAAATTTGAAATTATGGGCAAGGAGGGGACTGGAGAGGCTTTTTTTCTATCAATATGCTTGATGTGCTGAACAGGAGAGAAACCCGTGTGTCTTAACTTGCACGCTTTATAACTAATATTGCTGTAAAATTTGGAATCCTGCCATTTGATGCTGTCAGGCTGTCAGTTTCAAACCATTAATGAACTAAAAGTCTGCCTTCCTGAAAGGTTAATGGTGAGAAAGTGAACGTAAGAGTTTAGATTAGATAGATGCTGCTGAAACAAATAGAGTGAGACATATTAGAATCACTGATGAGTAAAAAGACTTTAGTAAATGAAATAAAAGGCAAATACAGAGTGAAATTCACACAGCACGCTCCCAGCTGCCTCATCTCAAAGCACTGGAAGCGTGCACATCCAAATGAGCATTTTCTTTCTTCCTCAAGCTGCAGATTTGCAATGCTAGAAGGTGCTTTTGTAACAAAAGTGGTTTTTGAGCAGAAAGTCTTATTTCCTCCCTGCTTTATTTTTCATTCTCCTCTTTTACTGACTGTGGCTCACATAAATCTAAAGAAAACATGTCCCCTTGCACCCCTTGCCATGAATTTTACCATTTGCATTTGCCATTCACAATTGATTTCTATCTCCTCTAGGAAAAATACTTTAGTCAGTCTGCACTGAGTGAATGAAATTCCTTCCTGCTCTCCCAAGAGAATCATGCCTGTCTAGATTGCAGTCGGTAACTGGCATGATCCAGATTGTACCACCCAGCTTAGAAACTGCTGTTATGAAACCTCCCTCTTTTACAAAAATTAATGAACCTTATGAACCTTAATGAATTGCTACATGGATCTCCACATCCTTTTGCAGCAGTAAGGAAAGCAGTGCAGCTACTCTCATCTCTCACCAGAAGAAATAAACTCTAGGAAAACAGTAAGCAAAGAATGGCGCTTCCTTAATATCTTTCTTTTTTAAGTGGCAACAACACTTCTTTGTTCTTTTGTGAAAGTTACAATGTTGACAACAAACTGACAATTATATTTTTGAAACTCAATGATTATTAAAACAAAGAGTAAACCCATACTATCATACAGATTATCCCAGCTTTAGTGCTGAGAGCAAATATTTCTTCCATTTTGGTATTACATTTCTTCTTTTCTCCTCAGATTATCTTTCACTTTTGAGTTTCGGGTTTTCCCCCACACACACACACCTTGTGCCACTGAGGAAAAACAGGGATGTCTTTTATGTCTTTTAAACTCTATAGGGAAAACCGAAGAGCAACAAGTGACTCAAAACACAAATGGAAAATTAGTAGTATCATGTGTTTTATCTTTGCTTTTCAGCAAGTGCTTTAGGTACAGAGACTGCTGCAGGAGAAAGCATCAGCTGTACACACGGAGGTCTACTGCTCTTTGGGTGGCCAGTGCGTGGCAGAGAGCCCAGCACCCAGCAGAAAGGAGGCACCAGCAGCCCCAACTTGGCTACCAGTCGCTGTTGCATCAGGACTTCCTCCCCAGGAGCTCCGTTCTCTCTCCTTTCCTCGCCTTTTATTGGAAGTTTTTATGAAGCACTTAATCAACTAACTGTAATAATATAAGCTCAGGTCCCTAGCATTTAAGCACTATTTTAGAAACACTGAATGCCACCAACCTCCTATAGAAACACACACAAAGCGTTAAAAAAGGCATCTTAGAAACTGGGCTACGGGTTTCTATCCTACCAAGTGTCTGGCTGGTCTACGATCCTTTTCTCCTTCCCTCCTTCTTCTTTTCTTTATTTAAGGCAGAAAAAGAGAAAGACACATGGCACATTTTAAGAGAAAAAGCAACTCGGAAAACTTGTTGCTTCATTTCTGCACACAGCTTACTGACTTCAGCTGTGAAAATCCAAAGTTGAACAAAATTTACATTTTTGTACTGAGAGCTCCCAAAGTATCTGTAAATCATTAAGCAGTTTACTTGATATCTCTCCCTTCAGCTTTCCATAAAATTTTACAAGCAACAGTTGACTCTAGTTGCTTTTTCTTGGAAGGAGAAGGGAAAGAAAAGAAAAAACATCATTTCCATTTAGATTTTATTATCCCAATATAATTTTCTCCAAAACTCATTCACATCAATTTTCCTTGCTTGTACAAATGTCACCTCACAAAGAAGAGGAATTAGTAAAGCTCCTCCTCTTTTTTTCTGCCAAGAAGTACAGTTTTATTAGTGCATTTAGGAAGGAAAAAACGGGATGTGGGGGGTGAATTTTAGTTTACTAAGCATAATTTGAAAGAGCAACACATCCTAAAGACTTTGCAACTCGTCTTGCTTAACTATAAAGTTGCATTATTCTTTACAGTAAGAAAATTGAAAACACATTATATAGGAACAGAAAACATCTGTGCAAGTTTAATGGCCAAACAGGCTGAAAGGAAAAAAACTTAAGCTAAACAGAGCCAGGATAGAAGACGTTTTCATACAGAAGTAACTCCCTATTCTAATATGGTCCTCTATAGCAGAAATGGACTTCATGATCCTCCGTACTCTTTTTCTTTCTCTTTACCTACCCAGCACCTACAAAACGTGCAGAAGAACCAAAGAACCCTGCAGCTGAAACCAGTGCTCTGCAGAATAAGGATTATAATACAGTTTTAAACAGCCACAGAAAAAAAAACCCCACCAACTAATTGTAAAATAAATACCTCCTCTCCCATTGTGAAGCCAAGCTGCCCTTCAGCAGCTTGAAGTGTCCCAGAGTCCTGGAGTCCTGCCCCTTCCTTACATGAGCTCAGCTCAGCGAGAGCAGGAGCCCAGCCCTGACACTGACTCACGATCTGATTTGGGCCATCCCGGGGAAACAAAAGTTCCACTTGTTTATTTCACAGGAAATCTGGAGCTTTTCCTACCTCTGCTTGCACACAGCAAGAAGTTTCCTCTCCTTTCCCAAGCCAGCTTAGACTCTCCTGGCTTCTTGAGAGCAACAGCTAGGAAAAGCAGGGATGTGAGTGACAATTTAGAGACCTTTTGTGAACAGCCCAGGCAGAAAGTTTTGCCAATAACTCTATAGGCAAATGAGCTTATGACAAATTCTGAGTGTATTGGTCTCTTAGGGGGGGAAAAGCAGGGAAGGTTGAAATTTCATGTAATTTTTGTCTTTGTTTCAGCCTTTGTTTTTAAAGAAAGATGATCAAGAAACTGAAATATCATTAAGATGATGCTCTGTTCCATTAAAATCTTATAAATTCTTAATACTGCCTCCCTATAAACATTCAACTTTAAAATGACTGAATAAGGGCAGGGGAGGGAAAGACACAGACGATTTGGAAGAAATTAAAGATTTCTACTCTCTCACTCCCATTTGACTTTACTTTTGACTATTGAGCAAGTATTTACACACAAACACATGTACTGTGGACATATTTAGGTATACTCAATGCATTCCCTATAGACACAGCCCACTCTCTACAGAGGCATTCTTAATGGGAGTGCCAACACAATTATGGGGCATGAGAAAAGCCTCTGAATTTACACATTAAAAAGGTGAAAGCAAAAAAATTGGTCCTCTCTGGTCTTAAGAAACTGTGTAAAGAAAGACGTGACAGACTTAAGACAGTACACAGATTGTAAAGGGGAGGAGATTAAATTTTTCAAAACGGTTCCTACAAAAAAACCAAACCAAAGCAAACCCAATAAAAAACACCCCACTACCAACAACCACCCAAAGGAAAAAAAACCCCAACCCCAAAAACCAACAACAAAACCCACCCCAATAAAAAAGTTATTTTCCAGAGCAAGGCTATTACAATATATTTTCTGCTACAACAGTAAGTATGAGGATACACAGTTTTCTTTATAGGATGCTTTTTTAAAAGCCAGCAATCCCCTGGGGATTACTTATATATACTTGGTCCTAGTCCACTTGAGAGGTTTGGATTCGATGATCTCGGAGATCCCCTTTTACCTTACACTGAAAGCAAATGGAAACCGGTCTGAGTAGGACTATCACTGCAAGTACAAATATCCAGGAAAAAAAAATCACGCTATTCTGAAGTATGGAAATGAGCAAAAGATCGTGGCTCACAGGAAAGGCAATATCTCTTGCAACAACGCTCTCTGGGCCTGCACCATGCTGCAGGACACCCTCAGGAGTAATTTAGAGCAAAGTCTTAAGTTCTACTGAGCCTGCGATCTTCTTCCTGGAGATTTCTATTTTCCAATCACAAATTATTTTAAAGTTATATTACAATTTATCATAAACTTAATTTCCAGAAAACACACAGTTACCGGCATTTGCTTTAAGAGAACAGAATAATCTGTAACACATTATACTTTACACAGTTTATGAGTATATAAAAGTGTAAGTGCTACAATCAAGCATGACTTTTAAAAAATAATCCTCAACTAGGGAAAATACAAAGAAAGAAAACATTTGAGAAAAAAATCCACAAGCTAATAAAGCTAAATAGACAACAAAAGAAGATTGTATAGATTTCCCTTTACAGGTTATATTCCATTTGTTTTACATTAGTCAGCCTTTTTATTTATGTAATTTTCAAAGTCAGGTGGGTTATTCTTTTCGAATACTGTATTTCTTACTTAATTTTTAAGTTCATGTGTGCTAAGAATATCAGAAGTTATTTCGTTAGATTTTTTTTTTAATCCTGTCAAAGGTATAAAACTTAGCAACTGAGATGCAGCAATTAGAAATCAGTTATATTATCTAACAAAATCCAAGAGAGGCAAGAAAGAAAAATTCATTTTACTATGACACAGTTTATAAAACTGTTTACTCTTAAAGTCTTGATTACACTAATTCAAATATTTTTATATCAATTTATATAAATTACTTTTATTTACGTAGAATTTATTGCTATTATTAGGCATACTATACATATTGATTCAGTTGTCTTAAAGCTCATCAGACAGCAAAAAAAGCCAGCTTGCATGTCAGTACTGTTACTACTGAAGCATTTTCTGTGTACTGAAGTTGAAACATGAGACAAATTTTCCTAGAAATTCAGTTTATGTCTCCATCAAGTATCTCTGGAACTCAGGAAATCAGCTTTATTCTAAGCTATTTAAGCACAGCATTTTGGGTTTTTTTAATGATACTTCTTTTAAAATGTCTCTTGGGGTAAAAGGCCTGGTAATGCCACAGAGTCAACTGAAATTCAGAGATTTACAGTGACTAGCAAGCTAATGATCACCAGCTGGATCCAGAGCAATTTAAAACATATATTGTCATCCTATTATGAAATAAAATTGCATTAGCTTAAACCTACACATCCTGTTTTTCTGACTGGAGCATGCTAAGATTTCCTAATCAAAACCATGACTGAAATAACAGGAGTATTCCCTCCCAGAGACAACTCCTTCAGAAGAACTCATTCTGGCAGAAGCCCAGTGCTGTGCCCCGGGAGAACAGACCAGATTTTCCACGTTGCTTTTATGAATAACTTCTAGTACTATCAGTACTTCTTATACTACTCTGCTTCTATTTTAAGATGTTCTTCAAGTAGTTCAAGTCAGGAACATAAGCTGAAATTATTTTCACGCATATGTTTGATGTGCTTCTTTCATATTGACAAATCTTTTCTGAATAAAGTCCAATATATACATGTATACATCCGTACTATAAAGTCTCATGGCATGGACAACAACTAACTTGAATTTATTTAGACTTCAATAACCGCTTTAAAAAAAAAGCCTAATAAACATCACAAGCAGCCCAAACCAGTGTGTGGGTAACCTCCTCTGCCAAAAACTGCCAGTGCAGACTGATGTGTAAGCTAAGCCATGTCACCAATACCTGGACAACTCTGTTTCGGCAGCTTGAATATTTCAGAAACCAAACTGACAGAACATAAAAGCACAGATATCTTACAGGATAGCAGGGAAGGGCAGGAAGTACATAGGAGATCAGGAGTCACTCTTCACTCACATTGCACACACTCTCTGCTGAGCCACTGACAGCCAAGGTTATCAAATTTATTCCTCTCCTTAAACTTAATTTTGCATTTCCCACTCTGTTCCCTTGGTGCCAGGTCCTGCTTTGAGTTAGCCTCCCCAAAATGGGGGAAGCTGCTTTTTGACTGTCCCTCATTTCACCTTATTTCCCCTACCCTTCTTCCTTATACCTCCAGAATAGGGTAGTAAATCTTCTAAGGTGTTTATTTATAATGCCTGCCTCAGGAACACCAGCCACCATTTGCAAGCCTCTACTATTTTTTCACATAATGAAAGGAATACATGAATCCTGTTTCCACACTGAATTCAAGGAACGGAAAGTGACACCAGCAAAGGAGTGACATCCCGCTGCAGGCAGCTTTGCTCTCAGGACAACTGCAGAAGGGGTCTCAGGGTCCTTTTTCCCCTGTAGCTTTCCTCACAAAGTGGCACTAGAATAAATGGCTAGGACAGGGATGCCAGATTGTAGCCGACAGAAACTTCAAAGCAAAACATGAATGAGGCTTCAAGATATGAGTGCTTCCTCTGCTCCTACACGGAATTTGACAAATTGCTGATGCTTGGCACGACCGCTGCTGCCATCACTGATGCCTGTATCTGAATAAAGGAACGCCAGAAACCTGTGCTTTCAAGTGCAAAGTGCTACACAAACTCGGTGCCCCCATCGTACACTCTCTGCCTCAGCAGGTGTTTCTGATAGCGTTTGTAGTCAGCACCAGGTGGCTTTGCTAGCATACATTTTTTCATTATCTCAGGATTTTGAAAACTGGCTTCAACATTTCTGTTAGGGGAGCAAGCACCTCCAAAGGCATCGGAGAGGCAAAGGAAGTGCCTCAAAGCACCGAGAGGCAAGTGCACACAGAGCCAGGGCTGGCCACACACCACAGGTCAGGGCTGGCAGAGCTCAGGCACATTGTCAGCCTGTTTAGAAACACGAGGAGGAGCCTCCAGCTTGTGTCCCTCAAAGATTTCTCTTTAAACAACTGAAAATTAAGGGGTAAAAATGTTTTCTAAAAGGAACCTGGCAGGAACCAACCAAACAGGTGTGGCAAAGGTAGATTGTCAGTGCAATGCGTTTACTGCAGTTCCTGGTTCCCCAGCTCGCCCGCTCAAAATAGAAACTCAGACCTTGCAGGCACTCAGTCTCAAGAGTTTACAAATTTCTACCTTATTACAAAGGACAGGTAGACTTAATAATTGACAGGAGCTTATAGCCCTTATAGCCCTTCTGTCTACTTCCATTATTTCTTCTCCATTTCTCCTCTTCCAAACTTACTGAATATAGACAAAAATAAAAATTTCCATATGAATTCAGTGTTTTGCAGTAAGGATTCCTAAACATCAGTTAACTAGATCTTACAAGCTGCTGAATCTAGAGGCATGACAGCATCCCTCTTTATATTAAATCATTACAGTGGCTGCAATATTCCCCAGTTTGATAGCTAAGTATATAATTTACATTAGGTTTTGGCAAACAGTACTGTGACCTCATCAAAGGCTGTTCATGAAATTTAGCTCTGCCCAAATTCACCACTGCTAGCCAACTACGAAGGTCTTGATTGAAAAATATTGCAAATACATCTCAAATGGAAAGTGCGAAGAATACTCTCAACAGTCTCTTCTGAAGTAAGGGCAGTTTTCAGAAAGATAAAAATAGCTCTTTAAGACTTTTTATTTTATATTCACCTATTGTGGCCTTTAGCATTTCCGGACTGAAGCCTCAACTCACAACCCAATCCAATACAGTTAATTCACACTATGCAATGTATTGGTTGAATTAATTTTCCTGTACTTGTAGAGGTTTATTCTTAGATACAGGAGATGAAAAAGCGATAGCTTGTTAGAACAATGGAAGCCCACACAGATCATATTGCAAGGAAGTCCAACCCAGAAACAGGAGCTTTAGATAAGCTACTAAGAAATGAAAATGGAAAAAATGAAACAAGCATAAGGACTTGTTTAAATGTCTTGAGGCTGCACAAGCAGAAGAAAGACGTGTGAAACAGGCATTTCTATTTGACCATAAACCTTCTACTACTTTAAGAGTGTTACACTGAATTTTCTCAGGAGACACAACTGATCTATATGCATATTGTATTTCTTCTAAAAATTCATCTGTAGGCAAGCTATGTCTTCAATCACACACAGCATTGTAAAACAGTTCACTTACGTCTATCATCAGTGGAAATTTGACAGAGCCATGCCTCAGGAGTCTGATTCTAGTTATACGTGGCCAGCAGTCAGCTCATCAGCACAAACACGCAATGAAATGGACTACAAAGCAAAAGTATTTGATTCTTCTATTTTTCTAAAATAGCAGAGGTCTGATGGCATTGCTCAAATTAAACTACCATAAATGCATAATTAATTTCCCTAGGATAATCTGCTTCTGTGATTTTTGGAACAAAGAACAGCTAAGCAATTAATTCCGCACACTAATAAACCAATGAGATTTCATGCAATTCCTCAGTTTTGCCTTTTACTGAGAGTCTATTGATCACCTTAAAAGTTAAGGGCCACTATATCCTACACCGTTACCACCAAGCAAACACTACATCAAACTGCCTGATGATTTACAGGGGAGCCTAATGGAATCTGCTTCTGCTCTACCGGCAGCAAACCTTTCTGCCCTCATATTCCTGCCAATATTTGTGTAAAAGCCTTCTTAGCATCCCGTTAATTCTGTGTGAAATATAATCCAAATTTATGATTCATAAAATTGAAAACATATTAGAATACGAAGTGATAACACCAACAAAATAAGACCCTGTTGATTCTTATGTAAATAGGACTGACATTTTCCATAGGAATTACTGTGTTATAAAAAATCCCACATTATAAAATCCTCACAGTAGTTTATTGATGCTTTTTAAAAAACAACGATTGTTAGGAAATTTCAAATAAAAAATGTAATAGTATCATTACAGTAATATTTCATCAATAACTGTATCAAGAGGAAGCAATAGAAAGTTTTAGGGCCTCCATACTTCAGAAAGAACTTTTAAAAAAAAGGAATTGAGAAAAGCATTGTTTCTACTTCTTCAAAAGATTACAAGTTATTGAAAAACTGAGGCTACTTCTAAAGGAGCAAGATACATACCAGGGCAAAGATCCCTTCAAAAACATTGCTAGAGAAAAATATGTACTGATTTGGCACTCTGCAGGATGCACTTCAACACTTTTGAACCAGTATGCAGAGCTCTCAACCTATATATGACCTTGCATGGAATGGCAAATTTAATGCAGGATTCCCTCAAAGACAGCCTCAAATGGCAAAGAACATGGCAGTGACAAGGGAGGAATTTCTTGCAGCCAGGAGAGAAGTATTTGGGGAGGTTAATGGTCTGCAGTGATAACAGAATGTTGTGTCACTGATTCGTGTTTTGGTGCTGTTACTAGGCAAAGACCACAGCGCTGAAGACTCTGAATGGCACCTCTCAAAGGTTAACCTAAACCTAAGACAGGACAAAAGACACAACAGCAAAGAAGTGTTGGTTTTAGTTACCTACATATTTGAAACACAAATAATGGATTGTGTTTACAAAATGAAGCCATTATTTTCTGCTAACTATGCCAACTTTAGGAGAAATTTGAAGACATAGGAAGAAAGTTCTGTGGGTAGGATGAAAATTTTTTTTATGTTTCCTGAAAATGCTATATTCACTTTTCTGCTGGGTAACAAACCTATTTGATGTTTGTGAAAAACAAAGCTAAGACTTCCCATTATTATAAAGTGGATTAAGACTTTCCTTCAAGAAATTAAAGTCACTTCATAAGCACTTTGTGAACACTTCACATTAAAACAAAGGACTCCAGAGTTCCAGGGATATGTAATTTATTTTACCCAGTTCCCCTTACAATCACTACTGCAGAGATAACTACAATTATAGTAAACTGCAACAAAACAAATCTTTCATGTGACATTAACAGGGCGTTATCATTTATAAATTCTAATCTGCCTATATCAGACTTAGAAGAACTGAATTTTGTGCCACACTTGAATGATGGTCAGTGCCTTACAAGTGAATGTCTATGTTACACACCATTATAAATAATATTATAATGTAAATTGTAATAGTATGTTTATTTTAGGTGAGTTTCTTCCTGCACTGCATATTTTGTTTACACGCCTACGTGCGGAAAATTAAGAATTTAAAACAGCTCACCTTTTGTAGAACTGCATGACTAAAATACATATTTGCTGAATCTACAAGACTTTTTAATGTCCCAAGGAAAAAAAACAGGCTTAAGTACAGCCACGCATGAATTTAAGTCTGCCTGCTATCAGCTGCTTCCTATATACAAAGCAATTTTGCTTACACAGGACTTGTAAGGAAATACTTGTTGTCGTAAGTAAAATATCACAAGCACCCATCAAATTACAAAACCAAATGTCCTCCAAAATGGGTTAAAAAATAATAACAAGAAACCTTTTATAAACTAAGTTCATGTTCTAGTAAAAATCCTTTTTCAGTACACTTGCAAGTTTTCATAAAGCCCAATTGCCCCTTAAACACTGAGAGGTTGTCAGGGTCACAAGTAAAGCATGCTGCAGAGAGACACCCTGATGGCTCCATGAAAAGCTGACTTCACTGCTCTCTATCCCATTCCCTGAACCTGGCAGGAGGAAGGTTCATTAGCTACTGCTCAGTGAACACCACCAGGCCTGACCTGTCCTTATCTTATATTTCAGGGGGACTTCTTTGATGAGGTGCCATTGGAATACAGCTCAGCTGTTCCCTGCACATGAACAAAGCCAAACCCAGAAGTTTCCACCTAGAAACAGAAGGCAAGCAGGGTACCACGCAGGCTTTGAAAAAGTCAACAATGGTCAAGGAGTAATACGGTCTAGGTTTTTCCTTTATTTAGATTATCCCAGCTCTTCACTACCCTCCTTAGAGAGACTGAAAAAAGGTCTCCTGCAAAATCTTAACCACATCTCCCTCAGCATAATTAACTTAAGAAGTTTCCACCATGGCTCTGCAGGACCTTCCCTTCTCCTGTAACTCTGGGTGCATATGGGGGTAGGTGCTGTGCTACAAATCAGATCACTGAAATGATCTAGGTCAAAAAAACCCCAAAGCTTGCAGGCCAAAAAATGTAATTCCTGTAGTGCCTCGTTCTACAGACAACTGGACAAGCATGACTCAGAAGTGAGAAGCTGCCACATCAGGGATCAAGAGCAGCTGCTTAAGAGCTTCTTAAAATCACCATGGAAGCAAATAAAATGCATCATGAAACTATGCCCATAGCAAACTCGAGACTGTGGAAGCCTCCTAACACTTCTCAGCGTATTAGTAACTCTATTCAAATCTAACTGTGCACTTAAAGGAAGAATTTCACAGATTTTTCTTTAGTTGTTAATTCATTAGGAAACCATGCACTTTTTTGTTTGTTTCCCTCAAGAACAAACCTTAAATTAATCAATTTTTAATTTTGTTTTTCATTTTAGCAGGCAGCTAACCTCACTGGAATTCACTTTCTGTTGTGAGGCAAAAGAAAAAAAAAAAAAGCAGAATCTGCTCTACAGAACGATTAGGAAATAATGACCATAAAGCTTCAAGTTTTGGCCAGTGACAGATTTTAGAACTTTCAGATGAAAACTTCTTTAAACCAACACCAAGAGAGAATTAAGAAATTACACGTACCTTATCTACTGGGATAAAGTCATTTTCAACTTCTATTGACCTTGGTCGTAGCTTTATGGGTTTGTCTTTGAAGATATCTCCAAAGCCAACACCTTTAACCTTCTTGGGTTGGATTGTCGTGCCTCCGTTGGCTCCTTCCGATTTTGTACTGCAAGAGTCACCACCATCACTCTCAGAGCCTGTAGCATCTTTTAGGCCTGTGAAATGGAGGGATGAAAGAATGAATCTTAGGTGTGAAGCTCACTATTATCAAATTGTGACTGGAAAATGAACCTTCCCACCATCCTCTAGAGGAAAGTGAAATCACAAGAAACAGAGAAGATGTTCTCTGTGCCATGCACTCACTTTCGAGTTTTAAAAATCATTTTATTTCATCATATTGGTGTACCAGCCAGAAATTACACCAATCCACAAAACACGCATACTCCAGCATCAGAACTTCAGGAACGGGGATGGTCATTCCTTGAATACCAAGAAAATCCTTCTTCTTCAGACAAAAATTATTTGGAAGAGAACTCAACAAAAGAAGGAGTTAAATTCAGTTGTAGGGTACCTATTGTATAAAGCCACTTAAAGCTAACAAACAGTCAGACCAGGCGTGTGGTACCTTAAATCTGTGTGACTCAAGCCAATTATGCAATTACTATCTAAAGCTACATTACCTAACTGGGGAATATAAAGCTGAAAGCTGTTCAAACAAATTTGCAATCAAATAAGCTGCATAATACATTCCCTGCTGAAAATTAAACCTATGTGCAGCATAGACAGCCTCATAAGAAAAGCACCCATGCACACTATCCTCTAGGAATATAACAAATCAAAACCGACATTCTGATTTGCATTCCTTCTCTCAGTGAACGGGAAAAGTTATCTGCACTTATCTGAAAATATCTGCTGCTTGTATAGCAGAGGCCACAGATGCAATAAGGTGATGTCTCAGCCACTTTACAGGAGAGTGCAGCATCAGGCCAAACAGCCACCGGCAGCCAAAGTGACCCACTGAAGTTTCCTCCCCCAGACCATTTAAATCTGCCTCCCTACATGACAGACTGACTTAAATACGTTTCCAGGAAAACCACAGAAATTGCTGCTACTACAGCACTAATTCTATCTAATAATAGGAAACTCAAATCCTCACATTCCCCTCACAACCATTCACGGTGTCACACGTGTGGATCTTACACGGCAAAGAAAGAAGAATTTCAAGCTTATCTTCTTAATTATTTTTATATCAAGGTTCACAAAGTGATCACAATAGATTTTCATGATAAAAGGCTGCCAGCACAGATGAACTACAGAAACTGGTGCAAGTCCTAAGGCCTACAGGTACAACTTCATGATCCACGACACAAAAGGCTCATCTGCTAAATGGGTTTCAACACCAGGGTGCTGCTAGAAAATGAAATCAGGAATTATGTGTCAGATCAGGACTTTTAGCTAAAAGCAGAAAAGTCATCATATGCTGCCCTGAGATTTTCTGTATCTGAAACATGAAAGGAGTAGAAATTCAGAGTCAGAGAAAGCTCCCAATCAGAAACAAACAGAAGGAGTAAAGACTAAGCAAAATATTTTGGCCCTCTGGCCTCATGAGTGGCTGCCATCAACCTGCTGAACATCAGTAACGTTTCTACTTCATCAAACATTCAAGTTAGATAGCACTGAACAAGTTATTTGTGCCATAAGCTGTGCAGGATTGGAATTTAAATGAATATTAAATAATTATATTAGAATTCTTTTCTTAAATATGCAGAAGTCTTGATATCTTTACTTGGATCTTTATTTTTTGAAGAAGAGCCTGGGGGAAAACTTCAAATCTGATTTCACTCGTTTATTGTGGTAGTTAGAATGGTACTATGCCTGCAAATTCTGTGCACTACTTCTATTCCAGACCTCAGGAAAGCAGTAACCAGGGAACTCAAGCATTCACTGCAATCCTGCTCTGTGCTGTGGTTGGTGGAAGGGGAGTGGTCATCCCCAGCAGAGTCGTTCTACAATGTTTCCAGCAAAAGCACTCATTAATTAAGCCAGAGAGGTATAAATCTCCTTGGGAAGGTGGCAAAGTCACTGCCCTTTTCTTATTCCCTCACCTTGCTGTGACTTGGGTAGTAACTGAAGAAGTTGTACATTCTACTGGCTGGACCTTCCCCAGGTTTGCAAATTGGGCCCTGGCTGAGACAGAGGCAAGAACCAACTTTACCACTTTTAAAGGCAAAGAGAATGGTCAGCAATTGACTATACTGAGTTCCAAATAATTTTTTCTGAGTATAAAACATCCACAGCTCAAAAAGCTCAAACAAATCACAGTGATCATCATCTTTTTGCTGAACAAAAGATCTGGATATGGGATAGCAAAATTACCCTCTGGCATCCTTCTGTAATCCTTCCCACAATCTCCTTGAACTACTCTGAGACAGAGGGAATGAGAAGTGCAAAGACCTCCCTTCACAGGTAACTGACAGAATTCATGACTGCTCTTGGCCACTTCTGAAATGAACAGAAAAGCTATATTTAATATAGGTAATTATAATAGGTTTTTTGCATCCCTAATTGTGGGAGAAGAGGATTTGGACCTTGGCCAGTGGATGGAATTAGAATATGGAAGTAGTTATGAGAATTACTCAACAGGTCTCACATGGACTTCCAGATCTTTGAAGTCTGCATGAAAGAAGGATCAAAAACCTCAAGGGGCTCTAATAAGAATAAAGCTTTTGTTTCTTTCTGGGTCATCACTTGTTTTTCATTATGGCATCTTCAGCTTTTATGACCATTCTTCTGTGATGAGACATCACACCTTGTATCGGAAGCCTCACCTCAGGCTTAAAACAGATTTCCCAAGCATCACCCATCTGTGCTTGATGATAATCCAACAGCCATTTCATTCTCTATGCTGACACAGAGCTCTGCCTCAGTATACAGTCCTCATAATGAAAGCAACACAGGAAATAACAGCATTTTTTTTGTTCTTTTGTTTCTTTCCTTTTTTTTTAATGAGGACAGAATGGACTGAACCAAGCCCTGTCCAAACTAAACTGCATTTGAGTGGTCAGACACAAACCTCCTTCAGAGTTAAAAGAGTTCTTCCTGATCAACTGAGAAAATGACCTGATCTATTATTTTTTTGACTGACAAAAACTGAGGAATATTCTGTACTTAAGCAAATAAATCAGTCAGAATAAAAGCCCTGGCTTTTACAAGAACTAGTCTGCCCTTCCTCTTATCCCAACATGGCTGAGGTCTAGAGACAAAGGTGAAAGGAGATCTATTTGCGGTGGAAACTGAGAACAAATCAGATAAAGATCTGCAATAACATTAAGAAAGAATAATGCAGTGCTCAAGTACAAAACAGTCCTGCAGAAAATAGCCTAACATGTTCTTACTATTAAAGACATGCTAAGGAGACTCTCTTACCTTCCTCCTAAGGAACATGAGATACACAACTCTGATCTGTATGGATAAAGAACTTGCAAGCAAGGATTTGCAACACTACGTCCACCCTTGCCTGAAAAGTTCTCTCCTCGTGTATTCTTTTTCAAGAATAACAATGCAGTGGTTGTTCCCTGATACATATAAAGAAAAAGAGAGAGAAAGGGAGAAAGAAATAGAGAGGGGGAGAGAGAAAGAGATTTCAGAATGTATATGTCATCAATTCTCTGAGTTTAATCCTGCCAAGTGCCGCTGCACTGGCCTCCCCAGCCCCACCTACACAAGGAAGGGATGGCTGATGGCTCAGGTGATCTCTCAAGAACAGAAAAATGTCCCTCTTCCAATCACACTTTTTTGTTCAGCTTTTCATGGATTTTTTGACACTACAGCAAACAGCTTAGTAGGAGAACACATCTGGATAGATAGTTTCTCCAAAAGACAAATGCAGCCCACGGATATAGCTGGGATCTAAGCAGGAACCTGAATGACACAGACTGTCAGATTATGAATTTTAAATATGACATTTTCTTCATGAAAAGCTACAGCTAGCAGGGAGGTCAGGTTGCTAAATGAACATTAAAAACATTTTAGCTGTCACAGTGTGCTGACCAGCACAACCGCCTGAAAGAGCTGTGGTCTACCACAGTGATGGACTTGAGCACCAAAGTAAGGCCAGCAGCTCAGCAAACTGCTACCCTCAGAAACACTGAGCTTGCTTTTCTTTAAAGCCCAGTTATTAAATACTTCAAATACAGCCAGCATAGGATAAAAGCTACAGTTGTCAGGCCTCTCACTACTTTTTGTTTGTTTTTTTTTTTTAACAGGAACTTCCCTAGAATCTGCCACCTCTCTGTCATCGATAAGGTGCTCACTAATGTGCCTTCTATCACATCAGGCTTAATAGCAGGAAAATTTTTCAGATCTTTAATATTTCTCAGGACATAAGTCTTTTGGGGGTGTCACTTCCCCTTTCTGTCTCTGTAAGCAAAATCACTATTCTTTCACTTAGATTGACTGATGATGAATCACCTATAGCACCACAAGGTAGAGCTCAAATCCAAGTATTGGGTGCACTTTTCTAGAAAGTTCCTCAAAGTCTAAACAAAGGCAGCATCACCAGCAAGAAGTCAAAATTCCCAGGGCCCAACTGTTCCCAGCTTTTGGCTGGGATAAGATAAAGGACGACTGCCATACGGCTATTTAAAAATGCTCAGAGCTCTGATTCTTTGTTGATTCATACTCCTTACAAATGCAAGCTAATTTAGTATTCATGAAAATTAAATTCTCTCAACACTGTCTGGAGGAATTTCGCACTTCACACACTTTTTTTCCTCTATGGGTATATAAGAGAGATTAGTTTTCTCAAGACATTTCAAACATACCACACTCCTGCTATAGCAGTTACAGGTCTTTTGAGAGCAACATTCTGAAATGTACCAAAACAGACTACCTCAAAGAGGGATTAAAAAGAGACCACAACATCAGAATTAATTCACCAACGGCCTCTCAGAGTTGTGCTGGCATCAAACCAAGATTCTAAATCAGAAAGATAGTTAGGGATGATAAAGGGCTGTGTAAACTAAAGCTGTTAAAACAAAAATAAACAGCTGTGATAAAATTAACGCCATTCAAAGCAGGAAACAAATTGTTTCTAAATAGCTTAAAATGGCAGGGACAAAAAAAGGGAAATCCATTGTAAGTTTACAGAGCTATTTTGAGCTATTCTTTGGCAATTTAATTTTTGTTCTTTATCCTGGATTGTTCTCTCCACCAACAATTTGTGGCCCTGGGCAAACGGACCAGGATGGACCACTCTGACAAAGTATAAGCCGATGATGCTCTGCCCTCTAAGCACTTCCTTGCTTGCTCTGTTAAGCGATGGAAAGGTCAGCTGTTCAGAGGCACACACCTGAGAAAATGCAAAGGATCTCCTGATTTGGTCTGGCAGCCAGAGAGAAACACTGTCAACTGTGTTTAATAGAACAAAGAACTTTGTAAATGAAGCTTATTGGGTTTTTTGCCTTTTATGGAAGGGAAGGAAGGTAAGGGGAAATATGTCCTTTCCTTCTATTTAGAGAATGACAGCGTGGAACGCCTGAGTGACCCATCTGAATGATAAAGGTGCTGAAGTTATACATAGTAATTGCAGTAGATGAGACAGGAACTGTCCTTCTTCCTTTTCCCCACATACTGGCAAAGACAGAATGAGTACACACAGCCTAGAAGGTATTTTTCTTGAGCTTGCTCAAGAAAATCCCCAACAACATTCCAGTGTCATTAAAAAAATCAAACCCAGAAAATGAAATTGGATTTTAAACATTACTGTAGAAGAAAGACATGTTGATTCTTCAAAGTTTAAAGGCTAATAAATTCATGCTTTCAAAAAACAAATTTATGCTTTACCAGGAGTGGTTATACATGTACAAATCGCTGAGGCAGATTATCTCAATATTAGTCATTATTTGTTATTCTCAGTCACTTTCCTTGAAAAAAACCTAACCATGTCAGCTAAACATTTTGTCATTTGCTTTCAGCGTGTTCATTTTCCTTTGCACAACAGTTCTTGCCACATAAGAAACAGCCCCAAGACTTTTATGCTTGCACAGGTAATCATGCAGGGAAAAGGGGAGTGGTGTCCAGCACCACACAGCAGCATGCATTAAGGGCCACGCAGCGCAAGCATCTTCTGCAGCAGGAACACAGAGCCATCACTACGGGAGCTGGTGGCTTCACCTCATCCCCAGCCACCTCCCCAAGTACTGTAAGAGCAAACAGCAACAACCACTCATTCAGGAGTTCTACAACTGTACTATCATTGTCTTCATTTTGGAACTACTTTTTTCACCACCCTCACTACGTACAGGAACATGTAACGTACAGGAACACATAAAAGGACAGCGGATTCTTTAGGATTCTTTACCGGCCACTCACCAAACACCGGTCGTCGGTGAGACTCGTGGAAAATCACTTGGTAGTGGAAATCCAAATCAATAGAAGGATTTAATGTGTTTCATCCCAGTCAATATAATGCTTCCACACACCACCCCCAATCCCTCACCATCTGTACATTCATTCTCCAGAAAACAGGATGCTTACTTTTAATCAGAAAAATTTCCCTCACCCAATTTTATCATTGTTCTTTCTCAGATGTTATTTTAATTTGTAGTAGCTGTGTATTTGATATACACTTTGCAAGCAAGTTGTAAGAAGCTGAGGTGGAACACAAAATCGTTACTGTCCTCTTTTCAGAACTGTTAAAATCCACATTTGGGTTTCTCATTTAACTCTGCTCACATTCAGACACTCCTAAATGGGGTTCATAACATCATAAGTACATCAATCATATTGATTTATCAGAAGTCTGACCAGCCATAATTCTGCAAGGATTAAGGGAAGGTAAAAAAAAAAGGGGGGGAGAAAAAAGTGGTGGAGCAAAAGAAAACACAAAACACAATTAAGGTTACTCACGAATACTTCTGTTTCAACGATCCTGTCTCATCTTCTTCCATTATATCTAATATCTATTACTGACAGCATTGTGGATCCACATATAAGGAAAGAGAGGCAAATATTTGTCAAATCAAGCATTTTATCTGCACTGTTCCTCAGTTATTGCATCTTTGAAGAAAAAGAAAGCGAAGCAAGAAAGAGAAAGTAAATCAGTAAAACCAAAAAAATTAGAAATCCAAGAAGCGTTTCTCGTGGAGGTGCAGGAAAGTTGCAGGATGAGAGAAAAGAGGGCTGTGATCAACAAAATGACAAGTAAGGAATTTTTTGTTGCTGCGTGTCTCTCTTCGCCCAGCCTATGCAGTAGCAAAGATTTTCTGACAGCAGGTTGATGAGGAGAATGCCAAGAAGCTGGAATTGTTGCTGAGCAGAGCCTGCCATACCTAATGACCAAAAAGCCATGTCAGCATATGAAGGCAAGGCCGGGTGTTTATGCAGCAGACAATCTTGCATATCCCAGTGAAGGTATTTCTAGAAGCAGCTACACACTAATCGAAAAGCTGTTACAAGCCTTGGTTAAGTAAGAAAATTTCTTTTAAACAGAGCAGTTGGGAAATGGCTTTCAAAATAAACGTATTTAGCACTAAGCATGTGTTTGTAAAGTAAAAGCTCAAAAGCTGAGCAATGTTTCATGCAGTGTGATACAGGTGATTTCAAGCACCCTTTAGGCATAACTAATCTAACTTATGAACAGATTTGAACTTAACTTATGGAGAAATCAGAAAGCTGAAATTAGAGCAGCTATAGGTTGTTTTAAACAAACATCCCTAAATGAAAACATTTCTGTGGAACGCCTCCACATGGTTTTCACTGGAGACATAAGCACATGGATATTTGCCTAAAAATATGGACCACAGATCAGATATGAAATGGAAGGACCTGGTCACATCATCAGTTGGCCTGCTCAGGAAGAACATGATGAGTATGCAGGAAGTGAGCTGTCAACAGACGGAGCAGGAAGAATAAGGAACCCTCCTTTTTTTATGTTAGTTTAGGAGAGAACATCTCTGATAGTAACAACAGTGCCAACCCTTGCTTTGTCTAAAACCTGTGATTTTGTGTATCGCCCACTCCTCAGTCCCAGTTCCAACCCAGTAAGCAACAAACAGGCCACAAGTGTATCTGGATATCTGGCCTTCTGAGATGCAGTTCTGTGGAGAAAGCAACATACCTCTGCAGCGTGAAAAAACATGCAAGTCTCAACCAAATGCCAAGAAAGGTAGTATTAAACAAGATATCTTTTATCATCTAAAAAAAGGTGCGAGGGGTGTGTGCCCTGAGTAATGTGAGACATTCTACCGTGAGTTAAGCTGTCTTCTTGCAGCTGGTTATCAAGTATTCCTGTAGACACCTATCCAATCCTGCACTCTGAAATCAATTTGATGAAATTTATTTTCTGTGACATGGACACAACCATGGGCTGCTATGATTATCAAGGAGAACTAAATGTAGAGCTCTAGCACAACTGGAAAGGTGACTGAATTCTTCCTGACCACTTATGCTCACCCTAAATGACTTGAGAAAAGCAGAGGGGTGATTTGATTCTTCAAGAAAAATGGGCTGGGCATGGAGAGCAGGTTTCTGGAAAACTCTGAAAGGTAATCCCCAGGAAGATTCTGAAATTAAAGGCTTCAAAGGCAGACCCTGCATCTGACTTGATCCTAAAGTCAGAAGTCAAGCATACTGGAGATTTACTTCATAAATTCTTATTATACTCATCAGATAGGGGGATTAGAAAACCTGATGGTCTAAGAACTCTGCAAAAAGCATGAAATTTGAATGACTCATAAGCAGTCATGAAGACTATAAGGTGAGAAACAGCAGAAAAATCTGAAGACCATGAGCCACATGGTCTGCTCCAGCCAGGGCAAGAGCTTGGCTGGAAGCTTGAGAAGAGCTGCAAACTGAATTCTAGTAGACAGGGAGATAATTCTCCATGAGGAAATAATCAGAGTTGCATACATTCACAAAGATTTTTGATCAAAAAAAAAAAAGATCAGGTTTTGTAAAAAAAAAAAAAAAAGGTGTAAGTGCAAATATCAGAACAGAATAATATCACTTCAACTGCTTCATCCTTTGCTGTGAACATGCATAAGACCTCAGAGGTAGGAGAACAAACACTCCCACCCAGAAAGGAGGAAGAAGGGTAGCACAGCTTGGATTTTCTCAAGAGGAAGCTCTCTGGGAGAAGAGCAGATGCCACAGCCAGCACAAAATCCTGCTCACCGGAAGACAGGACTGAATGCTTTGTACTTAGTCATGCTGAATGTGACTCGGTAGGGTCTCTTCCTGCTAGATTTCTCAATGAGGAAGCGCGTGGAAGGACAGACTTCTGTCTTCCTTGCTTCTTCTGTCTTGCATCTGATCTAACCATCCTCTCTTTTTCTGTATTAACAGGGCAGTAAAAGCATGTTAATAGCAGCATGTGCCGCCATTCTAAAACGCAGAAGGCAAAAACTTGAATGTGAAATGAAAATATCTTTTACTCTCCTTGGCAGAAAAAACGTATCAGCCAAAATGCTGTGAGTAATAACTGTCAAAGACAGAATGCCAAATGAAGAGCATGCAGTAAATTAAAAACTAAAAAACCCCAACAAAACAAACAAAAAAACCCCAACAAAACCCTAAACAAACCAAATCCCACAATGTCCTTTAAGAAAAGCAAAGCATATTTTATGAATTCAGCAATCACAATGGGAACTTTATTTTTAGAGCAGGAAGACTTTTAATTCAAAGGTTGGTGGTTATTACCAAGTCTTCTTGTTTCAGGTAGCAAAAGTGATGGGACTAAATGTCCTTAATTTCAATCCATAGCTGAGATCCAAACATCCAACGTAATTCACGATATACTGTGGGCTTACACACGTACATTATACAGACACAGAACATACACATGCACAGAAGGAACAGGTGCATTCTCATTGCATTAAGGCAGTTCATCAGCAGCAAACTGACTTCAGCTTACACACAGATATATATGCATGTAGAGTAGCCATAAGTGAGCAGCAGTGGCACATTTTACAAGTGTAGATAAATCAAACAAGTACAGAGGACTAAAGCTATTGCTTGTTGATTTTGAAACACACTCACTGTTATAACGTCTGTAGCTGTCAATCTTTGCCGGTACCACTCTGTACAGAATTGTCCCTTCAAAGGCAGATTTTCCTGACAGCAGGCAAGAGAAGGAAAGACGAAAAAAAAAAGAGAAGGGGCAGGGTGGGGGTAAGGAGATCGAATGGTGGTAAAAAGAAGGGAAAGGAAGACGTTTTAATCTGTATTTTTAGTCACTAACATTTTTAAAGCCTCATTAGCAAAACAACGAGAATATTAACGAAAGTATCTGATTGTACATGAAGTTAAAGTATTCTTACTGCATGTATGTCAGATAAAATAATCTCATGATTTTGCTAATCTGTTCTTTACGGTGTCCAACAGAATGCATTTTTCTTAGGTTTTGTCTGTTGTCCATCAAGTTGTGAGGCTTGCATATAAAATTACTTGTTTGTTTTATGCAGTCTCCTCAAAGAGCACAGGAGAATCCTGAAAAAATATTATTACTGCACTGCAATGAGGTACTCACAGTGGCTCAACATTCCTGATGCAGATGCACTGCGCTCAACAAGCACAGCTGACATCCAGTGATGTCAGGGCAATGAAATACTCACATTTCTCTAACGTACCAGGATCCTGTGAGCATCAGAAATACTGTGTCTTTCCAAGATGACTTATTAGAAATATTTTGTAGATGGGAGAACGTGTTTTGTACATGGTCTTAAGCAATGCCTACTGAAAGGCACAGGACACTAAAACCTGAATAAATCAGTTTTTCAGCCAACAGCTTAATCAGGTGTTTGACTTGGCATAAATTAACAAAAATAAATACCAGAATTTAAAGAGAAAACAGCAAAACAACAAAAAATAAATCCCGCTTCCCATCTTATATATTTAAGACAACATTTTTATAACAAAAACTATCAATTTCTTATTGAGTGGGTTTTGGGGTTTTTTTCATTGCTAGTGAGATAACTCACGCTCTGATATTTAGAATATGAAACTCAATTGAAGGTAAAGGAATAAGAAGCTGAGATATTTGGTGTGTTGGGATTTTTTTGAAGCTGAGGTACCCAGGCAAGCCCAAAAATATACCAATGCCAGCTTGTTGCCAATCTCCCCTAAATTACCAGCACAAAAATTAATGTCTTCAGTAAAATTTTATAGAAAAATAGCCAGTATATGGGAGTTTTCCCAAGATAGAATCACATCCATTTTGGTACCAAAAATGTGTATTTTTTTTCTCCTGTATATCATTCTGTTGGACTTTTAGAAAATAAGAAGCTATACTCACTTATGTATTATAAAAAGCTGTTCCTTTGTTATGCTCTTGCAGTTTGATTAATAATAAGTTTTTCATTTTTACAGCCACAAATCCATCTTTTCACTTTGTTTTTACAAGATACCATTAAAAGAATTTTATTAAAACAGTCAAACAACAATCAACTCATTGCTAAGAGAAATGTCTGTTAAGTTTCATGACACTGTGAAGAGCCAGAGAGACAATAATGGAAATCTAAAGTTTTAAGAACTCAGAACAGAGGAGGTTGTCTGACTGAAGCATCAGCTGATGAGTCTGTCATCAGTTCTAACTCCAGCAGTCATGACTTCTCAGTGGCCATCACTAACAGGTTCTAAAACTAGTTGATAAGTACCATGAGGCCTGGCTGTACCTGGACAAGAGACAGCGAGATATAAAAGGCCACCTTTAAATGCTGTCATGACATTGTCGTGAACATGCTAAATGCTTTTTGAAATAACCTCTTTAATAATTAAATGTGATTATGTCAAATAGAATTTGACTACATGTCATTTTTTTGCTTCTCAACAGGCTGTAATGACAAGAAGTGGTATCAAAAATAGTCTTAAAATTAATACTAAATCTCTGAGAAATCTAGAAAATAATCTTATCATTTATGTATCTATTTAATATAGTAATAAAATTATAATGTATACTTCCTGTTCATGCTGTAACCACTGGTCAAAGAAAAGCAATTTTTTAATTTAAGAGCATGCTTTAAAAAACAAGGAACTGCTGTTTACTGTAAGAGTACCTGATCCTGTCCATACATACATCCCAAAATGTGCCTTTGAAGACAAAAAAATTTGGCACTCACTTTACAGCTTGGATAAATACTTTAAAATCAAACAAGCCAACCTTCAAATATTTGGATCTTGTAACAGTCTTGCTTTCCAGTCTGCTGAGCACCCACTATCTGAGGGAAGGCACAGGTTCCCAATTCTTCCAAGTTAAGGGGAAAGTTAAGTCCCACTGTCAGGATTCAGAAATATTTGGGCACTTCCAAAACTAGCCCGAGGCATTTTCACAATAGGAAATTTTTGCTCTGAAGAAACTTCTGAGGTTACTCTATGGCAGAGCATGAAAAGAAATCAAAATACTTCCTTCTGGCCATTTACTCTGGTCTGCCATAAAATTTACATGAACACAACTAGACCAATGAAATCAAACAACATTCTTCCCTTTTGGCCTGGTGCAGATTGTAACAGAAGGACAGAGAAGAATGTGTTTTTATTAGCCTTATTCCTAAAAAGCCAAGTTATATATTTTTTCTCTTCCACATTTCTGTGCAGAACCTCGGTGACTGCCCAAGGTTCTCGTTCAATGTGTTGGTACAGTCCCTTGCACCTGAGTGCCATAATCTAGAATTTCTATTCAAATCCTGTGATACAGATGTATTCAAACACAACGTTTCCAGAGAAACAAAAAGGATTTGAAGTGCTGTCATGTCTTGCGATCCATGGAGGAAGGAGATGATTGAGAGGCATGAATATGCACCCTTTTGAGATGTTACCCAGAGCATTTCAACAGTAATACTAACCCGATGCTCAAATCTTTCAGGGTTTACTTGTTCATTTTTTATTTTACCATGTTTTCAGAATAAGCACAGATACTTGGAATGAGATTATCATTCCTAGTCAGTTGTATAAACTCACTGAAATTTTTGCAATCTCATTATGGAGATTTTCAAATCCAGATAGACAGTGTATCTGAACTGAGCCTCATGAAGCACCATGTGGTAGAGAGCAACACCTGTATCAATTACATAAACTGTACAGAAAGAACTGAGTTGATGCATAGTTCCTATAATTCTTCTAAGGGAATGTAATTATTAAAGGCATGGCTTTACTTGAAGAAAAGTAAGTTAAAAAGCATTAAAATCCCCTTAATAATCTCAAAATTCCAAGAGTCTCAGTCTCCCTCTCAGGAGGTTTACAGTGTTCTTCTGTTTTACAGGTGTACCTAATAGCTCCTAATAACACATCATCTTAGTTACCCATAAAGCACCTCCAAAAAATTAAATTAAATACAAGAAAGAAGAAAACCTGTTTCTCAACTATAGTTACCTTCAGTTTATTTAAAGACATAAAAACGACATCTGTCTTACTGCTCTCTTCTCTATACAAGTATCACAGCTTTGGATTCCACTGACAGTCGGAACCAGCACACAAAACTGAGTTTGAACAAAGCATGTGCCGTAATGGACATCAAGAGCTAATGCTTTGTGGCTGCTTTGGCATGTACAAAAATGTATGTTTTGTTAAAAGCCACTTTAGAGATGCTTATTATAAAGTAAATATTACTTTATAATGGAACATTCATTCATTCATGTAGATAGAACTGGGGTATTCCTTCCTGAACAGTATCACCTACCTTGTTCAGTTATTTAGTACCAAACACTACAGATGCCAGAGCTGGAACTACATCTACACAATTAGTTCTTCCAAGACTCACTGTATTTATAATGAAAATAATTCATGATAGTGTATACAGGTTATAGAAAGCAGTTTGCAATCTCCCTGAAAAGTGCATCTTCATTTTATGCCCTTTCCTCTTCTCTATCACATTAAAATTTTTAACTTAGAAACATTTTCATTCCAGTTTGAAGGAATGTTAAATGTAAATATCTTTAGCAGCACTGACCACAAGACTGGGTCACCAGTGCCCATTCACACATGAATAGGTGCTCCATTACGAAAACAATATAAAAATTTTTCATCAATGCAAAAGTTTTTTAGGCTCTTATTTCTGTTGCATGGAATAAAGATGATACATTTGCCTTAACTGGAAAAATGAGGAAAAAGAAGGAAGTATTATAATATTCTACCTCTTCTTGACAAAGTGAACTACAAAGGCTTTGGTAGATTTCAGGTGAGATAAGCTTACAAAAATGTTGTTGATAGTTCTTTTGCTTGTTCAGAGATCTCAGAAGAACACTACATAGCAATGGATATGTGCTGGAAATAGGGAGACCTTGGCAAGTATTGTGTAATTAGCCTGAAATATGCAAATACAATCCACTTTTTTCCACTAAAGATTTAGAATTGACCACTGAATTAGGAAACAAAAAGAGTATCTGCTTAAAGAACATAAAAAAACACGAAGACCAACAACTTTCCATTTCACGTAACGGCACACTTTTGGCTCAGGTTATTCTCCAAAGGAAGTTATAAATAGGACAACCCACTACCATGTTTTATACTATTGCAAACTTAGTTACCAAACATGCTTTTCACCTGCAGCAGCACTGGCCCACTGTAAATGAGAGAACAAAGTCCATGTCCCAGTTCTGGCCTTTTCCCCCTTGGCTGCTGGGGCAGTGGGTGTCGGAGGTGATAGTAACATGCTCAGCACCTGGAGGGAAAAAGTGCCGCATGTCCCACACCAATAATTATGAATCCTTAAATCTACCGGAGTCATTATAGAAGGCATGGCACTTGAATCCCTCGTTTAAATAAGCACAGCCACTTTGTAGATGTTTGGTTACTTTCCATGTTCAAAGTCCCTTGCAATTAGTTTTGAAATACAAATCCAATATTCATCATTGCCTTCTCTTTTTTAGGTCTGTTGCGGCTCAGCGAGTTTCATCACAGCTCAGGGAGCATTGGCAATATTGCAACTCAGGCAGCACTGCAAGTACACACTTATGATCATCATCTGACCCTTTCAGCAAAAATTAAGAACAACAGTATTCAAAAAAACTTCCAAGCAAGAGATAAGAATGTGCTATCCCATCAATGTGTTAGGTGGTAAATACACAGACGAACATACAGAACATCAATAATAATTTTTTCCTTACTTGACTTTACTTGCTCTTCCTGTGCTATTCCAACATCATCAGAATCAGACAGCTCCTTTATGAAGTTGGAAGGAAACATGCCAGTCTTTCCATTGAGTATTCCTTCCCACCAGCCCTCTTCCACCTGCACCAAGACAAAAATAAAAAAAGGGGTGTTTAACATAAGCAACACTTTGCTGAGTTACATTATATACGTTCAATAAATGACAGTAATGACTGAACAGTTTATATTAATTTCAGGTATAAGGAGCACATGGCATAGGCTCCAAGCCAGAACATCTCTCTTTTTTTTTTTTGGTAAGTGATGCATTAGCCCATCTGCAAATGTCATCAGTGCTGACAGCAGTCAGAAGCATGGATGAGCATTAAATAAAAGGATAAAAGAACAACTAGAGAGCATATGGTGTCTCTACATTTCAATTTTTATGGCTGTCCATTCAATCACTAAATTTTCCGTGCACACTGTATGACTATTCAAGACAATCTTAATGGATGTGTTTTGCAGATTCTGAATTTGAATTCCCTAAGTAATCAAAGGTGAAAGAGAAATACCCATGAAAGGCTACTCAGAGAATCCAAACTAGGTATCTTAAATAATGTGAATATTCCTGCCTTCCCCATCAAAATCTGAAGTTCTGTATTTTAAAAATTAAGAATGTTGCTACTTCATTAATCTGTAAATATAAGAAATCTGTGGAGAACAAAGAACAGTGCTAATGAATATTTGACTCTAGATTTACAAAGAGGCACTGAAATACATAATAATGATGGTGTCAGAAGGAGGAGGGACACTACCTAGCCAAATCCCAAGAGGAAAATACCACTTTAAAATTACAAACTCCCTCCTGTATAACCCATTCAGCATTGAACAGCGGTGTCAGGCGGTGAAATGACAGCCCTTGGAAACCAGATGCCTTTAGGTTATAATGGGACAGCAAGAAACGACTTATTATATGCATCAGCTAAACGCACCCTTGATAGGGAAATATTTTGCATCTGACAAACACTGTCCCTTCACCAAAAAAGATGACAGGGGAGGACAGTGTCAATCTGTGACACATCAGTCTCCAATAAAGCTTGACACATCTCTTTCCTGCCTACCCTCGCCCCACAATTATGAAAACAGAAAGGCAACTGAAATAGAAAGGCTGAGGGTGTTCGCGTTTACTGTTAAAAAAAAAGAACACCACATTTCAAATTAAACTAGTTAATTATTACAGAAAAAAAGTCTATTTCCTATCACTTATCTGTGAGTTCTTAGAAAAGGAATCTCTTAATAATACAACCAAATATTACCCAAAAATATGGAGGAATGTATGCATTTCTTTCAGCTTAGGCACACATACAGTTTTACTACAAAACCCCACGTTTCTTGTTGTCTTGAGTTGAATTTTTGTTTTAATTTGAAAGGAGTTCAGACCAGACTTTCATTTAATCTCGGTATCTGTCCCTGACAAAATCTGTCCCCCTCCCCACCCCCCAATGCATCAGTAATCTTGGTGAGCTCCAGCACAACTCTGGGAGTTATCCTGCTCTTCTTATTATCTTGCTGTAAATTCAGAAGATAGAATACATATGTATCACTCAATCACTTCAGTGAGGTGGAGGTTTTTCACATTATAGTATCAAAGTCTCTAAAAAGTAATATTCCCTTTCTTCTCTCCAGACCAATAATAAACAATATGGAAAACTGACACACAACACTTAGTAGACAAATTATATATCTACATATATATATGTACAAATTATATATCATATGTACAAATTATATATCTAAATACAATATGATATAAATATTATATAACCATAAAAATATAATATCTTGGTATATAGAAAATACACAATATGGCCAAGACTTTTTGAGCAATAAAATATTTCCATTTTTTAATGCAGTATTCCCAGATGGCTATATTGACTAGAGCTAAACCTTAAACCATAACTGCATTAGCTGACTGACCAGAAGATTAATCAGAGGATTTACATAGTTTCCAAGATCCTTGCTTTGCAAGATGCTGAGATTATTTGACACAAGTAATGTGACTGATATAATTCAGTTTCATCTTTTCCTCACATAATTTCCACCTGCTTACTTCTTCCAGGGTAACACTTCACACTTTCCTTACAGTTAACATCAGCACTCTTCACATGGCATGTTCATGTATGGATCCCTACAAATGTGTATAGAAATATACATATATACAAAGATCTTTACACAGGTAAATCTAAATGGGATGTGAATATACTCACAGCATTCATTAGCTTATTGTAAGCTTTCCATCCGACTGAAAAAATTAATTGCCCGATAATACCATGTTGTATTCAATAATTCTACAACTTCAGAAAAAAATCCAAAGCAAAACCCAGACTTTTTTTCCCCAAGAAAATGCAGAATCATGTTAGCAAGATGTCAGAGATTCGGGTCAAACTGTGTCTCCCAAAGATTTATTAGGAAATTTTCATCAAAAGCATCAAAAGCTTTAACTACTTTTAAACACTATAGCTACCTGCTACCTAACTTTAAGCCTCAAAACACAGCAGCTAGAGATAAATCCATTCAATAGAAGACACTAAAATACCTCCAGGATTTAGTTATCCCAAACTGGGGCAGTCTATTACCATATGGTTTGAAAAGTTGCAATAATTCACAGCCAATAAAACCTTTTAAATGAAAATCCATTATTCATGGGGGTAATCCGTCTGGAGGCACGAGCTCAATAAAATTTGTTGCCATGCTATTATAACAAAGTGCTTTCAGAATTTATACATCTAGGTCCTGATTTATGCCCAGCATTCACAGGCTGAACCAAACAATCTAAAAAGAGAAGGATTTCATTCAGCAGTCCACGTCCCTGTGCTGGCTAAGAAGTTCTGTGATTCATAATATTCTACACAGCAACTGTAGGATCAGCCTGATAATGAAGGTGTTTGTTTTTTTTTAAAGTCAGAAGAGGGATCTTTCCAATATGCCAAATGTAAGTGGATACAGCTAGAGATATTTTTAAGATGTATTTTCAGTGTGTTTTATCTGTTCACTGCCTTTTGGAGAGGCATGGCTCATCCTTAGCTTGCCAAGCCCGGAGGCTGCCAGTGCTGTCACACCACATTTGCAGAGCAACAACATACAGGAACATGACTGCAGATACTTCATTACTCTACTTCATATATTTAGGAGGTAACAACAACATGCACTCGGCTGCAACTCAGTCAATGCCATGCATGGGGCAGGGACAGATGCAGTCTGCAACCTAACACCTGGATGTGACTGAATGAGATACAAATGAGCAATGCCACCAGAGAATGGTTCATCAGCTCTAGAGAAATTCATCCCATTAAGACGCCTGGCCTTTGGGATTTAATCTATATAATAATTATGCAGCATTCAAATGTTCTTCCAGTATCACTGGGCTTTAGTTTTTTAAAATTTTCAATGAGGAAAGAATATTTGTGCTTTGGTTGTAATTTAATTATTCAACCACTAGAGCCTTTTTGAATGTAAATGAGCTTGTAAACTATAAACCAAATATAGATGAAAATAATTTGAAATATACTGTTTTACTTTGTGAGAAAGTAAATGTTTAATCAAATTGTGAGATCCCAGCACACAATAACAACCCAGACTACGAAGACAGTATGAGGCTGTAATAGTTAATTTTACTTACAAGTAATAATATAAATAAGAAATAATAAATCAAGTACCCATAATAGATACCATGGAAGTGGACAGACAGGAAGATAACAGAGAATTATATGAGTGAGGCATTCAGACATACGAACATGAAGTTCTCCTAAGGATATACAAATGCTAGGACATTAAGCTGCTTAGAAAGCAACAAACATTTATTGAAATCAGCCTATTTCCATGCTTAAAGTAAAAAAAAAAAAAAAAAAATTGAAATGATATCATTTCAAGCCTTCAGGCAAATATAATAGTTCTATTTCAGACCATGAATACAGTTTTATTCTGTAACTGTAAAGCAACCAAAGAAAACAAAGTCCCTTTAGTAGGTCACTAGGACTACAAGATTAAGATAATCCAAAAGTGAGGACATCTTACATTTTATGTTCTTCAGGTTTTTCCTTCACTGCCAATACAATCTGCAACATCCCCTTTCAAAGAAAGGTCAGCCTGACCTGCAGTGCAACAAATCTTTGCTGCTATAAGCCTTAGAAGCACCTTCTCTTGAGACAATGGGGGGGCCCATCCCTTTAACTCCAGGACAGGATACCCAAAACCAGCAGGAAATGCCGAGGCCAACTGCCAGCAGCTGCTTGCCAGAGTATCTAGGACTGCACAGCTGCTTGCTTACACCTTGCTGTATAATTAATAGGCTAAAGTTGTTAAATTATTAAAATGTTCAGCTCTTTGGAATCAGTCACCTACAGCGTATTTCCAATAAATTCCTGTATTGGCTCATTCCACAAGATTTTCTAAAACCTGCAGCTTTGCCTATTGGGCTGACAGACTACCTACAGCTCAGCTAGGGCAGATGAGGGAGGCTCTGAGTCAGGAAAAGTTTCAGATGGAAGAAAGTCTCCCTGGATCATAACAGAGTTTTTCTGGGCTGTTAAAACCAAAACACAGTCTCAGGAACAAAAGTAATGCCAGAGGCAGGCAACAGGAAGGAGAGAAGCCCAAGGTCTAAAGCACAGAAAGCAAAGGAAAAAAATCCCTTAGTTCATAAATTCAAACAGAAAATCTTGAGCTCAAAGGACAAAAGCAATCATATGTTGAAAGGAAATTAAAAACACAGATTCCCAAGAGGCAAAATAAACAAATCACATTCGCTGCCAATGGGAAAATAAATTTTGGACACAAGACCTCAGCAGAAGACGGTGCCTACAGTGCCACTTGATGGCTTATTCTAGGAGTGCATCCCGAGGAGCCGTACCCATGAGGCACCAACCATCCCTTGGGACTCTGCTACAGCACATCTGGAAACTGTTTGATAATTTGGGTGCAGAAGGTAAGAATTAAAAACTGCACAAGGACCTTGTATTGGGGAATCTTTTCAGCTTCAGATTTCTTTATTTTCCAGTGTCAAAATGCGCTTGGGGAATTTTTGTTTGTTTCTGTCATTCGTGGTTTTGTTAAGTTTTTTAACATCCTCTTCTAAAAAAGACACTGAGGTGCAGTGAAAGCAATCACACAGAACTGGGATGACCCTATCTCTATACAGACTCAGCAGTATTTGCACCCTTATTTCTCCTAAAAAAGGCCTCCTACCACATGAACTAACCAAAAAAGAAGTAGTCCCAGAGTCCTTGAGAACAACCTGGTAGAAGAGGATCCGGAAAACCACTTTACCACAGCATTCCACAGAAAAGTAACTGAGAGCTGTGAAATCCCAGCATTCATTGAAAGCTGTTTTCTTGCATATTATACAGCTCTGCAGTTGTGGCACAGACCATCCCCTCTCTAGGGTTAAATATTCATTTCCTTTTCAACTCTATAGCTGCCAAAATAGGTCACTGTAAGAAAATCTCACAGCTCAATCTCCAGTTTATCCTGTTCTTGGACATGGGTTGCACCACTTTATCTCACAATAAGAACAAAAAAACATATCCACCAATCTTGCCCATAAGAAGCAACCGATTTGTAAAAATTCAGTCTGTATTTTTATAATTTCAAATGAGCTACTGACAGGATTTGATCATGTAATATATGGCAATGTTACCTAAAAGTCAAAGAATAAGCTCAGTGGTATCACAGAATGTCTCAGTCAAAGACTTGTGAGCTTAACTTCATGCACTACCCACTGCCAAAAAGCTGACTTCTCAGCAGGATGAGGCCAAAAGGTATATAGCAGCACAACGACAGACTAATCCCAAATGAAAGCAGGCTCAGAACTGCTGAATGACATGCCAAATGTCCTTACTCTGATGCTGCAGGTTAATTATCTGGCATCCCATGAAAGTCTAAGGGTGAAACATAATTGGAATTCAGATATCTGCATTTAACAAGACAATTAGTTACAGTTGTATTTTGGGACAACTTTAATTAGAGTTACAGCTAATGAGGTAGGAAAATGACAAGCAAAAAGCTATCAATCACACAATAAACGTGAACGCAAACAATGATGAAAATGCTTCTCTTGTTAAGTTTTAAATGTACTTTTAATTTAAGTCTGTTAATTAATGTCTCATGGGTATCAGTGTCTCTGTAGTTATGGAAACCTCTATTTTAACAACAAGCGTTTTATCTGTTGTGTTGAATGTTTGATCTTAATATAATTAATTTCTAACTGTTCAGGACAAATAGAAAGGAACTGTGAATTCTTAACATATACAGCCTCCAAGGACATCCATCTAGCAACAAGCCTTGTATCTCAAAACTCACACTTGCCATTGTTTCAATCCACTCTACAGCCCCAAACCACTTCTGCCACAAGAGGAATTTCGAATTTTATCTACCACTACTACAGCCATAAAAACCCTTTCAAAAGTATCACATCCAATCTCTTGGCACCAGGAAGAAGGATCTGGGCAGCTTTAGATGCTACTACACCTCCACACTCTGAAGCAGAGGTGGGAGAAGGGAAGACATCCTCACCCTCAGCACATCACTGTGTGCTGTCAGTGTAACCTGTTTTCACAGGGAGTCGGGAAACACACTTGGGCACTGATGGAGGCAGCTGACACTTGTGTTCCCTTCTGTCAGCCCTGTGCTGGAGGCAGTGAACTCAAACGGCTTTGAGGAAGAGCAGAACACACTTCTTTGAGCATAAAGCTCAGTTAACTTGGCTTTGCAACAGCAAAAGTTTAATGAGTTGTCAACCATAAGCACCATTTTAGGACATTTTTTTCCTCAATACCCATATAACGATACATAGACAGTATCTGACCTAAACAATACTAGGTTCAGTTTGCTGTCAGTTAGGAATCAATTTATTTCCAACTAAGCAGAAATCCACAGAGATTTGCAAATATTAATCTAAGTCAATTTAAAACTAATTAATTCAACTGATGCAGCTTTCTTAGGAGGAGACAATAAAATACTATTTATGGGAGTCTGAGACCTCCTACTCATTAATAAAAAGATGGGGTAAGAGAAAGGAGCAACTGGAAATGGGAAGTAAATGACCATTAATGTTCCAATTACACACTGAACCACTGTAAATACTGCTGAAGATGTCATCCAGTTTTTAATCTTGAGTAATGATAAACAAAATTGATATTTTACAAGAATTGTCTCCAATTGTTGCCTATGTGGGAAGGTTTTTTGCTTTTGTTTTGGATTTTTTTGGTACAATAACACAGCATGATTTTGGCTTGTGCAAAAAACCAAACCAAAACTAAACACCTCCATTCTCGCAACTGAGGAAGCCACACTTTTTAATTGTATAATGACATTAACACTGTGAATCCTATTTCAATGGCTCTTTATGCAGCATTACCAAACAGCAGAAGAGTAAACAGTGAAATCAGCACATTGGATGGTGCAACTTCGTGCATCAAATAAAGTTGCTGTTTCAAAATAAATATTCTGCCCTGCTTTTTCGAGGAATTAACACTATTATGATAAGAACAGAAGAGGAGGTAATAACAATAAGTATTTGACATCAACTGCTTGGTATCAATAATGATGGAAAATAAAGGTCCCACAATAACACTTCCTGAGGCACTGAGAATTTTTTCTCCAGATTCCTATTTTCCCTCTTCCACCAGCCGATCTAGTTCCACCCAAAAGTCAGACAATGCTCGAAAACGCATGAATGCACTATATGAAGCCTGGAGCTGACCCTCTGTTTCAGTAGCTGACAGAACAGGGTATTTTATAAGGTCAAAGTAGGCACAGCCTCACCTATGTCAGCTGTTCTTCAGCATTTACTCAGGACCAGCATTTCAAGCTATCCGTGAGCAGTCCTGTTCCACACTACAGTAAAACTAATTCCACCATGACATTCTTTATGTCTGCCAATCAAAAAAGCAGCCCTAGACAATATATTTTCTTAAACTTTAAAATAAGAAAGTTGTCAATGTTTTCCTCAACAGTGGCAAAATTGAGGGTACAAATCTGAGTTTCAGACTAGGGAGTCTGTAATCAGCAATCCAAGTGGGTTACAAAAAGCATGCCCTTAACTATAAGCACACACATGCAAGTACATGGAATGTTTCACTTTTATAGTTCTACATTTTTCAATTTTAATGCAAACAATTTCAGTCTCATTTGGATATAAATAAATCTGTTACTTATAATTAAGTTGCTCAAATATATAAAAAGACAAGAGACGCATTTCATAAGAAAAGCCTAGTGTCTCATTTGAATTATTTAATTACTCAGTAATTATTTATTCATTTATTGGGGTTAGTTTGTTGGCTGGATACTAGGAAAGGGTTTCATTCCATCAATTTACTCTGGAAAGACTTAAAAGTTTTAAGTAATATTTCTGTGGCCATGTGAGGTCAAATATACCTCAAATTGCCCAATGAAAACAGCTTATGAGATGCCGTGAAACTCATTACAATATCAAGCTTACATTGTCTTCAAAATATGCTCATAAATATCTTACAACCTTGAATTCCCCCATTACAAAACCGTTCACAGACAGAATTAGGTTATTTAAGTGGCACATCATGTCTGATTCCAGGAAGAATGATGTGCAGAGCTGGCGTGCACAGCTAGGTTAAAGCAAAACCAGTGATCACTAAGCTTCTTACATTCAGAACTGAGAATTTAATCTCTCATAAGAAAATGTTGGATGTCATATAGATTGCAGTAGAATTTATATTCTTTTAGAACTGATTTTTTAAGTGACAGATGTTGGAGAAAGTAAAGTAAACATATATCCTTAACGAGAAAATAAATGTTGACGTACTAACTGCTGAGTCACAGGGGAGAAAAAAGTCTTACAAATAAATGATTCAAGCTGAAACACACCTTTTATTGGCTGCTTGAGCAGACTAAGGTCTTAGATCTTTTTAAAGCTATGTAAATAAAGAATAAATGAGTCTGAATACATTCTAGGTAAAGAATGCTTGTTATCATTTTGACTTTGGTTCTTTGTGCTACTAAACTCAAGAAGATATTTGTAAAATCTCTAATGGAACACTGAAGGTATTGGGAGTGAACACCATTCCTTGATACTGCAACCAGATTTACCCCCACAAAGAAAATTTCTGTATCTCTGTCCAAGCTTTTGTAATTTGTTCCCAGTCCATCTAAGGGATGTGCATTAATTTTCCACACCTATTTGCACCCAAAAGAAGCGAATCTCAAGTCTCAAATGTTTTGCTGGGTTTTTTTTTTGCTTGGTTGTATTTTTTTTTTAAACTGATTAGATTAAAATGAAATTCTTAGTTTGCAGGCAAAGATGACAAAAAGGTGAACTCCAGTGGATTTTTGAGTAAATTTCTTAAATGTGTTTAACTTTGCAAAGGTAATTTTCCCTGTGACTGGCTTACTAAAACTGTGAAAAGCTTCTTCTGATATAATCTTAGGGTCTTCAGAGGCATAAACTCAAGAGCTCTGTAGAACAAACTTAGAGCTCTTTCCCTGAACAGAACTCTGAAACACCAAATGATCGAAAAAACCCAGCAAAAGTGCTATAGGGACAAAAAGAAGTTACAAAATCCATTAAAAAAACAACAACATCCCCTCATGCCCAACAGTAATCCACACCAGACAGGTCAGTACACCAGAAAAGAAAAATGTCTGGTTTAAATTATGTCTTAAACTGTATCGAAGAGCTTAGCATGCACAAGATATGTCAATACTGCATATGTGTATAGTCAACCAAAGATGAGCTCACCTCTCCCACAACTTCAATGATGTCGCCAACTTTTAATTCCAGTTCATCTTCATTTTGAGGCATATAGCTGAAAGCCACCTGACATCTCCTTCTTCTGTTTCTCTCTCCTGATGGAAATGAAAGAAACAGGGAAATTGTAAAATGAAAACAAAATTCCATGCCAAACACAAGCCAGGGGAAATTATTAAAGATGAAATATGATTCTTTGAGCCTTCTTACCACAATCTGAATGCTCACAATGCTTAGTCTATCTGCCTAGAATTAACTTAGGGTTAATTCCCTAACACCCAAAAAGAGGGTGGAGAAGAGATTTCTGGTGCATATTATTTCTTTCAACTATTTCTATTATTCAATGCAATTAATAAATGCAAATAAATTGTGTGCATTTTTTCCTTTCTGTAGTATTATTCAAGAGCCAAAATTTAATTAATTGTGCTTCCTAGTGACAGGATGAACAAACTTTACCCAAAGGATCTTTCCAGGTGTATTTGCTACAATTTCTCTTCTAGGCAGCTCTACATACATGCTGTAAGCAAACTGGAGGGATGGGAAAGGGATCCAAAGCCTTGTGGCTTTTGCTTATAAGGAAATGAGCTCTCAGCTGCATCTTTTTGTCCACAAATCTTTCGCAGGTATGTGAAATCTTTTTGTCTACAAATCTTTCACAGATGTCTCACTAACCATTTTGATACATTTTTTTTTGCATAGAACCATTTAGGTTGGAAAAGACCTTTAAGATTGTTGAGTTAACACAGCACTCCCAAGTCTACCACTAAACCATATCCCTTAAATTCCACATCTACATCTTTTAAATACCTCCAGGGATGATGACTCCACCACTTCCTTAGGCAGCCTTTTCCAATGCTTGACAAACCCTACTGTGAAGAAATTTTTCCTAATATCAAATCTAAACTTCCTCTGGCACAACCTGAGGCCATTTCCTCTCATCCTGTTGCTTGTTACCTGGCAGAAGAGACCAACCCCCACCTGGCTACAAACTCCTTTCAGGTAGTTGTAGAGAGAGTCAAGGTTCCCCCTCAGCCCACTTTAAACAAACCCAGCTCCTTCATCCACTCCTCCTAAGACTTGTGCTCCAGACTCTTGACCAGCTCCGTGACCCTTCTCTGGACATGATCCAGTGCCTCAATGTCTTTCTTGTAGTGAGGCCCAATACTGAACACAGGATTCGAGGTGTAGCCTCACCGGTGTTGAGTATGATCATTAGCCTTGGGTGGATCCCACCCGGCCCCATAGACTTGTATGTAACTAAGTGGTGTGGCAGGTCACTGACCTTTTCCCCTTGGATTACAGGACCTTCACTCTGCTCCCCATCCCTCTCTTCTAACTCAGGGGGATGGGTACATGGAGTACAACTATTAAAGACTGAGACAAAGAAGACATGGAGTACCTCCCTTTTCCTCATCCTTTGTCACTGTTTCCCCCCACATCCAACAAAGAATAGAGAATCTCATCCCTTTGGTTGCTAATGCATTTATAGAAACCTTTTTATTGCCTTTTACAGCAGGGGCCTGATTAAGTTCTAGCTGGGTTTTGGCCCTTCTGATTTTCTACCTGCATAACCTCATGATATCCCTGTAGTCCTCCTGAGTTTCCTACCCCTTCTTCTGAAGGTCATAAACTCTCCTTTTTTTCCTGAGTTCCAGCCAAAGGTCTCTGTTCAGCCAGGCCAGTTGTCTTCCCCACTGGCTCATCTTTTAGCACAAGGAGATGGCCTGCTCTTGCACCATTAAGATTTCCTTCTTGAAGAAGAAAATGTCCAGCCTTCCTGGAGTCCTTTGCCCTTCAGGACTGTTCCCAGGGGACTCTGTCAACCAGTTCCCTAAACAGGCCAAAGTCTGCTCTCCAGAACTCTAAGGGTGCCGTTCTGCTGACCCCCCTCCTTACTTCTCCAAAAATTGAAAACTCTTATTATTTTGTAATCACTTTGCTCAAGACAACCTCTAACCATCACATCACCCACGAGCCCTTCTCTGTTCACAAACAACAGGTCCAGCAGGGCACCTTCCCTAGTTGGCTCCCTCACCAACTGTGTCAGGTCCAAATGCTCTGGAAACCTCCTGGACTGTTTCCTCGACTCTTTCCTCTCTGCTATGTTGTATTTCCAGCAGACATCTGCTAAGTTGAAGACTCCCATGAAAACAAGGGCCAGCAATCGTGAGACTTGTTCCATGTACTTATGGAATATTTCATTTGCCTCTTCATCCTGGTTGGGTGGTCAATAACAGACTCCCACCAGGATATCTCTTGGCCTTCCCCTTGACTCTTACCCATAGACACTCAACCCTATTGTCACCATCATTAAGGTCTAGACAATCAAAACACTCCTAAATGCAACACGGCTACCCCACTGCCTCTCCTTGCCTATCCCTTCTGAAGGGTTTACACTCATCCATTGTAGCATTCCGGGTGCGAGTCATCCCACCATGTTTCTGTGATGGCAGCTGTGTCATCATTTTCCTGCTGCACACTGGCTTCCAGCTTCTCCCCTTTGTTGTCCACACGGTATGTGTCGGTGTGGACGCACTTTAGTTGTGCTATTGATACAAACAACCTTTTGGGGGGAGAAGCCCTAATTCCTATAGGACTGTTCTCAAGTGCTTCTCTGGTTTCTAAAATGACAGTGACCCTTGTCTGGTATCTTTGCTGCAGAATGGCTCTTCATCCCGTACCATCACTGAGACAGCAGACCAAAGGACCTCACTTGCACACCATCTCTCAAACACTGGCCTCGGACTTGATGCTGATTTTATCCTTTTCTGCCTTCAAACCTAGTTTAAAGCTCTTCTAATGAGCCCAGCTAATTCCTGTGCAAAGATTCTGTTCCCCCTTTGAGACAAGTGTATCCTGTCTGTTGCCAGACCTGCTGTTGTGTAAACCGACACATGAGGCGAAAACCCAAAATTCTCCCCGTGACACCAGGCTGGGAGCCAGGTATTGACCAGCAGGCTTATGTGTCACCTTCTTCCCTCCTCGTTCCCTCTGATTGGAAGGACAGAGAAGAATGCTACTTGTGCTCCTGATTCCCTTAAGCAGTAGTCCTGAGGCCCTGAAGAATCAATCTCCTGATTGCCCTCGGGCTTGCAGTTGCAACTTTATCACTGCCTACCTGAGAAATCAATAATGGACAATAATTTGGGGGCTGTACCAGGGTAGAAACTTTTCTTTCCACACCTTCAACCCAGGTGTCTTCCCAAAGAAGGGAGCCCATTCGGCACATTGGGACTTCTGTTCCGTTCAGGAGACAGTCTCCTATGACAATGACCTGTTTTTTGGTTTTATGGAAGCGGTTTTGACACAGAGCATAGCCTGACTTAACCTTGGTGCCATCTTTATGCCAGGTAAACCATGGTCCCTGCTGTTTGGTTCCACTTGCAGAGCCTCACACCTGTTATGCCAAGGCACCTGTGGAGGTGGGGCATCCACAGAGGAGATGCACCTGCTACACCACACAGGAACGTCCATACACACACACAGATACATGTGTACGTATGTATGTATTGCTGTGTACACACATATATTTGTAAGATGCATATTTATGCACTAATATTAGATCAAAGAAAATAGAAGGAAAATCATTGCCAATGGGTTAGTGGAGTTAAGACAGGCTAATTTTGGAACTGGAACTGATGTCACCGGTCATCTTCCTCTTCCAGCTTGGATGTCTGGGCTTCCATGAGACGCTGGTACGAGGGTACATCTTTGGATGCACAACTGAAGAGTGGTTTGAATCCACAAGCTTTTACTTGACCCTCCTACCATCACAATTTTCAGACAGATGAGTGAAAATACTCTGTTCCAGAGTTTGTTTGCCAATTGGTTTACATGTAATTATAGTTATATAAGATGAGAAAACATCCCTAAGTTGCTGAAGTTGGCTGCTTAGCCTTTGTTAGCTGAAGGATAACTTTCTGATATGAATCAGGACTACGCTGGAATGTGGTGAAGGGCCAGAAGGTAGGAAGTGAGAAATTATTGAAAACACAGGATTCACTGACTGACTATTCTCTTTTCTCTAGATGTGCAGTGTATAAAACATGCTATTTTGTATAATTAATATACATGTACCCACATAAACATATATACACACATACTCCACACAAGTAAATGTACTTTCTCTTATGCTATTTCTCTTAACTGTTAAACACACTCAATACACATCAAAATGGGTTGTGTAAACCCTTTCCAAGCATGGCCTTAATCTGAAATTAAATTACAGAAATAGATCTTATAGTGAGTCAATTTTTTGTTCTGCAACATTTCTTGATAATCCTGCTCTAGGGCAAACAGTGATAAAGAAGTTACAGATTTTTTTTTCTAATCTATTAATTGAAACTAGAGAAAGAAAGGAGAAGAGAATCCACTGCTTTTGGCTTTCTGACAATATTTTTCACAGCCACTGCAATCCTGCAGGAGTGGCAGCTTTTTGAATGTCAAAATTAATACCTTAATGCAATGTAACCAAACTCATTCAAATTGGCTCTTTTTCCACCTACAGATGACTGCTCATTCTACTCCATCTAAACTAAAATGGTCCTACACTGACAACTTTACACAGCTGCATTCAAAATAAATATAATAAACACCTTCCATACTGAGTGCTTCTCTCATTGTCAAGAGAAGCTGGCTATTTTCCCTAAAAATAACATTCCCACTATGATTTCTAACATCAAGTAGCAACTGATGTGCTGATGTTGCCTGATGTGACAGATGGCAGTTGCCATCCTATTTAATAATAAATACCTTGTGACTCTTAGGAGAGTATTTTTTACATTGCTAAGAGAATAAGAAATAAACACAATTCTGGATGTTAATAATACAACCATATGAATCCTTCCCTCTCCCAATCCATAAAGTTATTACTGTAGAGAAAACTCAGTGAAAGGCTGCATTTTTATCTCCATTAGTCTCATGGTTGTCTCACTGCTCTCCCTCTCCTTCCAAATCTTTCTCTAAAGAAATACCTCAGTGAGGAGCAGCAAGCCAGCGAGAGACATAGATTCTATGGACCAATAAGTTCCTCTCTCTAATCTAATGCAAGCAGTGCAACAGATCCAGCAGTGAATACCTTTGGTTTTAAGGAGCAGGTGCTGATGGTCCCTATGGACATGCTAATGCTTGGTGCACTTGAGAAGAACATGAGTTCTGTGAAGAGATCTACAGACAAGGAATATCTCACTAAAGCAATCTGGATAATACAGCAGTATGAGTTTTCTAAAAAAACCCAGACCTGATAGGGAAAGAAGTCAGAGTAACCAAGCAATATGTATATAATGTTAGTAAAGAAAAGCTCTGGTTTTGCAAATGCAATATTCCCATCCACACACCACCAGTTTTTTTTGTCTGTTTCTTAACTAGCACAAAGTCTCCAAAGACAGCATGATCAGGAACCAGGAAGACCCACTGGAACAACTAACAAGCAGTTCAGACAAAACCACTGAAGTCTTGGTCTTCTCTCACCATTTCCCCTTTTGCTAATATTGCCACTTACTGCAGAATATTATTATAGTCTGTGCTTTAACTGCTGGTTGTCTGGGCTCTAAAATGGCACATGTACATAAAGCTAATTTCAAAATATAGACGGCAGCAATGCTGCCATGAAGACTGCAGATATTTTCTAAATCGATGAAGAAAACATTTAGTAGAAGGGGGTTTTTGTGCATTTTTCTTCACACTTAAGCATAAACTGAGTTACTTTCAAGGAAAAAGTTACCATGTGGTGAAAAGGCAGGTAATAAACTGAGCACCTGAAAATCAGAAAAGGTGTGCTGTGAAGTCCTCACTGTGTTTTTACTTAAAAGAAGAAAAAGATTTTAAAAAAGAAAATTAAAAAAAGGGATGACTGAAGTTTTACAGGCCCATGTATTTGTTGCAAGTAACCTGCTGTAAGCAGCACCGCACTGGTGTGTGCAGTGTGGCAGTTCTAGGCTTTTTCGTGTCCTGTAACTGTGGCACAACATCAGAAATGTTTTGAAGGCAAAACACCTATGAGCTGTAGGTTGGGAACTAACCAAACTACACTGTATTCAGAACAAGATATCTGTCATACAGGAAAATAGGTCACTTACCCTTGTAAAAAAACATACATTGGCTCCTGTTTACATCATTATAATCAAATACATCAAATACAGAAAGGATCACGCCTAGTTTGTGCAGTCAGTTCTTAAACCAGGCAGCTACAGAGACTTTGCTGTGTCTGTACGAGGGTGTAACTAACACAGCACTGCAAAACATTTTGCATCTGAAGGAAAGGCACCAAGACCTTGACTGTGCTACAGGGAATGCCTGATTCTGCCCTGCTCCTTTTAAGGGCTGTATCAAAGTGTCTGCAGATCTAGCAAAAGAGGAAAGAAAACAGGCCTTGCCTGCACTGAGAGAGGTGTTGTGTCACTTCAAGAGCAGTGCTGACTTCCTCCTTATTTGCAGCTGTTGACTGCCAAGTCCTGCTCACCCCACCTGAGGCTCCCTTCCCTCTGCCCTGAGAGGTGAATCACTTCTCCAATCATTCCCCAAACACTTTCACTGAAAGCAAAAACTTGTTAGCTTAACAGCATAAACAACAGGCTTTGCTAAATCATCTCCTTTTGTTTTTTATCCTAAGATTCACCTGTCTGACTGTAGGTGTACCTGAGCTGAACGTCTAAGTCTGAGCCTGTCACTCAGGCGTAGAGAGAACCCCAGCCCTATCTCCAGATAGTATTTAGTGTCACTGTAAACCAGAAAACTAAAATTAATGACTCTCCAGAGGTGCCTTTTTCTACTGGTGTGGCAAGAAAAGACCTTAACATCTAACTTTAAAAGGTCTAAAGTTAGGTCAAATGAAAAGAGGAAGGAACATATATTTAGAAATTTGAAACAAACAAACAAATAAATACTTGAGGGCACAAATCTGACTTGTTCCTAAGTGGTGTTTGATCAGATTCTAAAAATGATGTAGTTGCCTCTGAATGCAGGAGACCACAAAAAGATTTCTCCCAGTTTGTACACAGGCAAGAGAGAGCATTATTTCTGTACATTTAAACACTCCTCTGGCATTAGCAATGAACACAAAAAAAGGAGGCAATGACAACACACTGGCATTCAATGCTTATCTGTGTAAGGGGCACCAAAAGCTCATGCAACACTACACAAGAAGTCACATTGGTACTTACATGCTGCCATCAAACCCAGGAAAGGTCACAAACAGACAACTCATGATTAGATGAAAAGTGTGGTGGCAGCAGCAGAATAGATAGAAGTAAACTATTTAAAAGTTAACTGGAATTTTCAAATCCAAACTACCTGTTTTTTGAACTTAAAATCTCTCTCATGAAACAGATGTTTACATAAATATGTGCAAGTGTGAGTGGGTTATGTAGTGTTTCTGTAGAGCCTCTGATGCCAGCGTCTTTGTAGCCTGTCCTGTCAGCGTAATACACTAATACACTTTTTTCCCACCACAAGAGAACAAGAATAGCAATCCATTTAGTAACACAGTACAAGTATTCTATAAAGTCAAAAAACTATTCAATAAAACCCTTCAGAGAACAGAACCATGGAGCAAATGTCTGTCCCTCTCCCTGCTGACCAATTGTATAACTAAATGGCTGACAATTGCGTCAAAACTAAGCCCCGCCATTTTGTCACTGGATCTGGTTTATATCATGTTTATTATTTTTACCTGTCTCGATATCACTGCAGATCAGATAAACAATCCAAGCCAACTCATCCTGGATTTCCTTTATTATTGTTTTTTAATAAAGGAGTGCTGCTATGGAAATTGCATGGGTTAGGATGAGGTCTACGTAAAGGTTTGAAGCATGAGGAGCATGAAGACATTTCTCCCACATCTAAAAAGTTTCAAACACACTAAAGCACATAACAGTTCCTTCAGACCCATAAACCTTCCTCTACTGTGGGCTTGCTGAGCAGGCTCAGGTGAAACACTAAAGGAAACTTTGATCCACTGGGACACCATTCAAGTAAATGTGAAGGGACTGAATTCAGCAAAATTGTTTGGCAAAAAAGCCCCTTTCAGGTAAGTCTCTATTAGGAGGAAAATGACAAGTTGGAGGAAAAGTTTCCTGTCTTCTGTTGCAGATTTTCATGCACACAGCATCATCTGCCCATCAGCCTCAGTTGCACTTCCCATTCTTCCAGCTTTCAAAGCTATATCTGTAGCTGGGGGAACTGGCTCAGTGCAGTGTCTCCTGGCTAGACAAGCTGGGCTGTGATATGATTCAGCTAGAAACCAGTTCTAAATTTAATGTGCAAAAAAGACAAAAGGCAACTATTGCATAACTAAGACATGATGTATAAGCATCTAGGGTGCATGTTACTGATTTTAATGCTACTGGTGGAGATCTGGTACAGCTGTTTTGGACAGCCAGCCAAACGGTTACTCTCTCACCTTTTTGTTATTAGAAATCATTGAATTGTGGATATCAAAATGTACATTTTAAGAAAAAAAGGTAGAACTACAAACTTACTCCTGAGAAAAATTCTTCTTAAAACCACTACCCTCAGTAGATGATTTTGAGAAAGTTACCTAATTAAGAGTAAACAGATAGTTAGCATTAAAAAATATTACTTTTTAAACTGCTTTAAGTGTATTGAAGATAGTATTATAAGACTTCAGATAAACTCTTGGTCGAACTCAATTCTCATGTGGATTCTATCACTATCTTCCACAACACAAGGACTCCATCCTCTAATATCCACCCACTAGCAAAAATACAATTCTGATTTTAAGAGGTACCAGAACTGTCAAGTTCCAGTATCCTTCTTTTCCTGGAGAACTTCGGCAGTATTTCTGCCCTGGGGTGTGACATGTCAAATCCAACTCTCTCATCACCCACATGCTGTTAAAGGTGAATGGTTTTGGATGGATGACAAAAAAAGCCTGCTGAGGTCTCTTCCCTGTCTAGCAGAAAACAGAAGTAAGCTGGGTGGGAATAGTGGGGGAGGAAAAGGAGGGACAGGGAAATATGTACTGGGGGTGAGTGTGTGTGTGTTTGTGGGAGGTTTTGTTTTGTTTGGGTTTTTTGGTCTGGTTCGAATTTGTGACATTAATACACCAGAGAAGAGAAAGATGAATTGTTAAGGAGGGGTGAGGAGAGATGGAATATCTGAAGTGCTTCCAGTACTCTATCAAATGGGTTATGTAAAGCTGCTGTATTTTTCTACAAGCAGAGGAACTGGAAGTGCCCTGCTTTGACACATGCAGCTAAATCACAGAGACTGCAGGACTCCATTAAGCCACAATGCAGTATGGCATCAGTGCTAGTAATGTATTACTCTTAGTGTGTTAATGTTCTTCTGTTACTGAGGAGTGTTTTCTCTTGCTAGACTCCACAGCAACACTTCCAAGTTTCAGCCATCTGGCTGCTGCTCTGAATTTTATGGCCAAGATTTGTCTGTAAGGAACCTGAAAGCCTGGAAGACACCTTCTTTTAAACACCATCACATTTTTACACATATGCACTGTCAGAATAACAGCAAACCTCATATTATTCAATTAATTCATTCTTTCATTAAAAACATGTAGCAATATTCAGGCCTTTTATTGTGTATGAGTCTTTTGCATGCAAGAGCAGTAATTAACTGGAGCGACTTACAGCAACAATGTGGTACCAGTGGTCAAATGCTTTTAGGAGAAAACCATAAATTAACTGAGAAGTGGAACACTTGCATATGCCACAGCTGGAGCCAGGCTTCTGCGCGTGACGGACAGAACTACAATAATAGTGAGGCTGAGATCATTACTTAAGCCTAACCCAAAGCAGAAAGAAACACTAGAAAACCAACTGTAAATAAACTCAGAAGACACTTGCAGAGTTTAAACCATGTACCACCAAAATTTTTTTCTTTCTGAAAGTTTTAAAATGCACATAAATGGAGTAGAAACATCATCAAGAATGCAGTCAAATCAACACCAGCAAATTAGACAAAGCATGTCCAAACTCTAACAGGAAGCCTTGGACTTGCCACACAGGCTCCATGTTTTGTACTCTATCCTTCACATGGAAAGTGTAAAATACAGTATGAAACTACACATTAAACTCAACCACATGCAGAACTGAAAATACATATGTTCACCAATGCTACTAGTTCTAGTATCTGTATCTTTTAAACGTCTTTGTGTAAATTACCTGAAACACTTCAGCACAAGACAAAAATTGGAACTTGCTGACAGGGTTCCAAACAGGCTTTTTAAACTGTACTTTAAAAGCAGTTACACAGTCCCGGTAAAGACAGGACAAGCACACTCAGCTTCCCACCTGTTTCTGAGATGCAAAAATATTTTGCAGCAGCAAGGGGGTCTTTTACAACAGCTTTTTCTTAATGACACATTATCTTGCCTGTTCTCAACAATAACAACTTCTTGCTCTGTCTACTGCCCTTCATGAGCAGTACATTCCAAGGAGCAGGAAATGCCTTTGTCCTCACTGCCAGCCAAGGCATATTTCAATGGGGTGGCTTGTCCTGGTCATCTGAAACTTTAGCACATGCAGTATGTCCCACTGCCTGGCACTGGGATTCCACACCATCCCTCATGTAATTAGCACCTGTTGACACGAGGAGACCTACTACCCAGCTCAAGATCTTGCACTTGTCACTACATTTGGTTTCTTTTCTCATATTCAGAAGACAACTCGCAAGGATACATCACAGAAAAAGCTTGTCACGCTGGCTAGCATACAATTCATATGAAATTACTGTACAAGGAGCTTTAAGAAAAACTGCAGGCAATAGATATTTGTAGCCATAAATTAGCTCTCCTAAAGAACGAGAAGAGATATACAGACTTGAAATATTCTTTCTTAGATGACAGATCAAGGTTCAAAATGCAAGAAAAGAAACACGAGATTTGCAAATGGCCCGAAAAGATCTCTTCTCTTTCCATTCTCCTTGCATACATCTCATGTTATCATGGGATAATCTCAAAATATTATCCCCTTCGCTAGGTTTTGAGATAATGGTCAACTATTTGGCTCTGATGCTTTTTTGTGTTGATCTCTAGAAAAACCATCTGGATAAACCAAAACCAAACATGAGTTACTGTTGCATCTTTCTCACTTTTCTTATGTTCCATCGCATAATTCTCACAGCTTAAATAGCCTATGCACAGCAGCACTTCAAACATGCAGTATATGAAAGCAAATAGCTCTAATTTGTGTAACCACTGTGCATATTCAGTTTATGTTGTGTTCTCCTGTCTATAAATAAAGGCATTTAGAATAAGCCACGTGGATTCCTACACAGGAATCTCCAAAAGTATTTTCATACTTCGAGCTTGTTGTCTTGAAGCTAACTTCTGGCCAACATAACTAAAAAACAAAATTCACAAACAGCATTAAAAAGTATACCTTTTTCTTAAAGGCTGCTAAAAAATGTGCTACTTCATTTTTTGATACCAGAGTATCCATGCTTTTTCACAGGTTTTCAATCTCTGTAATGACACTACACTGAAGGTCTTACTCTGACCTCTGCTAGATCAGTTTCAAATAAGCTTCTTTTACCAGGTACAAAACCCCACCATAGTCAACACTTATTTTCACTCCAACAGGTAACAACATACATTAAACAAATGGCTCAAGAAATGTTGAAAAGATGCAAAACATATAACAACCAATTTTCCAGCTTGCTGCACTCATGAGAGCTATTACACAATGAATACATGCAATGAATCAACACTTAACAAAAACCAAAACTCTCTTTCCTACTGGACTCTTAGAACATCAGTCAGCTTTTTAACCTAGCATCTTGTTTTCCTCTAGAATATCAATACAATTTGAATATTCATTTTGCCATTAAAGGCAATAAAATTAGCAAAAAATATTAACACATCTACAAACAGAGCACACACTTCCCTTTCCAGTTCAGTAGTGTTCCTTAAACCTGGGAAACTACATTAAATCTGCCTTGAAACACAAGCCCAAACAAATCCTAAATTCTAGGAAGCTGACACTAGGAAGGTAGGAGCTGCCTGGGTAAACTGTGAAAATGACTCACCCAGTGTGGTGTTAAGGGTCTGGTTCTGCAACACACACACACACAGAGGAGCAGTCGCTCGGGCAGAAGCACTGGGGCCTGTGTCTCCCATGGCAATTAAGCCATGACATTTCAAACCCTTGGAGAGAACAGAGCTTCGGCAGGGCTCCTCACTGGGCTGCTCATACGCACCAGCTCAGCGTGAGACGTTATACAACTACCTGGCCTTCAGTTCTGCTGAAAGGAAAACACACCAAGAGGACACTCAATTGCGCTCCTCGAGTTAAGATTTGTTATTATTTCTCAGCTACCGTCATGAAAATGCTATAATCCAAAATAACCTGCCATCCTAAAGGGCGTGTTATTCTATACTTTAGTATTTGAGGGCTTCACAAGAGCGCAGGGATGTATGTTCAGAAGAGCAATAAATAAATCAATTGAAATCAAAAATTGAAATAGATCAATTATTCTTGCTGCTGCTGGCCCTCTAACGCCCCAGGCACCATTAGCTCTATGATGGCATATCTCAGCACTGAAAGTGAAAACTAACATAACACTGTTTCACAACTTCTTCAAAAATGAACACTGCCACAGTATCCACACAGGATAGTTCCCTCCACAGGCAAAGACAAATATTTCCGTATCAGGCAGATCAGATGTATATCGTTATTCTTCAAAACTTAGCAACAAATGGGGAAAAAGAAACAAACCAAAAGGCTGTTTTGGCAAGTCATCAGCCTACATATACAGTCCAGGGGCAGAAAAAGTCACCTCAGGCAAGGCTGGAGAAAAAAGGCTGGCAGCATTCTGCAATATCTGCATCTGGACAGCTCCACAGCATCTTTAGCTTTTGGTCGTGAAAAGCTCTGAATGCCACAGAAATGTACCCACATTTTCTCAGTTGTTCTCACCAGTTAAACAAGCCTCCATGGCATTTATAAGCATTCACTTTTACTAAATTAAACTGATGAAATATTAAGAGTGATGGCTCATGGTAAGAAGGCTGCCAGCAAATTAGTTTTTTAACATAATGTCATTTTCAAAAGATGCCACACTCAAATCATGTTCTTCTGGTCTTCTTCCTTTTACTTTTTCCAAAAGATTCTGACACGCTCAAAACCCTGTAGTTTATCAAGAGGGTCTTTAATCAAAAATGCCAAAAGGTATAATGTTCAATTCCGTCATTACTGCCTTGTAGCTTTAGTTCTAATGGAAAGCAGGCTTTACACCTCAAAATCCTCTGCTACTAAACACATTCAGAGGTTTATAGCCCTGAGTGTAAGAGATTTGCTTGACTGCAATCATTAATGTTTAACCAACAACATGTTCGAGCATAAATGGAAAACCAAAAGCATACAGCATTTTTCAACCTCAAGAAAAGATACTGGTCCAAAGTGGCACAATAACTGGCCCCCACGTGCTCAACCCACATACTCACAACTACACAATACCATACTTCCCCAGTTTTTTTCTCACTGCTCCCTTAATTATTCTGTTTCCCTGCCTGACAAAAAAAGCCCCTTAAATCCTGCATTTTCATCTTTACAATAATGAAATAAAGCAATTTAGAACAACATGGACATGTTTTGCAGATATACTGTATTTATGAGGGCAGAAAATTACGGGACTGAGTCTGAGTGATACATGTATCAATCATGCTGCTTAAAAATGTTAATACAAGAAAATCTCCTCTAACTTCTCCTCCATAACTAAAGGCAATCGTTATTAAGTATGAAGAAATACATGCACACAATTTTTCATAATATGCTTCTGGTGCCTCATTACCCACAAGATTTACAACTACTAAATAATTTTCCAGTAACGTACTTCCTGTTCTGTATTCCTTAATATCACTCAATACACAGATAATAGGATAACACAGTCATAGGTTTAACCTTATATTCCAGTTGCATATATGGTCACAGATACACATAATCAGCCTTCAATTCTATTCCATCAGTTTGAAAGAACACACAAAAATGCTTCTCACTTAAGCATTGGGCACACATAAGCTTTTCTATAAACCTTGCTGCTATCTAAGCCCAATCATCATTCATGACTTCAGAGGCTTTCATATATATTACATAAAACGCAACAGTCAAACTTTATAGTTGCTCCACCAGTCACTGGAAGCACTGCTATGTCTTCATATGGTATTCACACTTGTTTAGAGAGGCCCAAGTACATACTCCAGAGTCAGCACACACATCTTCAAATGCAGATGCTACCACACTAGAAGGGGTCTTACTCAAGGGAGTGAGGCATAAAGTAGAAAGGCAAACAGGAAAGCCCATGACCCCGAAAGCAATTGAAACAAGACCTGCTAACAGGGAAGATGGCTGTCAATGACTCCCGCAGTGCTACGGGTTCAACAGTTTTTAAAGTCCTTTCATTATGTGCTGTTCCTCACTACTTCAGGTACAAATATCCAACAAAATCTTGTTTAAAAGCAGCTTTTTCTGATTAAACTGTCATGCTGCTTGGAGAAGGGGAACAGGTGAAGTATGCAGCTTCCACAGGCAGCCCTTACATGACCAAGGAATTTAAACGGACTCTTCCCAGCCGCCTCCTGCTCATGCCTTGTATTCACCCGCATTCCCATAGCACAGCTGCAGCCACAGACAACTTCCACTTCCAGGCTAATGCTTATATTTGACCTCAGGCTAAAATTATTTTGTATGTTATGAACAGCAGCAGCATGTTGCTTATAGAAATACTGTTGGTTACACTATATCCTGATACAGTCATCTGTAAATATTAAATCATCTACTAATATCAGTCAAAATATCTCCACAAAAAGCAGCACCAGGGAACTAATATGAACCCTGGCTGTTCTCATAAAGTATGTGCTGCTTGCATTATTGACATCCAGAGAGTAAGGAAACGCAGTAATATAGAAAGCTTTATTGAAGTACAGAAGAAATCTGTAGCAACACCTAGGATGAAAAAAATCACAAAAGCAAAACTAGGACTCCGTATCTCAGTCAAAATTTTAAATCGAGCACCTCACAAAAGATACTTGATATCTTGATGCTGCAATGAAAGATTGATATCAATCTATGTAAAGCTTTGCATAATTCACTATATTTTGCCTTTAAAGACAGATGATGAAGCATGCAAAACATCTGATAACTTAGTTGCCTCTGAGGTAATTCATACTTTTTATTTACAGAAATATCCCTGTATGTAACTTATTACTGAAGTTGGTCTTTTCTTTTTGAGTAAATTACATTTCCTTGTCTGCTCTTAGATCACTTACCTTGTTTTCTTATTTTGTGGTGTTCACAGAGGTTCAGTATCTTACAACCCACTAAGAGAGCTGAAGCCTGGACTGAAGCTGCAATTTAAATAACCTTTCCTAAAGACAGAGAGAGTATTTATACTTAGAAAACAGTCCACTAAGGTAGGATGGTGACTCTGTAGCAACAGGCAAAAGCAAACACAGCACTGTTTCACCTCCTTTTTTCAACAGATGACACTTAAATGAAGCCTGGCTGACAATAAATCTGATGACCATTTGGCCCTCACTGTGAGGGTAAATGTGCTCTTGCAAATCAATTTTCAATGGATATGTATGCATGTAAAAGACCTCTGAACTCCACACGGCATAGGGAACAAAGCCAAATTTGTATGTGGCAACAGAGGAAGACAGAGAGACAGAGTCTATGTAACTGAAGACCAGCGCTCCAGTACAGAACATGGCACTTCATGGAGACATGTTTGCTTGCAGACAAACACAGAGCGACTGTGCAATCGTGATCCTTTGGTAATTCTACAGGACATAATACTGACAGCTGCTTCAGAACTGTCAGTCCTTTAGTCTTCATTTCAGTTAGCAGAGATCCACACAAATGATAAAATATTCACCAATGTATCTAGCCCTTTTTCTTAAAGTCAGAGTATATAAATAACCCATTTCTGAGTCAGAATAATTACTTCACATCTTATTCTGTTTGTGGTAGTTTAAGAGCAGCATGTTTTCAATGTAGAAACTCACAAAGAATACACTCTCATGTTTGTTGTGGGTTGCAAAAGTTTTGTTGTAATAAGTTTCAGTATTCTTAAAGTATTCTTTACCATCTTCAGTACACACCTGGATGGTGGGACTTCAGATCCCTGAAGAGATTAGCATATTAAGGCAAGAACCTCACCTAGCGAATAGTGACTGCAGAGAAATGGCTCCCTACTGAAGCTGAAAATACAGGCTGCCCTGAATTAACCTTGAAAGATTTCATACTATTAAAGAAGACAAGTGTCCTTTGAAATTCATTCTCACCAGTGATCACAAAGTTCTGCAAAAAAACTTTGATATTCATCATACAGCACAACAATCAGTCTTCATGTTTCCCCAGGCCCAGCTGACTTGCCTGTAACCAAAGGCTGGGTCACAATGAACAAAACAGGTCACAGTTCAAATACAGAAGGGCCACTTCTCCTCATTGAAAGCCTCATTTTATCAAAATATTTGTAAGCAAAGTCATTCCTTAATATAAGAGCTTTTCTAGATTTCAAGATCCAGTGGGTGATAAAATATAAGAAACAAAATATTTGCACTATCTAGTGTACTGTACAATACTGTCTACACTGTCCATTACCTCGTGTTATTTTCTTTTGAATCATACTCTTTAAGACATCTTTTAACTCAAGTTGGCAAAGAAAAGAATCTCAAGGAGGAAGCAACCAAATGAATCATTTATTATCTGCCTTCTCTCCTCCTGACTGATTCTTTACCAATTTCAAATGATACAGGAACAGCTTCTATATAAAAAGCACCATTGATATCTTCCAATTTTGAACACACGTTAACTGATTTTTTTCTTCTACTCGTGCCACATGCCCTGATTTCCAGGGCTGTATTTAACTCTTAGTTACCCTGCACATATTCAGATTTCCCATAGTTTTAATCTTTGGTCTACACATATATATCCTTTGTTTTAAATTACTGCTGTGCTATGAAAGTGAAATAAAAGAATGATAGCACGATCACCCAAACAAATTTTTCAAGACAGGCAACTGAAAATTAAATAACTTCAGTGCTGTCCAGCATGGGAGCTATGTGGTGTTAAAAGAAACAAATATAAACCTCGAACAGCTTCTGTTTACGCATGTTTACTTTTTCACCTTTGTTGTCACACCATCCACATTCCCTTCAGCCTTTCCTGATATCCTCTTACCCTGTCCACATTTACCTTTTTCTTACTTTTCCTTTCTTTTGTCTGTGGGGGTGATCAAACACTGGCACAGGTTGCCCAAAGATGATGTGGAGTCTCTATCCTTGGAGATACTCAAAATCCAACTGAACGTGATCTGGGGAAACTGACTCTAGCTGACCCAGCTTGAGCAGGGGTTTGGTCCGAACTATCTCCAGAGCTACCTTTCAACCTCAGCTATGCTGTCACCCTATTTTAAGGCTACCCTTTAAGCCCCCTATGGCCCATGGTTCTGTATTATTTCTCTGTTATTAATCTTCCTTGTCTACAGCTTGATTGCTAAGCTCCAACCAAGCTGCTCCAAGGCATTTTCCTTTCTGTGAGTCAGCCTCTGACAGGTAAAGATGCTGAGAGCAGAATATATTACTGCAAGTAGGTGTGAGCTGTCAGCAAACCACAGAAACTTGATTTCATATATTTGATGTCTTTCCTTGTTTACAAACCACATGTTAGTACAACCCAACTTCAGCTTTCCACGTTGAGCTAAACTCCCTCAGGATCTTATCTGCAGTAAATGCCACTTGGGAACAGAAAGCAAATACAAGAACTGTAGACTATGAGGGTTGGTATTTCACTAGGGAGCTGCAGACAGCCTTTCTTTAGCACTTTTCATTCCTCTCTTTCTTCTTAACAGATAAGACTTCCATTAAAGTAGCTGAAATACAAGGGGAAATGAAGCCCTCGTCATTGTACCAAAAATACTCCAGAACTAATGCTTATTTTTATCCTCAAAAACGAATCAGGAAGATAAACTTCCACATTTTGCTCCTCATTGTATTTTGACAACAGTGACAGAAGGTGAGTGAAAAAAAGAATTGTTCTGTCTGCTTAGAACTATGTGAAACCTCTATGTATACCAGCATATTATTAAATTATTTCATCTTTGTATGAAGAACAGGGCATCCAAAGGCATCTAATAGTTCTTTCATGAGCAGCAGAATTATTGAAACTTGGTGAACCACAGATTTACACTGAGAGCCTTCTAATCACCTCAGCTTCAAGCCACTCCCACCACCCTTTCCCCAGCTTTCACTTGTATCCTCCTACACATGCACAGCTGGGAAAGTGATAGGAGATGCTGGGACTGCTACAGAGCAGCACAGGTACTGACTGACTGCATGGCTTGGCCATTGGCTCTTGCCTCTCAAAATTGAGGTTTTTCATTCAGTTAGAAGCACTAATTTGTGTCACATTCCTCTATTCAGCTTCCAATTTAAAAGAGCTATTATGTTCCTATAAATGTATTGAAGACATTTAATACATTAAGCTTTTGTCAACTCTAGCTGGTATCATGCAGAGAGTTCAAAAAAATCAAGGGGGAGGGGAAAATAAACAGATTCTCCCCAACAAGATTTGTTCCATTAGGAAATTAGAATAAAACTCCTGGTGGCAAAGGCATCCGGAATCTCACAGGACAACACTCTCTTTGCAATTATGATTTCAATGACTCTCTTCTCTCATATGCAAACCAGTATTTGAGGATTCAAAAAACGACATCAGAGTCTTCACATGGTGAAAGGAGTTTTGTAATAGGTTTCCTATAGGATCTGAACAACTAAGTTTTCATGAAGATATATGGCATTTATGAAGAATCTCCTTATGACAAACTTGTCTTTTCCTCTTCAGGGACTTGATTAAATTTTTATTTCAAAAGCAGTTCTATCTACCCCACTACATTTTGCAGTTGAAGAGCTAGACCAGTGAGTAAGGAAGAAAATAAAATGCTCACTGTTTTCTGTATTGTACGCGAATCAGTTGTCTGCTTATTGAAAACAATATTCTTCAGTGTAATAGTAGTTTCTCTACATTAGGTCCAGTATTTACACTGAAAGGCTGGAAATCTAATGTAATTTCTACATAATGAGATAGCTACTAAAGAGCTGTCTCCTTTACACTGTGGACTGCAAATGCCTGAAAGCATCCACTCCCACATTAAATATTTTTTGGTCTCAAAAGTGCTGTAGCTTGCATTATGTGTGCCACTCTTGCATCAAGCAATGAATTTCACAACACAAATTGTGGGGAAGCCCCAGAACACCACAAAGGCACAGTTCAGACAAACCTATGCACTAGATTTTAATCACTCTGCCCCCTTCCAGACACGGTCAGTTCACACTTGTGTACCCACTTTTTTGGCACAGAACTTCCCACAACCTGACTGCAGAACATGTGCTGGTTGGTTTTGTGTCTTAACACTAAAAGATTGTCTGCCTTTTAATTTCAGTAATTCTCAGAAGAGCAAGTGATAAACAAACTAAACATTCTGTCTCCTATTCAAGAGAACTATTACTAACCACCTTTCAAATGATGCTCACTTACCTTGTATTTTCAGGTTTTTTCAGTTTTTAGTGGGTTTTAAATTAGACACTGAAAGATTTCTGTACGGAAGTAACCCAGTCTAACTACACTGTACCAAATACCAACTTCTAAGCTGTACAAAACTTTGCATCAAAAACCTCTGCTGCTTTGCTTGCTGGAAGGCCCTCATCCAGTGGTTAACCCAGATTTCCCCACTCCATGATACATATCTGGGCATGTCATACTTGCATGACTCTTCACCCTAACAGCCTTCAGCTCTGCCTCCAGGGCCACAACCATTTCCACTTCTGACAACACACTGTGAGTAGGGATGACTTCATGTCAATTCTGATCTGTGCAAGGATGAAACTTCCTGCCAAATTAACTAATTCCTGGAATCCAGCTACACAGCTCTCCTAACTCTATCCAAGGATGCAACTGCATGCAAGATCCCCTACGGAACCTGCCCCCAAACCTTTCCTTAATCCTTGTCTTTTTTCTTCCCACAACAGCATTCACACAAACTATTTCTATCCCCATGTCTAAGCACTTGGTGATCTCCACAAACTTTCACCAGAACTCTACCTAAGATTCCTTAATATCACATTAATCAAAGTGCTAGAGCTCTCCATGTTGAATCAAGCAATTTCTTCCAGTTTACTGGAACCTTCTTATTACATTGTTCTGTTTTCTTTAGACAGGAGTTTTCTAGACTTCTGGTGCCAGGCAAGGCAGGCAGGCTAGTTTCACATCTTGCCATCTTGGTAACCTTTTTTTAAGGCATCTGTATACCCTTCACCACTTGTCTGCTTACCCTCTCCTTCTGAATCATACAGCCTATTACAAAACTATCGTCAGCTGTTAACGCTGATGCATTTGTTCAATAATATTACTTTTGTTTGTGAAAATAAAAGTAATTAAAGAGGGCTCAAAATGAACATTGTGTGTTTGAAAGCACTTCATTTGCCTATTTGTCTGGCATTGATTTTCAGTTTTTTAGTAGTTTTTTCATACAATGGATAGGAGAATACCAATTTGCATAGAAATAAAAATGTACGAGGAAGACTACTCAGGCTGACAGGGCAAATGAGGCACACATTAAAAGAAACTCCTTGGCCTTAAAATAATTAGGGAAAAAACCACAACTGTCTAGGTTTCAAGTTTGTAATGTCTCAACAAGGTTTTTAGTTTTGCTGGGATGAATACTATCTTTTCCTAAAAATGTCAAGTTCCTCTTGTCTTTTCCATTACACGTGCTACATGAATGAGAAGTTACTTCCTCAAAGTTAAAAACTGTGAATAAATAGGCCTCTGGCTCAAATCAGCTGTGTCAGTAATGAAATCCATCTCCAAAACAGATCTGTGGTTACAAGATGAAGAGTGGGGAGGAGAGAAGGGCTCTGTACAAGAAGGATTCTGCATACAACTGCAATGCTGGTTTTTTTGGACACTGACCAATCCATATACCTTCCCAACACAAGAGAAAAGTGAAGGGCAACACTGACCATGCAAACTGACAAGAGAGCACGTCTGTTTTCCCCACCAGTTGATTTAATTGAATGATCATGAACCATCTTTGAAAAAGTTTGACAAACCATCACTCTTCCAGAGAACTTTGGGAACGATTTTCACCTGCAACCAAACAAAAGGCAGCACTGCTGATCCCTCTGCTTCTCACAGATCCTCCAATACTCCTTGCCATCCTGTCACATCAAGTGCTCCTGACAGAGTGCAAGGAGGTAGACAGGGACTGATCAGCTGTTAAAAACAACCTCTGCATTTTTCTTGCTAGTTTAATGTTAACTTTGTTCATTCTCCTCATCTGGCCCACCATGCAGCCAAACATCTGTAACAGAACATAGGAAGAATAAAAACAGGAATGATGGCTCTTTTTCTTGGTGGCAAATTTAGCTAGATTAACATCTTCCTGAAACTACAGCCTCAGGCTAACCTCTAGACGTTTGTTACTTTTGTTTTCCACTACTCTATTTGCTCAATAGCTGCCAGGCATGTGACTGAACCTTTTGGTTTTCCTGAGGTCAGTGGAGCTTTTTTTATTTAAATAATTTCCTGGACACTTCCTGACCTCTTATGAATTCCCAGAAGTAACTGTGACCCGTGTAATTTAGCATAACAGTATGCTGAGTGTGCAGTCTAACAGAGAATTCTGAGGCACGAAAAATACCAAGTCTTATGATTGTAGTTGCAAAATGAAAGAATAATGGCTGACATTGCATGTTGCAGCTTTTGCAGAGCTAGATGCCAGATTATACAGATCAGGGACATCCGGAATCTAGCAGGAGTCTAACAGAAGCCAACACAAGGTACACACGGTACTAAACGCATAGCAATGAAACATGCAAATATAAGACAAGACAAGCAGCTTGGAAGTACAAAGTATATGCCTGAAATCCTCAAAGAGGACATAACAATGCCATCAGGCTTGGGCATATCATTAATAAAAACATTATCATAATATAATGAGAAAAGATATTATCAAATTGTGTTTTAAGTAACAGTATTATGACAAATAGAATTCACTAAAAATCAAAATAGCGTGGTATTAATCTACAAATTGCCATAGTAGCATATTTTCAGTGCCAGGCTGAGCACCATGTGGGTACAAAGCTGGTAAAATCTGATCCCTAGAGAAAACAGTATCAGAAACACGTTCTGGAGCAGCCAAGTATTTCGGGGGGAGGGGGGTGCATATGTATCCTGGGCTGTCATGGGTTCTTGTGGTGCCAATGTTCTCTGGAAGAGTCTGTGGAGCACAGTGGCAGATTTATGAATATGCAGCCACAGATGATGCAACAGTAACAGCTAAACTCATGAGGGCCTTCACTGGAGCGATGCAGCCCAGGCAGAGGACCATGCCAGTGGCACTAGAGCCCCACAGATTTCAACACTCATTCCCAGCTAATTTTTGCATCTGCAGGGAGCTACTTCTCCCCATGAGGAACTCTGCCCAGCCCCCAGTTCAGTTTCTAAATAAAGCTGGCGCCAAAGTTAGGAAATAACGGCTCTTGCTGGGTGACAGATAATAATAATCATTCATATCGCAGTCCTGAGCTCGGGGCCAAGAATCAGCCATCAGCCACTTGCCAGCACTTCCACGTTTCACTCCCTTGTCAAGCACAACCACCCTACCAATCAGCTTGGAAACTAACCCTCATCAGCAACATGCTTTGAATTTTTAAAGAGGATGATGCCACAAATTAACAGCAGGCAAGAAAAAGGCACAAACATGTATTTATAATTGAAAAGGGAACGCAGAAAGACACAGAATAGGAACTAATGCAAACTACTGGTGCATCTTAAATGTGAAACAACATTAGAAAGCAGTGAGACAATCTTAAAAAAATATGGTAAACAGTACTATACATCACAACACGCCACTAACAGCACAACTTTCCATGCTGTGAGCACCTTGATAATGGTAGAGTAGACCTTAAAGGTGAAAATTCTGAAATTTAATAATTTAAGATAAAAATGCATGAAGTATTCAATGAATAAAGTTTAAGAAGCTTCACGCCAGTGGAAACAATAAATATACCTTTGCAGGCAAAGTATCTTGTTATTCAAGTTACTGCACCTGCATAATACATAACCTGAAAACTGAAAGCCTACACAGCTAATAATGCCATCCTACTCAGAATAATCCAAGTCATGCATTGTCAACACTGTCTGATACCTCCGTGTGTTTTCCAAATCTAGTTGTAGCAAAGCAAACTTCCCTAATTTCAGGGGCTTTTAGCTAGATGAATGGAAGCATTTTGCATAGTGTGTGAAAAGTAATTAAAATGAATGCAGTGACAAGTTTATTCCAGGCATGTCACTTTATCAGAAGAATGTTTTAAAGCTTGTATCAATTCCTGGAAGGAAAATGTTTCATAGACTCTATCATACACCATAAAACAGCACAAACAATGTGCCTTATGGAGAATAATATCAAATAGTTTATTGTCACTTGCAGGCAACAGCAAAGCTTTGCTTAAAGCACTCTAGATGTTGCATATGTCCACATGGGAGAAGGAGCAGGGCAAAAGAACAGGTGAAAAATACCTCTGTAAAGTGCATTTGGAGTTAAATCCCCTCCTCAGGCACACACTCCTAACCAAACCCCAAAAAGCAGCTTGTTCACAGAAGTCCCCCCAGCAACATACTTCTAAGCAGAACTCTGCTCAGCTCTCCTAAACCACCAAGGTTCTTGCCACTTTCTGCAGAAGTTTATTCTAACTTGGGTTTATAAATAACATTCCATCAAAAGAGGAAGCTCTTGAATAATGATTGTATTTTCCTTCCGATCCAACCAGACAGAAATTAAAAAGTTTCCTGCACTGAAGTGATTCAAAGGCAGCAGAACAAGTTATTCGATGCCAATATAGAGAGCACAAGTATGGAGCTTTTTTTAAAGATATACAATCATAGAAAAAATTACAAAGGCATATGTTTACATTAAACTTTCATCTAAATACAAAAATCTTTTTTACAGAGGGGTGCTTACTGGGTTAAAAAACAAATTCTCATACCAACCATTTATACAAATTATTTAGGTCTTCAGTTTGTATCACATGACACTGCAATCTGAAGGAGACCCAAGGGAGCTGCTGACAGGCCCTGCTTCTCACCTACAAACCAAGAAATCATTCAAATGATTTTATGGTCATCAAAGGAGCCAGAAACCTTAAAGACTGGATGTGGCACTTAGTGCCATAGTCTAGTAACTCGTAGTAATGGATCAAGGGTTGGACTTGATGATCTCAGAGGTCCCTTCCAACCCGTATGATTCTATGATTCTATGATAATTACCTCAGGACACTGATTAGTGCTGTAACTCACCACAGCATGGCTTCTTCTTATCACTACCCACAGGCCACGTGCAAAAGATGTCAACAGCTGCACATTCCCCATTCCAGCCCAGCAGGGAAGGCTAACACCAGTTCCTTGTCTCCACACAGCACCATTCCAGCTTTCATCCAAGCAAGCAAAGGTAAAGAAGTACTGAAGTAAGGATCTACCTGTCAGTGTGAGCACACACTTAGAGGGCCATATTTAATTTAGTAGTTACTAATTCATCCAGATTAACTGAAGGAACAACAAGACAAGCATTATTGACCCAGTTTAAAGTACAGTCAAAGTATATTCCCTTGACTTCAAATTTTCAGTCCCGATAGGGTTGTGTTCTGTATTCCACAACAGGATCCCTGCATTTCTCCTCTGCTCTCGTTGTCTCTACTCCAGAACAAGAAGTCCGACTCTCTCCTATCACAGCTGCCACATATTATGTAGATACCCCAAGTTTGGCACTGGGAAATACACAGAGATTCCGAAGTCTTGCTCCAAGGCTCAGAGCCACCCTGCTTGTCTTCTGCCATTGCTTAATCACAGGGAGAAGGGAATTACAATTCAAACAAGAGGGATTTCTACAACTGGCTTCAACGGGCCACTCCTGCACAGATCCTTATGATACTCACTTGGATTCCACAGGAGTGGTTGGATCCAACTGTGCAAAACTGCAGAAGCTACGTCAGGGTTCAGCCTTTGTGCATTTTGAAGACTACAAGGAAGAAGTAATTGAAAAGAAAGGGTAGGCAGTCAGGATAAAAAGGAGATGAGGGGCACTGCACAGTAAATGGCAATAAAAGAAAGAATCTCCCTGGAACAAGCTATTGGAATCTGGATAGATTATGAAACCTTAACTGAATACCAGGGCCGCAAATTAACATAAGACAGGAAAGGAAGTTTATATTTTATATGTATTGAGTTGTTATTTAAATAAGATCTGCTTGAAAAGAATGAGTGAGCACACGTTCTACTCTTGCCAAGAAGACAGCAATGAGATATTTCTTCTAGACCAAAAAAAAAAACCTCACGGCAATAACACAATCACATGTCCAGTGCAGATCGGTATCTTTTCCAGCCTCTCTGAACTGAAAGCATTGCCTTCTAGTGCAGTGTAGCTTACCTAAATACTGGGATAATTTTCACCCTTATTTTCAAGAAACAGTACTTTTAAAGGAAATGTGTATTATCTCAGATTCTAATTATGCGTATGCAGATATGGTATTTAAACTCAAAGAATAAATATTTTGCCACATTCAAGTTTCCTGTGCCATTAATTTTATATGTCTCATTTTGGGTTTGTGTCATATGTTGCATGCATATTTTAACCTTAATAGGCTGAGAAGTATGTTCTTGTGCATATTTGTGTAAACTGTATACTGATTATACACCAATTAGCTGATCGTACAAATGAAAAGGATTTTTTTTTCCATGCTAGCTATAATTTCTCTGAAGTTGGCAGCATTCTCAAGGGAACACCAAAGTCTGTCTGTGGAGAAGGCCTGAACATATAAACAGCAGAAAGATAATCCAACCAAAAGACAGATCAATGCCTTCAAACTTACTGTGCTCAAAAGGAAAACCAAAGGTGAGCGTACTGAGGGTCAGACCCCTCATCAGACACGATGAAGGCAGTCTCTTGCACTGCTTGGTAATAAAATACTTTATGAAGGAAATTTTTAAGTCTGCCTTTCTGTTGAAAAATATGACCAGAATCATAGCTTACATACGTTATTGAATATAAAACTCAGTCATCACACTCGTCACACTTATGTCAAGTCGCCAACAGCTTGTCTTTTTAATAAACGGGGTGTCTTTTGGTATCCAAATAATCAAAACACTATTGAACAAAATGATGAAGTATTTTTCTTGTGAAATACTTTTCCCATTTCTCTAATTTATAAAAATGGGCTTAAATATCAGTTTTGCATTAAAAAAAAGTTTTATTCCTAAATTAAACCTATTATATCATCAAATGTACTTTCACAAAACTTCCCTTTTAGCATAGGATGTAAATTCCCTTCATTATTTAAATGTAGGCTGGAAGGTAAAATAAATAATTCCCAAGAGAACCAGAAAAAACATTTCCTTGCTTTCAGTGTTTGGCTTTGATTAAGAACATGTAACACGTCACGAGCTGTTCCAGATTTGCTGGCTTGAATAAGCTCAATTCAGACTGCAATTACAGTTTATAGAAAATAAGTATATCTGACAAGGCAATATATCTTTGCCGCAAATACGTTTACTCATATAACAACTGTTGTTAGTTTACTTACAAAATACAGCCTATCAGCTCCAGTTCTGCAACTTGGCCTAAGCAAGTGGGCCCTTTTTCCCAGATACACAAAATAGCACAATCAAAATAGAATACTCAAAAAATCAGCACAAAAGTAGTCTAAAATAAGCTGTAGCCATTTAACAGTTAAGCTCATTGTATGCAAGTTTCCATTATGTCACTTTATACCTGAATGAAGACCATACTGAATTTATGACTGATCTGAAACAGTTGCACAACTTCAGATCTGTTTTTAGATTTTGAAAGTTAACTCAGAAGAGATGGAATTTCACCATGTTGGAAAAGCACTTAAGAAAAAAAAAAGAAGATATCTTCCAGTGTTTTCCTGTTCCAAGACCTGGTTGTAATTTTCTTATGTTATTAAATAATTGTAACAATAGCAATATTTTTGCCTTTTTCAAATAATCTGAAAACATTCTCAGGGAAGAAAAAGCTTTGCCAACCTGTTATTACCAATGTACAACACTTTCAATTCTAAACAGAGAAGAGGAATTATTTTTTTTTTTAAGTCAGCTTTATACAATTTTCAGAAGAATAGTTCTACATGCCAGCCAGTAACTCTGGAGTAGTGAAAAGATATACTAGAAGACCCACACCTCGAGAAAAGGATTTTCTTGGCATATTAATTGTAAGAAGAAGCAAAAGAATGATCCCTCGCAGGTTCTGGCACTGGATATTCAAGGCAACCTCAGCTGACATTCATACAGCCTTTGGCAGATCATTCAGTGCCATAGGTTTTTTTTCCCTTGACAAGGGCTGATAATGCAGCACCTGAAGCACCCATCAAAAGTAGCCTAGAGCTGCTGCAGCCCTGGGAACTGCCAGGGAAAGCACAAGGCTGTTATGCTTCCCCAACCCCACCTCTACAGTAAAGTAAATGGTCCTTTTTTGAGCCTTTCAGAGGTGAAGCAGGAACCCACTGGAGTGTTATATTAGAATGCTCAATTTCCCAGATGTTACCTGCCATCACTACCATGCTGGAACAGATCCCGATGTCTTAGTGAGACAGGTATAAACCCAGGTTTTGCCAAGAGGCAGCCTGAGGCAGAGACACCTGAAATACATGGAAGTTACTCATAAATCTGGATATGCCACTGGAATAAATCAGAAAAAAAACCCTCAGCCTATCTGAAATATCAATCTATACTAAGATACTTGATCCTGGGAGATAAGTGTGGTAATTTATCCAACAGTTTAAGTCCATTAGCAAAAGTTCCATAGCAGCTCTGCGGCAGATCTAGAAAATAACCCCATTATTTGTTAAGTGTAGCCCTAGCTTCTTGATCATACTTACAACCCTGTAAAGAGAGGAAATACCTACACAAATACATCAAGGCTTAAATGTAACAGAGTTTTCTAAATTATGTCCACCACAGCAGCTGTCACTACTGATTGTTTCCATCAGGTCACTAGTCTCTGTGGTCAACAAGCAACACTAAAGGAAGAGAAAATGTTCTGGTTTTACCACCTACAGTGAAAAGCAGACAAAATCAAATCCTTCCATCTTCTCTAGGTCTGATGGTGACCTTTAACTAATAATACCACAGCCAGTTGCCACCCTCACTTTGCAATGAAAGTACTAACCCAGCCAGGCTACTACTGGTGGAGTTACACCAAGTTTAAATTGTTCCTAGATTACATGTGTAATCCAAAATAAAAACATCCATTACTACTGTGGTTTAACCCCAGCAGCAAATAAGTATCATGCAGCCACTTGCTTACTTGATGAAATAAGCCTTTACAAGATGTATTTCCATTTACATATTATAAGAGCCCCTAATTTCAATACAGTGCTAAGAAATAATTATCATGAACAAAAAAGACAAAAAGTTGGATCCTAAATATCTTTCCAGTTAAGAAATTCATTCTTTTCCTCTTAGCTACATAGATGTTTCTTACAAATAACTTAGCTATTTTCCTTGAATACCACTGTTGGACACTTGTCAATATTCCTCAAGGAAAAACTCTCTACAAGCCAGAAGCCAAAGAGGCCAAGATTCTTCTGCTCAAAATGTAAATGCCTGCTAAAGTGCTGACACTTAAATTAGGCCAACCAAGCTAAGTAATAAAACTATGCAATGTAACACCACAGCACTAGAAAAGCACTTATCATCATCTGTGTAATAGAAACAATGCAGCACCACAAAATACTTCACTGCCACATCACTGGACTGCTCTGAAGTTCTAAAGCAGCAAGATTACATTGCCCAAGCAAATAAATAATACTGTCTACTATTTTCACCAGTGAACAGTGACTAAAGACCTTTAGATGCATCCCCATCTTCCTCACTTCCTAACAACAAGGAGAGAAAAACCAAGCCAAAAGAACAACAATCAAAAAAAACCCCAAAAGATCCATAGCCTCTTTCAAGTTTGGTCACATTCTGTGATCAGTAAACAGACCGAGTTAAGGTTTAATAAAAATCCCAGGACAAGAACATTTTAAGAAAATAGCGCCAATGGCGTTTTAGGGTTCCCTTTTCAGTAAAATATTGCAACAGTTTCCACAAGAAGATCTGCCTCACAGATCTCAGAAAACTCTTACTGAACACAACAGTAACTGCTTGACCAGCTGTCCTCACTTACACAAGGCTACTTTGGCACCGTGCTCAAAGAGATCCCAGGAAAAACGAGGGGAAGCTCTCTTGGCCTTGTTATGCTCTGTGCATCCTCAGCTGTACTGCTTGAGCACAGCATCCTGCAGCTGCTTGCTCTGCAGCAGTGGAAACAGCTGCGGAGAAGCAGCCAAAATGAAGGGTGCACCAACCCTGACATGATGCAGAGGTAGCCTGAGAAGTGCAATCCTCACCAATGAAACCCAACGCAGTAACATCCTAATACGAAATCTGCTACTTCCAGATCTAACCCTTCCCTCAACCCACAGATCTTCATGGCAGTCTTTGCTTTTCTCCTTTCAATAAATACGAGGTTTTGTATTCTCCAGCTAGAGACACAAAAAGAGAACTTCTTTATCTCCTGAATCCTTTAAAGCTTCTGAGCCAGAGGGAAGAAAGAGGAGGAGAAAGCCTGTGTTCTAAGTATCATATTTGGAGTGTTATCCCCTTGTGACTGAACTGAATCTCTGCATCTGCCACAGCTATTAGCCTTCTCCAAATAGCAGCTGAAGCAATACGGAACAAACTTGGTCCCTAGATAATTTCTCAGCTACTCATATGTTTCTGTATAGCAGCCATGAAAAAGAATAATTCTTGGTAATTTAATTCTGCTGTTGCTTGAAAAACCTATGACCCAAAGCAGAAATGTTGGACATGTCTACAGATTCATGATGACACTGCAAGCTCAAAAGACAAAGCTTTCTGAGATTTATTTCCATTTTTTTTCTTTCAGAGGACATCAATCCTTGCAAAAGAGGTGGAGATTACTCCCTCTCACATTTTAAAGGAAGTCGTACATTTTGCAGAAATTATTAAATCTTTTTCACTTCCAGTTGTAAACCTTAAGACCTCTATTCAAACTGCAGCTCAAATACAATATTTGCTGATAATACAGAAGAAGAAATTTCCACATGCATAGTCCTAACCGTATGAAAGACATGCCAAAATGAAAATTACATTACAGCAATGATTAATGACAGCAAATTATTCTGTATAAGACAGCAAGCAAGAAACTGTCTGGTGAATTCTCCAGGAAAAATTACAGCACATCTCTTGCACAGAGACAATTGTCCTCCTACAAACAAACTGGAGCATAAACACAGCCTAAAGAAAAATCCAGCTTTTATACTGCCAATTTTTTGTTTAGTTCTGATATTTCGGAGAGCAGGACTGGGAGCTAGGGAATGAGACAGAAGATTTGGAGGCTTTCATTTTAGCAACCCAAAACCCTACACAGAAATCTGCATTGGGAATCAAGCCAGACATAAAGAGCATACATTCCAGTCTGAAAGAGAAGACAGTGAAAGACTCTTCCCAGGAAACTAATGCAATTAAGTTTCATGTTTTCTACTTTTTTAAAAATTTTTTTAAAGTTCTCTGTCCCAGATAGAGCAGGAATACATGAATGTGGACTGACATCACTGTGCAAAAACTACCATATATGCAAGCTGTTGGTTCCCTACTTTAATAAGCTTTAGTAATCTCCTCATACAGCTTTCCTTAATTAAATGTATCAAGGAAGGATTTTTTTAAGAAGAAAGAGATGTCTGTGAAAATTAATGTGGAAATATTAGATATAATACATGTATCCATATGCCAGTCTAAGAGGGCAAAATTTTTTTTATTATTATTGTTGTTATTATTATTCCTGCTATGCCTTTTCAGTTAAACAGACACCAGCTTTATTTCTAGAAACAAGAAATGTTTACATTTTGCTCTTTGAAAGGTCTGAATTTAATCTGCATTTAAGCATCTTATGTACTATACCTTTCCTGTTGGTTCTAATAATTGTCTCAGACAACAGTAAAGGGCTTCCATTGGAAACTTCATTTATAGGCTTCTCTGGTGGTTTGTTGGCAGTATTTTCTTTCTTCATGTCCTTCTTTATTTCCTGCAGAAGGCAGACAGAGAGGGGAAAAAAAAGAGAAGAAAGAGTTAAAAAGAAGGTATTACTGAATATTCTAAATCTCAAGCTCCCAAGACTTCTTAAAACTCCTATATATACATCCCTGCCTACTCTAATGCTACCTCAAAACTCTTATAAAATGCCACAAAAAGAAAGCAATTTTCAGTAACCTTTTACAATGGATGCTATAGGTTTTGGTTTTAGAATAATTCCTTATTCATGTGTGACAGTCGTAGGACAGCTTTACAAATCTCTTAGTAAAGATCACCAAAGCTGAAAGGTGTGAGGAGGGGAAAAAAAAAAAAAAAAAGACTTCTTAGTTTATCCAGCAATTAGCTGGACATCTGACACACAGGGCAGAACCCGTGCAGTGCTCCTGATGTGAAGGCAGCTAAGTCTGTTTCCACTCGGTTGAGAAGCCCACAGAAATAACAACCATAGCAGGAAGAAAAATAATAACTAGGCAAATATGACAAATGTTACCATAATTGGCAGAAGCATATAGAGAGCCTGCTGTCAGAGCTGTTGCTAACACTAACACATTTTGATGCTGACTACCTTTTAAGGTGATTGACTTCTTTGGCAGCACATGGAGAAAATATATATGGCGGGGTTTCATGAAAGTAAATCCACAGAAAACAGCTTTCCAAGCCTTCACAGTTAGTGCTTGAGAAGATGCACGATATCTCATCAGCTTCTTAGTCAGACTTTAAAAGCCTGCCTGTTTTGTTTGCCTATACCCACTTTGACAAAGCATCCAAAATATCATCACCTTACGTATCTTATCTTCAAACACCACTGAAGTAGACAGAAAGCATTACCTCCACTTTACAGATGGGAAAATGACACAGTATAGAGGGGTAAACCATTTGCTTACAACCATGTCCCCAAAAATAAGGAAAAAATAAGTTAAGTTTTGGCTCCAAGCTTTGTCCTAGAGCCACTCAGGCTGGGAGGGACCTCAGAAGGTCCCTACTCCAATCCCCAGCTCAAAGCAGGGTCATCTGTCGGGTCAGACCAGGCTGTTTACTGCTATTTGCCTAGCTGGGTCTTGAAAACCTCCAAGGACAGAGATTGCACAAGCCCACTGCTTGACTGACCTTATGGTGACAAAAATTTTACTTATACCCAGCCTGAAACTTTCTTTTCAAGTTCCATCTGCTCTCTCCTGTCCTTCCTACCACGCACCACTGGAAGGGCCTGGCTCTGTCTCCTGGATAACATTCCTGTGTGTATCGGAAGGTCTCCCCAAAACCATTTCTTCAGGATGAATAAGCCCACAGCTCCCTCAGCATCTCCTTAGGGTGCATGTGCTTCAGCTTCCTCAGGCACAGAGCTTGCTTCAGTTTATCAATACTTTTCCTTTACATAAAATCCTCACCCCCTCCACAAAATGGGATGCTGTATTCCGGATGTGGACTAACAAGTGCCAGGTAAAGGAGAATTATCACTTCCCTCAATCTGCAGGCTGTTAATGCAGCCCAGGATGCTGTTCACTGTGTTTGATGCCAGGGTACAAGACTGGCTTATGTTTAGCTTGTGGCCCACCAGGACCCAAGAGTCCTTTTCAGCAGAGTTGATCCCAAACCTATCAGGTCCCACTCTGCATGACAGCAATTCCTCTTTCCCAAGGCAAGAACTGGTACTTGCCGTTGCTGCATTTCATAATGTTCCTGTCCGGAGCCCTGTCAAGAGCAGCCCTGCCTTCAAGCATGTCAAATTGCTCTCCCAGTTTGATGTCATCTGCAAATCTGATGAGATCTACACTGAACAGGCATCAGGGACAGGTGATGGCTTTGGACAAATTCTTTGCCTTATAAAAAACTCTACCTCTCCTCCTCCCTTTCAACTCTCTTACATTCACTGCCCTCTTCTATATCCCAGTGCAGTACCACCCTCCACCTTCCCACAGCCCTGTACATAAGCAGGAAATATTGTAGATCTTGTTTAGGTTTTTGATATATCAGATGTGGGCACTAAACCATAGAAAGCACATTTCTATACGAAGTTTCTGAAGTCGTCATCTGTGAACAGCATCAAGCAAAGCAAGAATTTCCACGTTATTCTCTATAAAATGCACCTTAAACCTGAATTTCTTTATTTTTTTAACATCTTATTTCCCCAGTCCAACTGGTATTTCAAAGCCGAACTATTAGGTACACAACACTAATACAGTCTTCCGTATATGCACAAAGCATTTTCTGTGTTCCATTAGCAGAGATAAAAGTTTTATAAACTGCCGCCCACTGAGGGTACAATAAATCTTTTATCTAGTGACATCACAAAGGTAAAATAGTATCTAAAATCCAACTCATCATAGTAACCATAATAACTGAAATAACAAATGTGGATATGTGTATGAAAGGGGTGTGGTATCTGTGTGACAGATGCTGCTGTTGTTAGAAGAAATGCTGCACATAGTTGTAGAGAAATGAACCACATGAGAATCTAAGAACACTGTACGCATTTAGAAGAGGATATCACTTTCTACAAAAAAATATACTAGATTTAACACATACGTTATTCCACAAGTTCTTTTTCATAGCCTTAAAAAATGTATAATAAATGAGTTCACCCAAAGCTTGTCATATTGAACCTTGAAATTTATTTTGCAGCTAGGTGACAAACTCACTGTGAATTAAAGTATTATCTACAGTTTAAACAGAATTTGTGACTCAAACAGCACTCTCATGTGAACCAGACCACAAGACAACACCCTACGGAAGACCCCATCTTGCCAGAACTTGCTTCCTGTGTGTCATTACTGTGTTATTTTTCATTCTTTGTGTCAGAATGTAATTAAATCCTCAACTCACACATTCTGAAACAACAGTACAACTTTTTTTCATTTTTAAAATCCTTTTACAACTTCAAAACTGACAGAAAAAATTGTCTGCTGTAACAAAAAACAGCGCTGTACCTTTTAGTCTCCAAATGAATGACACTGGTGCCTTTGTTGCTGCTGACAGCTTTTTGAGGAAGCCTTGTTTGGCTCCTGAAAAAAGCAACGGGAATACAAAACAACTCCCAAACACTGGCATTTGTTTGTAGGGTTGGAAGTCTTACACTTCCTTTCTCATCCACTGTTCACAGAAAGAAGAGAGTCACACATGCTGAGTGTCCACTAAGCTGAAATTCATATACAAGGTACAGCACCTGACAGTCACCAAAATGTCTAAAGACTGCTTTATTTTCTGCCTTTCTAGTACTTGTTCAAGCTACTTTTCATTACTGTTTCCTTTAATGCTCATGGGAAGGGTCATAATTTTTCATAGCTACTGCCCAGAGTAACATGACATGATCAACCCCAGCAGCTTGAAATTACAGATCCAGGAAAGAATTGAAAGTAAAAGTGGAGAATTGTCCAAATAGTGAAACAGAAATCAAGCAAAAGTCAACCCAGTACTTCCTAAGCCTAAAATCGTACCAGAAACACACTCACACTTAGCAATACCCTATGGGAAGCCCATATCTTAGCACACATTCTGCAGTAAGTTATGCACATCTTTTCAATTCCTGGTCTTAGTCTACAGCACAAGACTTACAAACAAACCCAAACAAATGCCCCCTCACACACCTTCAGCAGCCTCACCACTGCAGCCTGCAGCAAACATTGGTGCCAATGTTACAGCCTCTCTCCTCTCTCTAGTATCTTACTTCTGCCCCATTGCTGTCTTCTATACTGCTCACCCTTGGGGAACTTAGGATTTTAGGACTTTTCTTCAGCTGTGGCCCAAACAGAGCCAGGCACCCCTATCCTGGACAAAGAAAGGGACACTAGTGCTGGTAAAATTTAGAAATATTGACAAAGCCCTTTGTATCTATCCCCACTCTTACTTGCTGTAAAAAATAGATTATTACTCTAAAATACCATAATGCTGTACTGAAAACTTCATTTCTGCTTGAAGAATGAAGTGAAAATAAACACAAACAAGTCTGGTCAAATAGATAGACCAAGTCAGCTCACTTTACTTTACTGAAAAAAATGCACTAAAAATGACTACCTTGCATATTTGGTAAATGATGCAACCGTAATGGCCCTAAAAGCTTGGTGCTGCCTCAGTAATGGTTATAGAAGTCTCTCTACATAATCCACTCATTCCAGATGGGCAAGGAGTCAAAGCCTACCACACAAGGAAAGAGTAGGCAAATGAGCTTGCAAACCCATGCATAACCAAGGTGGTTTGTGGGAGCTTTCCCAGTATATGACAACATCTATTTCTGGTTCTGATTTCAAGCTGAAGTTTCCAGATATTATTTCTTTTAAAGAAGAAATTCAATGTACACAAGTAAGTAGAAAGCAAACATTCAGTTAGGATGGAAGTCCTTGGTCTGTCTTAAGTAGTTCAAGAACAGCTGAATTTAAACGCTAAAGGAGGATGAACAGAAACTAATAGTGCAGTTGCAAGTTCAGAGACTACTGCTTCTTGAAAAAGCAGCTTGTGTATGAAAAGAGAGGAGAAACAAGAAAGCTGAGAGATTTTACTACATTATACTTCTCTAAAATACTGGGAAAAGCTCAACCTACAGTTAGCTGTCTGCCTGGCAAGGACTTCAGTGCACCTCCTGACTAGGACTTTTGCACTGGTTTCTGGTGGTATTTTGACTACAGCAAATATATTCACACCCTAATCAGATACAATCACCACTCACTGTGGGCCAATCTGCCCCTGAATAGAACAAGGGGGGCTGAACTGTACTGCAGGACACCTGAGCCATGCTGAGTCTCCTCAGGGGGATACTGTGAGCACCTTCACTAAGAATCCCTGACACTATCTGGACCAGACTGAACAACCCAGAGAGCCCTTTACAGAACCAAGTTCACAAGACAAATGTCTATGGAGAGCCACACAGAAAGCCTCAAGAGAAGGAGCTCAAAGGCATTCTGAGTGCAGGTCTTGGCTCTTTACCTCACCCCTTCTCCAATACTGAGATGTTTCTGCAGAATGAGCAGCTGTCTCACTCACACAACCCACCTGTGAAGAGGTAGGATTTCACAGTGCTACTGCCATCAAAAATACCTCTAAACCTCATCTTTGGTATTGTTTGGTACTTGATTTCGGGACAATAAATTCCAAGGATCAAAATACTGCATTTTCTTCCTAGCCTGCACAAAGGTAACTGCAGGTTATTAGCAGATCAGTTTCAAGAGGCTATGCCTCAGAAACCCAACCCATAAGGGAAGCCAAGCCTTAAGTAAATAACCTCACATTTCAACCACTAAATCTAAACCAGGCCCTCTTGACACCAGAAATTTTAAGACATCTTCCACCTCCTGTGTATATGGGTTTAGTGTGATTCCAATGTAATAAGTAGTTCTTACTCAGAAGAGGCATCCTCGATCTGAGAAATACTGAAAAAAAAGTCATTGTGAACTTAAAAATAAACTATGCTTGATTTCATGAAATGTTATGATTTCAAAGGTATTATGGGGGCATAGAGTACTCTGAAGGCCCTTACAATTTGTACATCCTTTTAATATCTAAAAATTATTCTTTTTTGTACTTAGCATTCAACTATACTGCATAGATACCAACAGTCAAATCACCATGAAAAGATTATTTTCTTCTAGCAAACTCTGAAATGCAGTTTCTCCAAAGAAACACAAAATCCTAGACAATCCTTGAGCTGTTTTTATTTCGATCTTCTCTAATCCAATCCTATATCAGTATAAGCCACAGGAAATTTGTAAGACATTTTCCATAAGCTTGTGAACTTTACAACGTGATAAAATATTAAATAACAACAAATTATTCAGTGTGATGGAAGTCCATCACATAGGAAAATACAATATATTCAAGTGTACCTGTAGCCTATTAAATGGCTATTTCAACCCATAAAATCTAGAAACTAAGCACCTTGCCTTTCGTACATCAAAAACTCTTACTCATTCACATGACACATTCCTTGTCAGGCTGGAGAGAGACAAAAAGAGCAGTTAACAGCTTTCAAAGAGAAAACATGTCATTTCTCTACTGTTGTTTGCAAGACCTAGCTTTGTTTTCAGAATTTCATCATGTATTACCTTCCAAGGAAAAAAGTCTATTCTGTTTGTGTGACTACATGCTGAAGTTCCCATTCATCTATCAAAAAGCTTCCTTGAAGTTATAGCTAATGCTTGAATTAGGTCAGCCACAAAAGTTACAGTTAGGAAAGTACAAAAACTTCTGTCATTTTCACTACACCAAAGTTTCAAGTTTTTTTTACTCTAGCAGTTCTGACCTTTACAGGAAACTCAGCTGAAAACATTTGAGGAAAATTACTGCAACCTTTTCCAGAACTGTAAATGCAACAAAATGCTGTTTTGTGCTGCTGCAGGTACAAAATTCTAAACCCAACAGTTCATTCCTCAAAGCTGTTGGGAGCCATGAAAAATTATGAGAAAAATCACTATCAGCCTATAAGGTGATTTATTTGAGGCTTCCATGCAAAGGGAAAAACAGGTACTGCTCTTGACTCCCTGAGATAAAGAATGCTTTTCCTTCAATCTCTTTTCTCAAAAAAACATACTTTACATTCCAAGAGACATCTGCCACCATGATATCCTGAAACCAATGAGTGCAACTTCAAACAATATATGAGTTCAATTATCCATTTATATTAAAACCTCAAACTCTGCTGCAGAGTACATCACTGCAATATTTAGTCCTCCCGAGTAATTTCCTGTGACATTTTCACTGAAACTAGTTAAGAGTTAGTGAATAATTATAAATGTGCTTTGTTACAAATGCAATGCCGATATTGTCAAGAATCTTGTAGTTCTAATATAAATAAACAACATATCCTGCAGCAAGGTTGGAACAAACCTTTCCATCAACGGAACTAGCATCAATATGAAAATTATTTTCAACCAGAAAGATGGTGGCAGCACTAAAATCCAGTATACTTTCATAGCATGAGCTTTACATGAGCCGAACGACAACATTTCAGGGCCAATTAAGAAACCACTTAGCTTTTCTTTTCCCGGCTTCCACATCACTAGTCTTTCGCTTCTCCTCTCTATAAAGGCAACACAAGGTCCAAGACACAGAGGGAGAACATGAGACCTTCAAGCACCACGATCAAGACTGAGATCTCTCCATTAGCTGGTTATGACAGGAGACACTTACCAGTGGCCCTGTCAGCAGGGTTGGGAGGATAGCTTGGAAAATGTGCATCCCCAGCACTGACCCCCAGTTTCTAACAGCTGTGTAGATCCCATACTGCTACTGCACACATCATCTGAGCTTATGACAAAAGTTATGCAGGATTCCACATCCTCTCTCCTTTTTCACTATCAGCTTATCCCAAGTTTACAGGAAACATATTCCCAGCTGTCTGTCAGGCATGTGACATTAAATAAAAAATACAAAAAAAAAGAGACAGCGTTACAGTTCATGAGCCTCCTGGTTTGTGCTAGTATTGCCTAATTCTGGGGTTATTTCTAAACCACAGCCTCCTAAACCTTTCTCAGAAAGTTCTTTGGTTTCTGTATCTGGCCTTCAAAATCAAGTGTATTTCTGTGGCTCACATGACTTCTGTCTGATTTATGGCTTGATAGGGAAAAGCGTGCGTTCACCCCGTTTTACATGTGAATGGTGCATCTATTCCAGCAGTAACACCAGCATTAAGCAGAATGAGGCACCTCAAGGATGAGGACTCTGATGTGTTACCCTCCTTTCTTTTTCCTGTGCTACATAAAAAAAAGATGCACTGCTTTGCTCTCTCCCAGCACAACTAAAGCCTTGAACCCCGTCATGGACAGTCAGCAGCGCTGTTTGCACGGCTGCTCGGGTGAGCCCGTAGTGCTGCTCTTGCTTCCCAGATGGAAGGACCTCATGAACACTTCAAAGCTTCCTGTCAGGACACTGCTCTGCTATTTACCATACTCCCAGAACCCAGTCTGCACAATCATAAATTCATTACAGAGCCTTAAGTAAGGGTTTCAACAGCCCATCTGCCACATGCATTGCTCTTAGAGCATTGAAATATTCATTTTATTACTAATTTTATTTATAAACTTTACTTAATACAAAGGTGATACTCAAACATTTGGGACAATAGTGGGGCATGTGAAAACATCCATACAAAAAAAATTAATAGTTTGAATTTAGTGCAAACAACTTCCAACAGAAAAATTTACAATGAAATGACAAATTAACAGTTGGAATGAAAAAAACCAAAACATTAACTCCTACATCCAGAGTATTAAACAATATCCACAAAAATACTGTGCCAACTAAAGGCACAGTACAACCTGCTCCTGCTTGAACTGCTGGCAACTTCTCTGTGATATCCGTATCTGAACTTTCCCTGTTTATCCCAGCCCAAGATGCTACAGTGTGCCTTCTGTACCTCAGCGCTAAACATCACAGCTCTAAGGAGGCCACACTGTGCCACACCTGAATGCCTCTGTTCTTCTCCTACACACCAATGCCCAGTATGCTACAGCAAACTCAAGCTTCTCTTCTAAAGAAATCTCCACATTCTTCCTTTTTTAATACAGCTTTGGTATGTCTTTTGTACATACTTCTGATAATAAAAGGCCTTCTGGATAGGACATACACTCTTACACATGTAGAAAGCCTTGTACTTCTAGAGAGATAAGTGCATGCCTTATAATAAATTTAACAAAACTCTCAGATTTCTTGAGTCTTATGCAATCTTTCAGCTGTGTTTTTCTGGGGACATGAGTGTGTGTTTCTGCACACCTTCAAGTCAAGAAAACCTCCTTGTTCCATGCCCTTAGCCTCAGACTTTGTTCTTCAATTCAAAAGGAGACAGCTCATATTCACCTATACCATTTAGTTTGTTGGGTATGTTTAATTACCAAAAAAAGAAAAGATTAAAAGAACTGGGGGGGGAGGGGGGGCGAGGGAGTGGAGGGAGATGGAGGCTACAAGAAACAGCAAGGAATACAACAGTAACAAAATTGGAGAGCACATTTTAAAAATTGTTCAACAAAGAGATAACACCACTTGTCTCAAAGAAAGTCAGGAAGAAAAAACAATACAACTTCTACTCATTGTGGTTTGGGTTTTGGAGATGTGCTTGGCTACAGCAGTCATTAGCTTTGCTACCAACAGAAAAAGCAATTCATTACATCTTAATGCACTTAACAGACCAAGGCTGAAAACTGTAATTAGAGCAATTAAAAAAAGCAAATAGGAAAAGGATGCAGTGCTGGGTGCTGGATGCCATTCCAAGCCACTCAGTGCGTCCCGACCCCACTGAAAAAACAACAGTATCTCTCTCTGAGATCTCACAATCTAGGTGTAAGCAAAAGCATAACAGATTAACAGACACAGCAGATGGCAGGAAGCAGGAAGAAGCAGAAGTGATTGGCACAGGCCAGGTGCATAAGCACTTTAGCATTTTGTAAGCACTGTGACAAGACACCCTTAAGGAAGGCTTTGAAAAACAGCAAGTACATTTGTGGATTTTTATGTGCAGGTTCCCCAAGGTGAGAAGTATAAAAGCAGAAGCTTGTTATAAATTTATTAAAGAGGTGAAGAAAACCAAACTCATCACCTTGTCACCAGAACAGAGGGACACAATCCCACCACCCACATGTGAGGAATATAGAGATGATGACCCAAAGACTGTAAGATTTAGAATGAATGTGTCGCAGAGCTGCCATGGACTTTGCACTTCTGAAACCTCTCAGAGGATCACACTGGTCGACTACAGCAGGTCTCACAACCTGCAGAGGAACTGCAAGCAACTTCCTTCTTTCATACTGCCATTGAGTTGTCTGCTAACACCTGCCCCTGAACCCCTGCAATGCACTGTCCTCCCCAGTTTTAATCTGGGGCTGAGATTTTTTTTGCTGCATATATTTAGCAACAAATGTGAGTAGTGGGGTAAAGGGCAAAAGGCACTGCTGCAGCAGGGATTGCCATGGGGAAGATGCTTGACGACCTGACTCTAACTGGCACCCTCCTCCTCCTCCTCTCCCACCTCCACAACCTTTATGACAACGGATGGCCAGCCAGGCTTTCAGCAGCTGGAATTCCTGCCTTTCACCTGTGTTTGGCAACAGAACAGTACAGTCTGTGTGTGTTTCAGCTGCCCAGTGGTCTCAACACACACACACACACACACACACACACTGTGCAGGTGCCTAGAAACACACACATGCTCCTTCCTGCATCCCTGAGTACTGTGGCAAGGTACTGTGGGGAGGCACAGAAGGTGCTTCTCGGGCAGCTTCCCCTCAGTCCAGCTCAAGCAGAATGAAATTATTCAAGCAGTTTCAAATAGAATTAAATTTCTTCTCACAAAGGTTCCATTTTAACCCAGAAATTAGAAGCATTGTTGCTTTACATGAAAGTGCAATGTCATTCCTCATTTCTTCAAGCAAGACAGCAGGATATGCCAGAATTCAGCATGCTAATAGTTTCCCCCACAGGCACCTGGACATATTAAAAAAGCCTGCTGTAACAGACTACAGTTTTAGAGGGTGATAAATGGGTATTTCATGTAGTAAAAATACTTCTGCTGTGAGTATGAAAAGCCCTGTGCATATTACCACATAAAGCTAAGTTGATAATATACACAAGAAACTACTTGAATCCATTAATTTCCAGGGTTGTATTTATGTTCCTTTTCACAACCTTACAATTTGAAGAGTTGACCAATACAGAGAAAAAAGAGATACCATAGATTCTTAAGAAAAAAAAGTGATGGGAGGCAGTATTACAAATTGTAATGTGTTAGATAAGCAGATAAGCTATCTCTATGACACAGACAGGTTTAGAGAGACAAAGTAACGAATCCTTTATGCAGAATCCTATCACAGACCAGATGATCCTTAACAGCAGGATTTTCTAATGAGAACATTAACTGACTCATCCAGTGTCTTGCATTCTCTGCTTAAAATCATACGGATGAATTTTTTTTATGAAGGGATTTATCTTTTCTAAATGATGTTGTACAGTAAAAAAGAAACAAAAAAATAAACCCACAAACAGAAAGGAAGTCACTGTGCTACACAAAACATACAAAATAGAAAAAATACAGCACTACCGAATTGCAAAATTTTAATTTCAACCACATTTACAAAAAAAAATCCTGGTGATGGTCCAAACAGCCACTTTTCTAACCAATTAACAAGTCATGAAAAGTTATACAAATTTCTATAGAAGTCTTTAGTCACACGATTCTGCATTACAGAATGAAGAGCTGTGCTGTAAAAAGGTTAGGGCAAATTACAGACATTCCTATTGTTCTTTGATAGACCTCTCTTCAAATACCCTATTAAACCAACACAATTACTCAACCCTTTGCAACACACAGCTATAAAGGTTATGTAGACAAGTCCACTGAACCTACATAAGGAGGGCAAGGGTTGGGTGATACCACTGCATGTAAAATGAAAACTGAGACTCTTGAAGATGCATCGCTATTTTAAAAGAGTACCCTCAGATAAGCTGAGACTTTTTTAGGACAAAAAAAAAAAAAGGGGGGGGGGGGGCAAAAAAAAAATTTAGCGGGAAAGAAAGTA
>VZRE01004205.1:84500-128423 GCA_013396775.1 Cephalopterus ornatus
GAGGGGGTACCATAAAAATATTTAGCTGGAAAGATAGTCACAGTGTTACAGGATTTTTAGGGCTTTGTTTGTTTGTGTAACCAGTTGTATGAAAGCTTGCAGGAATTAATGAAATAAGATCCTGGATTAAATCAGGGTTAATGAGATCAGGAATAGACACATCATTATTCAAATCACACACCATGTGAACAGTGTGCACTGCCAGACTTGTAAATCAGAGATTAGAATTTAACACTCTTCCTTCTGCAGTCTGATAGTTTAGGGCTAGAGGTCTCTTTATAAATATTGCTGGCATCCACCTGCCACAGCTTCCCGAAAAAATGTATTATTGTTCCAGTTTTTCCTGGTACTAAGCACCAACAATTTCAAGAGGGGACTGACAGCAGAAGCAGTCCCTCAGAACTTCTGACAGTCGTGTTCCTCAACAACCCTTGCAGCTGTCAAGCAAAATTTGTTACTTATTTTCCATCTTAATCTGACCTTGCTTCCTGCAAATATTACAGCAGGTACAGGTTAATTCATGTGAGTTTGGGATGGGGCCATACACCTTGTGGATTCCTTTTTGTCTTCTGAGTTCCAGCATGTTGCTGATATGCTCATTTCCAGAGATAATTTTTCAGGGGGGAAAAAAAAGGGACGAAACTGAAAAGATTCGGAAAAACAACTTTAATAATCCCCCCTAAAGATGTCCCTGAACCATGGAAATCCCTTTATAAAATGAAGGTCACGTGTTTCTTTGGAGGTATTAGACTTACCTCCAAAGACTTGATATTTAGAAAAGATAGCCCTATTCATAAAGTCTTAATAGCTGGGAAAATTGACCCAAACCTTAAACAATGGGTCTCAAAAATTCTTTGGCTGCAACACAGAAATGCAGCAGCTGTCCTCTACACTTGAGATTGCTTTCTCTTAGTAGAGTGGAGGTTTCTGGGCAAAGTTTTTCATGGTAGAACTTTCTAGGCTCTTCATATGTTCTGTCTGGTCTTTTACAGCCATGAGAAAAGAACAAACAGGCAAAAGGAGATGTATAGATCAATCTATTCTAGCAAAGCAACCTTCTATATTTTGGTCTTATCCGAGGGAAGAGAGGTATAAAGAATGCAAACAGAAGAAATAATCATGCTCAATACCAATCCAGAACAGCAAAGAGTGTTTCTCAAGACTAAAAAATGCATCATGAGTGCTACAACTGCCTGAGAGGGTTTGATATGCCACTGGTATTTGTAGGAGAGGTGCAGCCAAGCATCACAGATGGGAGATTTGGTGACCACGATCCTCACCTCAAATTACTCAATCCCATAATTACTCAATGTTTGCAAAAGAGATTGGTATGTTACCTTTGAAGTAATGCATCATACTGAAACTACCTTTGCAGTTTCTCAACCTACTGTTTATTCAGCCAGTGTGAAACTTTAAACAAACTTTCATGAATATCACAGCCACCCAGACTCAATGGCTTGTATTAAGAGAAGAAAATAAAAACAGTAGAGGACATATTATGGTCAAGTCCACATGAAAAACAATGATGTGTATCTGCTTAGCACACTCAGCAGGATTCCTGTTCACAGAGGAGTTGCATGAGAAAGTAGGATCTTTGTTAGGATAAGTTTCCTTCCAAGGAGAGACAAGAATTTTCTGGTTTTTCCCAACATGCCATGTTGCACCAGTGTGCTCTACCAGTTCATTGCTCTTATAAATAAGATAGAGGCAAAAGAAAAGTACTAATTATGTAGTTCTGCTGAGGGGAATGGAAAGTTGGAAGATGAGACTTAAAGAAAGCAAGCAGACAGCAGGTGCATAGGAGTCATCAGGGATGAAGAAATGGTGCAGTCTGACCAGATATAAAGGTACATTGGACGTCCAGGACTGACTCCTCTGAATCTGCTCGCCTTGGTGAGCATCACTGAATAATGATGATGCAGACTGACTCAGAGAGCAGAAACAAGATTTCAGCAGCTACAAACCCCTAAGGAAATTGCCTTTAAAAACTTTTTAATTAAAAAAACTTAATACATAAGTTTTCATTTTTACATTTAAACAGTAATGAAGAGGAGAAGGTTGCATACACTGTACATGGAAGGAAGACCTATTTTTTGATCTAAGCCTTATTTATCCAGAATTTATCAAGAAAACAACACTTCATTTTAGAATATTTGATACACTCCTGGTCTGAGAGTGCTGTAGGCTGAGGGAAGACACTGAAAACACTGAGTGTTATTCCTTTCTGTTGAAGAGGACTCACCTACATTTCAAGTAGGCTTTTTCCAACCTTAACTATTAAACTGCTATGTCTCCAATTATGCAGATCTATGCCATGAAATTCTAAATATTGACTTACATAACTCTCAGAAAGACATGAAAAATGACAAAATATGACCTAGCTTTTGTTCCCCTAGAACAGCTTACTTTGAAAGTAGCTCTCTCCTCTAAAAGATGTGTGTATGCACAATGCAAAACAAAGAAAATTAAGCCATTCATTAATTATTACAAACACAAACATCTCTTGAAAAAAACTAGAGAGAAATCTCACTTAGCAGAAGAAAGAATCCTTCTATTTGTGAAAAAAAATGAACTCCAGAAGTTGCAGGCAAAGCAGAGTAGTTCTCTGACAGGCAATTCACAGGAGTACTCTCTATCCATCCTGTCCCTGAACTGTACTTTTTACTGTTAAGGCAAGAAAAAACACTTCTTCTCCCAGATACTCTGACAACTTCTAGAAACTACAGGATATCGTAGATGTATTTAAAGTCCTTCACCACAAAATGCTTCAAGTTCAGGTGTAGGGTTTTTTTACCTTTACAATATTGGCAGTGCAGAGCACAAACCACTTGGCTCCTTTGTTTTCACTGGGAGCCTTTCTCAACGTGTAGTCCTACTGATTTTAACAGGCCTCATCATGAAGTAAAATTTTTAGGCCCATTTCCCAGGAAAAACAAGACCAGAAACCTGTCAGTACTTCTTACATGTGCATGCACTGTTCCTCTCCTTCTGTAATCCCCTACATGGGGGAATACTGAAAAATATGAAAGTTATCTAGGAAAACCCACATGCCCAAAATACAGGTGCGCTCTACTTTGTTAATAGTATACTTATAATCTCAAATAAATGAACAGATTCCTTCAAGAAAGTCACTAACCACTCTAGACAAGGCCTGTGACAGACACTTCCCAGAATTCATGGGAGAAGTGGACTGGGAACAGCTAACTCTGAAAAAGAAACAGAGAAAAACACGCATCACACTACAGTGGAAAACATAAAAGCCAAAGCCATCCCTTTTAATCCCAATATAAGGCTGGGAACAAACAAGGCCTGTTGAGGATGTTCTACTAGAGAAAGAGGAACATGAATGCAGAGCACACAAGCAGCAAATGTTAGATCCAAGGGCCTGGCAAGCAGCTTGAAGTCCACAACTGAAAGGAAACCCCACCCAGAGCTGGGGAGGTGGCCATGCAGTCGTGAGCTGGTACTACACAAACTACTTTGGATGTGTCTGCACTGTACCATACAAGACACAAGATCTCAGGTGCCAAGGTGACTCCCACTAACCTACAGGCAGTGATAAAGGCAAAGATGTGAAAGGTGAGCAACATCTCAGTGGATCAGGGCACCTGCTAGTGATGAAAGCAAACAGGCATGCTGTATCAAGCCCTCAGATAAGCAGATGAAGCCCACACGTGCCTGTAACAGTGTCTCTATTTAACCTTCAGAACTTCAAAGAGAACTGGCTGATCCTACATTTTGCTGGCCACTTATCATACATTTTTTTGTCCCCCCACCACGTAAGTGTTGCACAGTCAGTGACTACTTCACTGAATTTGTATTTACAGGTATTTTCAGACTTAGGCATTTCCAACACATATTTCATTATCTAACCATCAATACTAACACTAAATTTAAGTTGGCACAGGCTACAGGGCACGAGGAAAGAGTTTGTTTCCTTTGGGCTTCATTTTTTCTGGAGTACTGAACAGGGTGTGAACAGTCACAAGATTCATGAGTCCACTCCACAGCTGAAGTGCTGGGGAGTGAGCCTTCACCTATAAAGGAGGGAGTGAAGTAACTGGTATGATCAAACATGTTTGGTAATTACTAGTTAATCTGCTGAGGCCAGATATTCTACGAGCTACAAAAAGCTTATAAACAAACAATTTTAACACACTGAATCCTTAAAAATCATGTTCATCATTATTACTTTATACACATATAAAAAAAAAAAATCACTCCCTTCCTCATCTAAATAAGCTTTATCTCACATTCACTGTGGCCAAGCCCATACAAATAAACATTCAATAACCGGAAAGAGTCACTAAAAAATAATCAAAAAGGAAGCTTGAGTATAATAAGGGCTATACCAGCCAAGCACTGGTCAATTCTATGTTTCCTGCATTCTTAGCTGTTTATTAAACACCCACAGGACAAAATACAGGGTCTGGTCTCCGTTTATTTACACAGTTACACAAATTCTTAAACAGAACCAAGCACCCCTTTACAGTAACACCATTTACAGTTAATAGGAAGTCATTCGTCATTAGGAAAACAAAGGCTGAAGACACAGGTAATCAAAACAAGTATTTTGGCTTCTCCCTCTTTATCCCATGACACAGTGTTTTTTTCTCCCAGGTTCTCCTGTACCTCATAACATTGTCTTCAGTATGACAGTTTCACTGATCAGTGATGAAAAATAAAGTACTTTGGTTTTCAATAACATGAAATTCCCTCTCATACTTCCAAATTTTGTTTTATTCAAATCTATTTACAGGATACATGCATGTGATTCTCAAGGAAATCCTATATATCTACTTATGTGTCTCAGTTTGTCTTTGAAGTTCTTCCTGTTCACAGTTTAAATTTCAAGAAAGTCATTTGCTATAACAAAGATCCTCCTAACGCCAGAAAATAAGACTGTCTTTCATTTAGTTACTCAGGATTCCTGGTAGATCAGCGGCACCTCAAAATATTTATGCAGATTTCTGAAGTACACAGGAAAAACTGGAAAAGCATACTATTCCCTTTTCACAAAATCATAACTCTGTCCTTGTCTTCAGATATTTATTTTCACTCAAAAATTGTGGCAGCTAACCACAAATTACACTTTTCAACTAAGTATTATAAAAACATTACTAAATGTGGATTCAGTACTTTTACCAGCTCTTCAAAATTTATGGAACATTTTTAAAACAAGGGAGAAAATTCTATTAAATCGCAAGAATTATCATAACTATTTGTCTTGCATTCTTAATTGACACACACACATGCATCTCATACACAATAACCTTAACTGTACAAAACTAGAGAAAATTAGAATCTTCACAGTGCATTTCTAAACATCAGCAATTTTTAAAGTACCCTCTGGAGGACACAGCTAGATTTTACTTCCAATCTCTTCTCACATCACATATTTAAACTTCTTTATTTTAACAACATGAGATGTCCAAAAGTAAACATGCCCTGAAAACTATTTCAATCCAAGGTACTTTCCACACTCCACTGATCTACAATGAATAGTCTTAGAACATTATTTCGTATAAATGAAAACCAGAACAGTTTAGTGTATTTAATAACAAAGCAAAACAAAACAAAAAGCAAACAAACAATCTAAACTGCCCTAGTATATGCAAATCCTTTTAAGAATGCATAAGGCAAGACAGTAGTCAACTGACACTCATTTATACTCTGTTTCATTTTGTAGGCTTTATTTCATAAATTTAATATTTCCCAATTAAGTGTGTGCTTTTATGCAATTAATTTAAAAAAGAAAACTCTGACTCTTTCAACTCCATTCCCCAGTCACTGTTTGAACGAGTGTCTGTTGGATACATTAGAACACAATCATCATCATCAGTAGAAACTCTGACCAAATGGACTGGGAAATCTAGCTGATTCATGACTCTTGTGAAAGTTTTTTCTTATCTATTTCTTGAAAAAAGCCATCCCATTTGAATGCTGTAGTTTTGTAAAACATGGAAGTGTTTATTTAGATTTTAACATGTTGAACTCAATTCCATGCTTGTGTGATCCAGGCTGAGACAGAAGGAGCAACACTGATACCATTAGCACGACCTGTTAACTCCAACCAGGCAGTACCAACAGCCAGCCCCTGGCTGAAGGAGATGAGAAGTCTTCGATTTTCGAGGCAAAGAGCAGTGATTAAACAGGGTTGAACACCGCAAGAAAAACTGCTTGGTAGCAGTTTTTCATCTTTTTACATCCCGTCACTTTACATACGAAAAGCTAGCTTTATATATTTGTAAGGACTTTCATGGCAGAAAAGTATACTAGACATGCCTTTTTTAATTCAGAGGAAGTAACCCCAGAGATGCCCTATCCAGATGTCAGAGAAAACAGCAAAACAAAACCAAGCACCTGTATCTGACCACAGACAGATGTCACTTCTGCCCGTTGCAGTGATGTCACCTTTACCAGTGTAATATTCTCAAGGCATTATCTTTATAACCTTTTATGCTGCATGGGTATCCTGCTGAAATACTGAATCTCAGGAGGGCAAGCAGTAAAACCTCCATGAGACACTTTACCATTAGCATTTTGTACAGACTGTCGGCAAAAAAATAAGTCTCAAAACTGAAATACAAGTTTGAAGATGCAGGTTTTACACACCATGTAACTGTATTAAGCTGATGATGATTTCTAAAGCAGGTTTTTGTTACAAACAGCTGGAAATTAAAAACTCCAAGATATAAGAACCAGCCCCAATGCCTGTACACAATCAAACTTTTTATCTATCCCATTTGCTTGGGGACAAGAAGAAAAGTCTACCGTGCAACTCTTAGTGCTCAGATGCCCTAAAGGGAGAGAAATCATCTCTGCTAACTGGACAGCCATCAAAGCATGGAAGGTTTTAGTTAGGATGCAAAAAAGCTGAGGAATCCTCAGACTGGGGGTGGAGTAGGGGAGAGGAATGAAGAGAAATGAGGGGCAAAAGGAAATTTAGCAACACATAGTGCAGGTAAAGAACCCTTCAACATAAATGTATTCTGTCTTCCACCCCTGCACTCTGCCTTCCATACTCAGAAACTATACAGGCTACCTGGTAAGAAAATAAAAACAATCCTGTTTGTTTTAAAAGGAAACACATATGCTGAATTAGAGCCAAAACCTACTGAAAGTGTCTGAGACTGGAAAGAAAGACTCTAAATACCATAACATTTGTACAAGGATTTGTACAAGGTGGTATTCACCTTTTATCCAATGGAACCCACTAAGTTTTTTTCCTGGTGTGTTGAGGTATTCTTTTGTATATTCATAGCTAGAGTAACTAACTATGCAAGAAAGCTTCCAGAGAAGCTGGCACTTGGGACAGGCTGCAAAACAGCCTTTCTGAATTTCCTTTGACTACAGCAGAGTCCTGTAAACACCCTTAAAACAGCCCCTTTTACAGCCTGTAGGTATGCACTACAATAATAGGAGGCTGTGCTGTTGAAAGGGAAAGAAATACTAATTTTACAATTACAGGTGTCTACAATAGTATAGTAACAGGTCTTGCTAGCAAGTTTCACCTCAGTATATGTTGTATTTGAGAAGAAAAGAGTTTGTCACCAAAACTCAGGGTTCCTATAACAAACAAGACTTAGGAGGAGGGAAAGTGGGGAATGTAAATAATGAAAAATGAACTGGACACTTCAGTAAACCAGGGATTAACAATCCATTAAGATGGGATCCATCAGCTCCAGTCAGAGATTTGACTGTGGAAAGGGAAACTCTCCTTGAAAATCAAGTCAGTCAGATTAGGCTGCTAATACAAAACATGTCCTAACAGAGCCAGAAGTCTGGCAAAACAGACACTGGGTCTAGAACAGCAGGAACATATAAATCAGCAGGCACTGGTAGTCTAAAACCCGGTCTATTATTTACAATTGTTCGATGAACTCAAGGGAGAAGGGAGTGAATTTGCAAATTATTTTTTCTTTAATATATATAGGCAAACATATATAAAAAACACATATAAAAGACACATTGCTCACTGAGGGCAAACTGTAAACTCTTCCTCATCCACCTTTGCCTAATCACTTTGCTGAGATACTGATTCCCTGCTCCCAAAGGACAGCAGTTACAGCACTGCACGACAGCAGCAAGTTAAAGTTAGCACCTATATTTTCTTGTGAAAAATAAATATCTGCTACTTTGTACATATGGATTCTGAGTGGTAAATACAGAAAAGCTTAACTCCATTACAGCACAGTACTGCAATAAGCAGGAGAGGCATATTAATAGTATTTCAACCCTAGGGTTACATACAGAGTATTCTCAATCTGATGTACAGATAATTTCTCTAAGTTATTACTTGTGAAAACAAAGGTACAGGGATTAAAGAAGTACAGCAAGCAGCACAGATTAGCTCCCAGCTGGCCAAGAACCAAGTTACCAATTCAGTAAGCTCACTTTTATTCTTTTTACTTTTATGTGAACATTTCTTCTATCAGCATATATTGCACACTAAGTCACAAATAGTCATCTGCCTTGGGAAAACTAATGCTAACATATTATTGCATTTTAAAATGTACCACTAATGCAGTTTGTTCCTTTCTATAACACTCTTCCCCTTCAATAACAGAAATGCAGCTCTTCTCAGCAGACTTGTAAAATAGTATCTACAAACTATAATACACATCTAACTTGTTTGGGGTTTTTTTCCCTCTTGTGGCTCAGAAAAACATATAATTACCCAAATTACAGATTTTAGAAGTTTATGTTACTAAGAGGTAGGTTGTGGGCAACATCAACTCAGTGATTCACACATGATGTGATCAAAAAGGCCGGTATAATGTTACCCTGTCCTCCTGCACCCTGTGGAGTGTAACCACCCTATAGTTTTGGTTTGTCCTACAGTTTTTCAAGGTACTAAAACTAAATGCCATTCAGCCACCTCCTCTGTCACATTTAAATTCTAGTGACAACTTAGCTGGAAGAGCTAATTTAACCAAGAGAACAGGCAATTTAAATAAGGCAGAGGAGGTTGGACTTTCTTTTCTCAAAAATTCACAGTGATTTTTCCTGAGCAAAAGAGAGCAAGCAAGGAGTCAGCGAGATTAGATCACAAGTCAATTTTCATACAAATAAATGGAAAAAATGACGTGTATCTACTCAAACAATGCAATTACAGCTTATAATAAAGAGGAAGATGGGCACTGGAAGTAGTATTAAAAGTATTTCTTCAATATTCAAAGCATCAAGATCAGAACTGGCAGGTTATATACAGCATTATATAGAAACCAACAAAAATGTTGGGAGTTTTACACTCCCATTTTGAGATGTAACAAAAACCACTCCAGTGATGGATTAATTCAGAAGAGTCTACTGCCTGTTCTTCTCAACTGAGTGCTGGAAACTGCTGAGTGCTGGAAAAAGGGCACTGGACAAGACACATCAGTGCTACAGCAATTCCTTCATTTTAAAGTGTAACCTCTTGTCCCCACATAGGGATGATGGTACTTCTACTGACATGCACTGATTTGAAAAATGCTTTCCTTGGCTACCTAAGAAGACCAAGTCTGTGGCATTGCAGTGCTATTACCTTATGTGGCTACTGGAAGCTTTATGCAAAAATGCAATTGTTATCTAAGTATTTTCAGTCCTTTTGCCACAGCCTTTTAAAAGCCAGAGCAGCCCTCTGCTTTCAAAAATGAGCTTGAAAGAAGTGAGGACTAAAATCACTTCACTAAATGGAAGAGATACAATCCCTTGTATTACACATAGAAAGAACTTCAGTTGGCACAAGAAAGGAAAATAAGCATGTATTTTTAACCAAAGATTTTGCATTTTGATTTAATAGCTGTTGCTTTCTCTAGCTGCTTAAGCAACATAACAGATAAAATGCAAGCTGAAAACCAGGACACATATTTTTAAGTTTCCTTTCAAAATCTGCAGACTAATTTCTTATTCCCTCATGCCAAAGCTCTAAAAGCATATGTGTAGAAGTAAAAGGAAGAGCCCTGTCCTTCTGTCTTCCACTAGGTACTAACGGGTGTTCCTCTAAGCTCAAACTGAGCCAAGCCTGTTCCATAATTTAGTGGCTGTTATATGGAGGAAGCAATACTCTGAAAGTTCTTCTGCTGGTCTTCCAGGTATCCATAACCCACAACTACTCATCCAACAAGTTTTGGGCTAGGTTTTGTCCCCTCAGTGGTTCGGGGAGTGTTTTTTTAAAGTCTTTATAAACTAGGTATGAAGGTTCAGACTCCACAAAGAAAAAAATTTCTAAATCCAGTAGGAAATGCACTCTAAGCTGTCCTACTGCACTAGGAATGGAGCTGCAGGGACAATCAAACTGCTAACACAGACTCAGGAGCCCAATCCTACAGCTTAAAAAATGTGCTGAATTGGTGAAAGGCTGCCAGACACCCGGGATCATTGTGAGCTGCCAGGGTTACTAACTGGGGTTTAACTCTGCAGGCTCTAAACACTATCATGTGTAGAACTAGCTATAGAGTTAATTAGTTACAGAGAAAGGAAAAACTTGTAGTGTGGCAGAAGGGGAATCTCACATGGACAGTCATCTGCAGCTTACCTATATGAACTTTCCAGAACCCTTCCAAAGTAAGCACAGAAGATATCAAGGTTATGGCCCATCCTTTCAGGCTGTTCTTAAAATACATTTCAGGGTATTATCTCTGGATTCTCCCCCCTCACTTCTCCCCTCCCACTCCCCCAATTACTCTACTTCAAATAATCTCTGAGGCACAACAAGGGACATCTCACTGCCTCTGTTTCACAATCTTGACAGCACTTAGCCATATAACAAAAAAATGCTTCAAGAAAACAAAACAGGATGGGAGAGGGGAGCTAAAACTAAAAATGGGGGAAGGTGGCATGAAACAAAGTGAAGATACTGACAACATATTTTCAAGGATGGTTCATTTAAAAATAACACTAGAAGTAATATCAAATCATTTAAAAGGTCAACCAACAGAAAATGCATTTCATCACTTATGTTCGTCACTATTAAGTCATCACAGCTTTGACAAATCCTGCTAAGTTACATCACTTCTGAGACCTTTGCAGTTAACATTAGGCTGCTTCAGGTAGGCCACCTCCTCCTCCTCCTTTTAAATTATTTTCAGAAATACCATGCAGTATGCCTAATAGGTGAATCACAGATTCTTTCTATACTGCCTCAAAGACAGGCAAATTAATTTTCTTCAGAGTAACAAATCTTAGTTAAGTAAACAGACAACTCCAAATTTTTAGAAATTTGTAACTTTCATAAAAATTATGAAAATACTTCCCTTTAGAATGGGTAAGATAACGATATGAACATTTCATTAATACAAAGTTTTCTTTATTCAGGAAATAGAGCAACCTTTTCTTAAAAATTTCAAACAAATGTCCTTTTTTAAAATGTGATATGAATATGTTACATCATGCTAGACTACAAAAAATTAAGGAAAAATTATGCAGCTTAAATAGTTTATCTCTTCCCCACTACATACTCTGCACTACAGCCATGCCACTACAGCCACAAATTCTACCTTCATTCAAATTCTAGCAGAACAAAAACACAGCTCATGCTAGCATGCCTGACCCACTTCAATATGCCCAGCACATATATCTAGATGAGGGGCACAGTTTCCACATGTCCCGTCAGTCCGAGTACGCACCCTGGATCTTTGGAGAGAGTCTCCCACGCTGGCTCAGCTCTGTGGCTGTCACCTGGGCGAGCTGCGGCAGCAGGAACGGGAATGTGAGCACAGGGCAGAAATCATTTTGCGAAACACTGATTCCACAGAGATACCAGCCTCCCAGTGAGCCTGCTAACAAACTAGTTCCTGGCCAAAGAAACTACTACTGTCTTTTACACAGACACCCCTTTGCAAGTAACAGTGAGAGTAGAAAGAAAGTTTTAAGAAAGGCAACGTGTGTGAGTAGCTAACACATTATCCACTTCTTTCTTCATATTAGTTTTGGCTTTGTCACATGAATATGAACATATGCAGAGAAAAAAGAAGCCTCATCTGTCCTTCTAGCACCATCAGAGAGTCTATAGGAGGGAAATAAGTGTTCCTTTTGGGCACAGAGTACATTGTAACTCTCTTGGTTACATGTGCACAACATAATACCACTTGATACTGCTATTTTACAACTTACATAGGTTACAGATTTAGTCTTAAATACACTGTAATCAAGAGTTTGATACATTGAAAATAATAGAATTAATCTATTAGGTCATAACATCAGTCTCTTCTACTCAAAAAAGTACTGCTTTCACAGTTATCTTGGGTTTGTTGGGTTTTTTCCCAAATAAACTGTTATGATTCCTCATATCTGGATACAAAGGACTTTTGCTCTCAGTCTCCATAATTACTATGATGCTTTATCAGACAACACCTCAGTTCTCAGCTAGGCTACAGGGAGAATAACTCCCCTGCCTCCCAGACCCAGGCTCTCCATTCCCTATGCTGAGCACTCTGTGGAGGATTTTACATACCCTGTACTAAATAGCAAGAAATGGTGACAGCAGCCATTAAAGAAGGCCTAAGGGGGGTTTAGTTCCTCTTTTGCCTCAGAACTAAATAAAGGGAAGAAAACAGTGTGGGAGATGACAAAGGCATTCCCAGACTCCTGAGAAACTGTAAGAACATGGAAACAACAATAAAGGCTATTTTCATGAGCAGTAGAGAGCAACCACAGATTGTGAAATAACCCTGAGGCACTTTAGTATGGTGATTTAGAACCATTCACCATCTCAGGGGAAAATCAAGCCTCCTATCACCACCAGCAAAAAATCAGTGAGTTCCCATCTCCTCTCCCCAAACAGTTTGCACTATTTCATTCTAATAACATGCAGAGGCTTTCATGGGGAGCTCATTCCAAGTCCAGCTGAAGGATCCAGCAGTAACAATTCTGGTTGAATGAACACACCACACAGGGCCTTGCTATTGCCAGGTCAGACAGCATGTCAGCTGGACTGGAAAAGAAAATTAAAAATGAAAATATCCCTTCATTTCCCAAAGCTGAAGGCCTCATAAAGAAAAGGCTCAGAGTGATCCCTAAGTCCCCTCTCCACACTTGTGATGTGCCCAAACAAATAGGTGAATCCCTACAATACACTCCATGGTGACGAGAAACAAAAAGGATTCACAATACTGGAAAGAAATATTTCACCAGTGCAACCAAGTGTGTTTACTTTTTTTATTACCTTTAACATTAACAATTTTTTTAATTTGAAATTAAAAATATGTAATTTCATTCAGAAGAATTTCCAAAGATACAAAAATTCCTAATATTATCTTTCATTGCTTTTTCTACTATTCATAATATCTTTAAATTGTCTGCAGCCAGGAGTAAATTCAAGCAGGATATTTGTAATGCAATTACTTCCCTCATAATAGTTATGTGTTTCTAAATCTATTTAGTGGGTTCTGGAACAGTACAAGTTTCGTAAGGGTGGCTCTGCCAAGAAATGAGCAGATATTATATATTTCAGTCAATACTGTAACTGTTTGTTGCCTCGGGAGATATTTTTTGTGTGTGTGTGTGGCATGTAAGGAAATACATTCTACTGTTTTGTGATTCTGTTTTTTCTTCCAGAAGAAATGTAAATGGTCACTAATAACATTTGCACTTCAAGCTGGAGCCTGAGTATTCAAGAGCTAACCAGTTTAATACACACATCATGCTGCACAAATATATATGGTACTCTTTGGCATGTGGACACAGATCATACACAGAGGTAACTATGCCTGTCACCAGTAAAAAGTTTTATATCAGATAAATAAAATTTGCAACTAAAAATACAGTTGTTTTTCATTTTTTCCTGATATTTAGTATTTGGAACCTATTCTATTTTCTTTCTTTTCATTTATTCCAGGCATCATGGATGAAAACAAGGCTATAAAATTTGGTTGAGGTAGCAGTTAAAATTTTATTGCTTTTTAATAGCTTGTTAGAATTAAAAATAGGGAAATATTTATTTTGTACAAAAACTTATTTTCTTTGGTTTTTATTTGTCTAAAGCTATAAGTTACAAGTTCAACAACAAAATTGACTCAATTTTGTCCCTTTGAAAAGGTAACTTATATTGTACAAATCTCACAGAATCCCAGTAGTACTCTCCATTATTGGAAATTATTTCCTATTATGGAAACTGTATTTATTTAGGTATTATCTTGACAAATTCTTAAAAAACACTATATAACAAAATGTTTGAGATTTAAAAAGAGAAATGTCAAAATTTTCTTCTTTTATTTCTAACAAGAATGTATTTCTAGGGAAAAAAAAAAGCTTAGGACAAAGTAGTCTTAATATGGTAAGATCCTAAACCTTTAAATAACACGCAGTTAGAGGCACGTTTTAATATGTCATACTTTTAAATATTACCATGAGTAATATTTATACAAGGAATATGCTTTTCGGTATCCACATAAAAATCTCACGAATAGGGCAAAAAAATAATAATACGAAAATTCAAAGTACACAACTGACAAATTTAGTAATAAGTTGACAGGATCTCCACAGATTCCAGTCTCATTCCACCATGCTACACATGCTGGGATGCCTGAGTGTATTTACTGCAAGGCTGTGAGAAGGAGAGCACAACTCCCCTCTCACGACAGCTCCCAGACGGGGACCAGGATCAAGCCTTGTGCTTCCAGAGGCCCCTGCGGTGCCACAGCAGGAGAAAATCCCCAAAGATCAAGTCGGATGAGCAAAAGTACTAAGAGAGAAAAAGCATTTAGACTGAAATCAGGATCTGGATCAAAAACTTGTTGGGGAAGAAAAAAAAGGTGAAGCAGAGCAAATTCAGGGTGACCTGAGATGCAAGGAAGGGGAGAAGGAAAGGAAATGCGGAGCCAGAGAAAAGAGGATGCGGCCTGGCATAGCTGAAAAAAGATAACAAGCTAAAGAAGCCCTAGAGGTGGGATCGAGGAAAGAGCAGTGATACCTAACAAGGAAAGGAACAGCAGGGCTGAAGCTTAAGAGTAGAAAGAGGCAGGAAGAAGGGAAGGAAAGCAACTGAAACAAGACACGGAGCCTGAATTAAAAAAAGAGGAAAAAAAAAGAAAAGAAGAGGCTGGAATAAGGCAGGAACCTTGTAGAAAATAGTCTGTTACCATGTAAATAACTAGGTACAATGGCCTTTCCTGGAGTACTGCACACAGTTCTGCAGTAAAGGACTAATCACACTCAGGGAGGCAAAGCAGAGGGCTAGATCGATCAGTGGAAATGACACTTGAAAGGGGAAATCAAAAGAGCTTGGCTCAAGAGTTTGATACATTGAAAATATGTATGATATTTTTCTAAAAATACATCAGAGGGGAAGGAATAGTACAAAGACAGGAAGGGGAGGAACTATTTAATCAGAAATACAAATCATGATGATTAATGAGCCCAGATCTCCCAGGAATAATTTTATACTAAACAAGCGAGGAATTCATTTGTAGTTTGGGGTTTTGGTAGTTGTTTTTTGCTTAGTTGGGGTTTGTCCTGTTTTGTTTTGGTTTTTTAAATCATAAGAGCAGTATCTTCAATAACATCTAAACAAAAGAAAAATAATGTATTTTATTTTAATTCACAAGCCCCACAATGCCCTGTCAAGCTACCAAGCCAAAACCCTCCATGTAAAAAATCCCCCAACCACCACCTTTAAATCTTTCAGAGAAAAACTTGCTGTGCTGATGAGATGAGCTCTCAGAGGCGAGCAGGAGCAGTAGAACACTCACCTGGAGGCCCTGCCCAGCAGGGTCTTAAGCTGGGGCTGCCTTTCTTCTCCCCCACAAACAGCACCAGAGCTAATAACATGCTCCAGTCAAAAGCCACACGTGGTTCTGCTCTCTGCCAGCTTTGCTTTTAGCCTCTTAATTTCCAACAGCTACAGCCAAAAGCAGGGAGACAGCAAAACATGGTTTAACTGAGACCAGCACACAAAGACAGCATTTTGTTTTGTTTTGTTTTTAAGCTCTGTACTCTGTCTGACTTTGAAACGCCTGTAATGCTCTTTTGACATCTGTGCACAACTCCTCCACAGCTGAAGGAAAGCAGCATTAGCTGAATTATTTTTGTAATATAGAAATGTATTCTACTGAAAGACCTGTAAACTGAAATAACAAGAGTTCTGGATCTATTCTGGGATACAATGTAAGTCAAAAGTAACACACACACACATTATCTACTTTGACAAGAAGCTTTGTTCTGTTTTTTACTGCTATTTAATCAGCATCCTACTCACATTTAGAGTATATCTACTCATATTTAAGGGTGAAGTCCTGTAACCATTAAATTAAATAGGAATTATAGTATTGAGTGGAGACCAGAATTTTACTCCAGACAAAACACTTACCTTGGAACTACAGAATGCAGTAGTTAAAATTGTTTAATCTTTCCATTCGGTAGAAAAATTGGTACAGTATACCACAACTGAAAACATTTCATTTTGGCTTAACCAAAGTAGTTCCAAAACCACCAGACTTCCCTTTAAGCAAAATTATCTAGAAATTAACCACAAGTAATTTATCATTTGTTTGCTATGAGGAAAAAGACACACTGGCCCCACAACAGAGAACTCCACAAAACAACCAGTTAATTGTATGTTTCATTCAGTACTTCCTGGGCACAATTTTAATGAAAAAAGGCACAAAGCCATTTGTGGGTAGTATAGTCATGAATACTTTTAGTTTGCATAATTATTTTCGAAAGGTCTCCTTTATAGGACCTCTAATAAATATTTAAACAGGAGTAAAATCTCTAGCTAATCCATCTTCCAACACAGGCAGACTTCAGCCCACCCACATAGCTATAATCCTTTTTGCCCTAACTCTTGACACCCAGGATATTTTATGTTATTTCTGTGTAAAATAAAAATACTGTCTGTTAAAGTCACATTGTTCACAGATGTCCTGCAACGCCAAAACAAAGGGCTTCAGCTCTGATCATATCCATACCTCAGAGGTTTTGTTCAAAACTGATTATTCCTTTCTTTCTCCTGCAAAAAGCATTTTGAAGGCATGACCCTATCTTAACCAGCTGTTTTGTCCACCTGCATACAGAGACACAGTGACAGAGGCTACTCCAAACTCACGTATGTCTTTGCCAGAGGTTAACACTAACTTCCACTGATTTCAAAACCTTTGGCACACATCACACTCCCCACACTTCCACAAAGGCTGAGGGTGCAAGAAGAATTCACAAGACCATCTGCACACAGAAAGATACCCTTCTTCACAGGGCAGCTTCCACCTCTTGTGAGAGCACACTGCAACCAGACCGGTGAGAACAACAGAAGTGACTGAATAAGAACAGCCGATCACAGTGAATGGACTGCTTGAGTCCTTCATACATTCCAAGTGAGATTAAATCCTTCAAAATGCACCACAAGATGCTATGTCCTAGCAGGAATTCCTTGACATCTACTGTCTGTTGCTCTGTCCTCACTTCCTTAAAAATATTCCTACACTAAAGACAAGGCTGACTAAAATCATCCTCAGTTGCTGGGTTGTTGACTTCCTCCACATCCTTTTTTTTTAATAATCAGTATTTCTCATTGCTGCAGCATACCATTGACTAGGTTTTAGTATAGCATCTTCTCTTCAAAAATGTGAAAAAGGGGAAAAAAAATATATAGAATACGAGTGATCAAATGTTCCAAAAGGTCCTCTTCCCCCAGTAAATGTTGAGAAATGTGTACTCAAACTTATTAGTGTGACATACTTCCCAACGTCAATAAATTACTTTGATTTTTTAATTATATGACCAAAAAAAACCCAGAAAACATGCCTTTCTAAAAAGCACAGTTCATCTTAAAACACAGCTGAAAGCTTTAAATCTAATTGCAGATTTACCCCGTCTGCATCACCATTACCCCTTAACTGCTGGTGCACTACTTCTTAAGAAAACTGAAAATACGTATCATGTAGGTAAATTAATAATAAAAATTAAAAAGTTACAGTATATTACATTCACATTCTGTGGGAATCAGAGTGTTTCCTCTTGTACAGGTATTTGATGGAACACAAAGCAGCATTCAAGCATGACTCTTCTGTCATAAACATAAGGCTGTATTTTTGTTTTCTCACTATGAGTTTGATTCAAACTACTCCATGTTTACAGCTGACTGGCAGCCCACACTGAGCACAATCTAGCTAGAGGTAACCACTCCAAGTGGGTTACAAACAGTTGCTCAATGGAGTGGCTTCTCTACAGCAGAAGAGAGGGAGAAGGAGGAGGAAGTGAGAAGGGGAAGAAGCAAAGAGAAAGAACCCTCATGGGTAGTAAGTATAGAGATAATGCTCTCAGGGAGTTTCTACAAACTTCTGAACCAAACTTTAGAAACTTTAGCATATCCAGAAGCACTGTGCTGAGAGGTGAAGCAAACACAGCAGTCCGTGCTCACCACCACCCTAGACAGGTCACCATAAAGCAAGCCACACCAGGCCTGAGGCAGAACTTCAAGGAAGGCAACAATAGGATGAGAACACTCCAGGCACACTTATTCTCTGCCTACCACCACAGCTGCAGCACTATATCTTCAGGAACACTGCCCTGGACACATAGATGCAGGCAGGCAGCATCTACAGCTGGCAGGATCCACTACCGAAGTCCAAGTTAGATTCCCTGTGGCAAAACTCAGACATGCTGTCTGAACTTCCTGGAACCCCTCAGACCTTTGAATCACCCCACAGCAACTAGATCCCTATCCTATCAATCTAAAATGCACATTATTTTCCTAAATGCAAGGGAGAAAACTTGCATTTCCTCTTGCAAGTTCCTCTTGAAGGAACTGCATTCATTAGCTGCAAATTACAGTGGTTGCAAAGGCTAGCCAAGGAGTCTAATTCATACCAACCATACAGGGCAAAAGTAATCATTTTACAAAGATGCTAGCACAGCTTAAATTATTGTGTTTACTTTTAGTATGTGAAGTGGTTAGTCTACAGCAGCAGTAAAATCAGGCAAAGGCACTTCTTACTGCAGATTCTACCCCAAAGACCAGCTGTCACAGGTATGGTTGTATAACAGAGATGTCAGATTCTTTAGGGATTTCTTGAGACATCTACACATCACCTTTCTCTTTTCTCTTGTTTCCACCATGGCAGACATTAGACAGAACTGGCATTCATAGCCAGCCAACAGGCAAGACCATGTTTATTTCTACTTTTATCTTCCATGTGTTTGTCATTTGTTTGAATCTTTAGTATCTCTTTATTCACCTACATGTTGATATATTTGTAATTAGTTTGATTTGCTTTTAGAGAAAAACAGTGAAAAATACAAAGAAATCTCTTGGCTTCCTTCACACCAAAGGATGAGGTCATAGGGCTGTTGACAATTATTTTAAAACAATCAACCTTTCATTGAGTGATGTGATCGTGCACATTTGCACAGCTTGATGAAATACAGCCTTGCTCCTATCTGGAACCTCAGGATTGCAGCCATTACATCAAATAGTAGTTTTCCAGGGCTGGAAATACTTTTCTAACCAATTTCACAGACCCAAAAGAGATACTATCTTACTTAGTACTTAATCTCCAAACTCGGACCATCATTTCCTAGCCCTCCCATGCTCTAAAAATGTGGCTTTTAACAGACGATGCATTAAAAATAGTTTTTTCTAGATAATTTTCTTTGATGGTAAACTTCAGTACGCCATTCAGTTCTAAAACACAGCCTCTCCAGCTGCCTTCCACTGCTCCCCCTTAGTGTCAAGAGCTCAGCCATCAGCCACAGTAACTTTCTGTAGCACTGCAGAGGGAGGAGGGAGGAGGATGACTCATCTGTGTCTCGTCCAGGATCTCTGAGGAGTATCTTCAGCTTGAACATGAACAAGAGAACAGCCATTTTAAAAACAAGAAATGTACAACTCTGACTGACTCCCTCAGCTGCTACTAAGGAGTCAAAAAAACCCCCAAAATAAGTGCCAAACAAACAAAATAACTTCCTGAGCTCCTTGAACGCAGATTAAAGCAGTCAGACGGGGAAGAAATTGCACCAAAATTGTTTCAGGTGTCCAAGACCCTGAAAGGGCTGCATTAATAACACACCTTACATGCAAGTTTCAGCACAGTCTCTGGCACACCCTGTCAAAGGAAGGTTTATGAGTAGCTGAAGACTTGCATACGTTTGCCACTTTTGTGCAACCCAAAAAGTTCAAAAGAAGGAAGAGGCAAAAGGTGACTTCCAGGATTCAAGAAGTTTCTTACAAAGGGCAAATTCATAAACCACAGAAGTAACAAAGTTTCCAAAACTGTACATTTCAAGATGTTTTCTTCGCACCTGGATTTAAGGAGTTTCAAAAAAGGAAAAGTAAATCCACAATGCTGCATACTAATTATTTGTAGTTTTCCATGTCCTACCAAATCAGAAGGGAGAGGATACTTTACTTCACTGATCCCTTCTAACAAGTGTATTAAGATCCACAAGCTTCTCTATCATTATCTCATCTTCCCCTTTGTCCCAAGGATAGGAAACTTTATACCTGGTTTCTCATATGTTCAAGCTGGCATCAAAGGCATGGACCTGAAACTACATCTTCCAGTTTTAGGGCAGGAACATCGTGAACAAATACATACACTTTTTTTAAAATTAAGTTTGAATTTTTGGGCTGGAAATGTAATCTTTTGGGAAGACTGAATGCCAACAACTGCTTCCTGGCCCTGATAAGGCAGTGCCCTTTACAGAATCTGTTCCTCCAGTCTCACTGGTGGTCTGTTTCCTCAGAGCACAGATGCAGAAAAGTAGGAGCCTTTGAAGGACTTCCACAGGCTCCCAGGAAGCCAGACATGGCCCGATGGCTGGAGCCTACCAGGGTGCTCAGGAACAGGACTGTGAGTGAAGTTGCTATGCCTGCTTTCAGAGCAAATTCCCTGGCATCCTCTGAACACAAGTGCAAGGGTAACTGCTGCCATTTTGCAATGGGGGCAAACTTCATAAAAACTAACATTTTTAGAATAAGTAAAAAACCTCAGGTTCACTCTGTTAAAAATAACACAAAACCACGTTCCTGCTTTGTACCCATGCTGTGTTCCTGCTAACACAGCCACAGATGCTTCCTCTGAAAACAAACAACTGCTCTAGTACCTGAGAAGGATTTTGTTCAAGAAATGTAATAAATCCTTAATGTCTCAGCAGCCTTTCCAAAAAGTGCAAAAGGAAAACAGGTATGGAGATGATTAACCACCATTATATGCTTAAAAATTCTAACTTCATTTCAGGAATTACCAAAAAACACTGTTTCCCTAACACTTCCACTCATTTCTTTAACATTGGTAAGAAAAATCCATGCAGCATAAGACAGCATAAATCCACTGAGACAAACATTCCCTAAGGTATGTACTGCATAATAGCTGTAGTGGAAGCTATGTCAGTAACTAATTAAACTTATGCCTCAGGCTTTAGTGATGTCAATTCATCTATTGCAGATTTATTCTGGTTTTAAAGAGCAAGCAGATAATTTTCTCCATGGACTCTGTCATTAAAAAAAAAAAATTCATTACCTAACTAAAAATATTTTAAAGTAGAAATACACTGTGGAGAAAATTTATTTGATATGACAGGCTATCATATCCAGATAAAGATGGTTAAGTTACATGCTCTTGTGAGTCAGCTGGTCATCCCATCTAAGTAGGCAGAAACTCTTCTTCCTTATAAGAAATGAATGAGTGCAGAAAAGAGCTTTGCTCTTGACAAAAGGTAGCTTCTAAAAATTCCTATAGAAAATAAGGTTCTCATCCCAGATGATCATTGTCACACCATATGATGAATCTTACCACCTCAACATTTACCAGTTTCCTTTGCATTATGCTGCATTTTTTAAGCTGTAAAAGTCCTCGAGGTTGGGTTACTTGTGACAGTAAACTACAACAACAGTTACTCTTTCCATTTCAGCCAAATGGCCACACAACTAGGCAGAAATAGCTTCTGCAATAAACTGTTGCAGCCTTTAGCTCACCCTTGTTTCTTCTGTCAGCATCTTCTCATGAAAAGCAAACAGTCACCTTTCCATCCACAGTACTTATTTTGAGATTTGCAAGAAGGCAGCAAAATTATGACAGTACCTCTTCTTTTTAACTGCATCAGAATGCAGTAGGACAGTCTCTTCCTAGCTGTTGGTCATTCCAATTGCTGCAATTCCGCTTTAAAGGGCAAAATAAGTTCCGTATTAAGTAGCACTTTCTACTTCAGCAGAAGTTCTGGTTCATCCTCATGCTCCATAAAGCGAACAGAGTCCTCTGATCACAATACTTACACAATCATTTTAGGAACACTATATTCATACAAACAAGTTGTTATTTGAATCATGTATTACCAAAAAGAAAAAAGATATTGTCTCTCAAGCTCAAATCAGAAACATATTGTCATTAACTGGCTCCGCTTTTGGCATGCTGCTCTGAAAACAGACAACTACAAGTTATTTCTCCTTGCATCAGATCGTGCTTGAATTTATGCAAACACTGTGCAAGCGATCCAACTTCACAAAGAATGAAACTGCTGTTTGCCATCTGCACTGGTAGTGCTGTACTGCACAACAATAAGCTTTATTTAGCATCTTTTATGCTCTAAGTGTCACCAAACAGTGTTAACCGAACTGGTTAAATGCTGATGTCAGAGAAGCCACTACAGCAGCCATTAAAGAGCTCGCAGAAGTTCAGAGTGCATGTCCTTCTTGAATGTTCACACCCATTTCACTGTAAGCAAATATTAGAGGTATCACTAAGTGTTTCAGAGGCAAAGTTACATAACTGTGTGAACAACATTAAAATAATTTTAAATAATGTGGTTGTTAATTAGATATTAACCAGGTATTCAAGAGAAAGGTTCATGCAGGTGTTTGGTTCTTAACATGACAAGTACTTGCAGCCCCTGAGGCCTAAAGTATTTATAATTAGCTGTAGAACAAAGACATGCTGAGTTGCTCTAGCACGGAGATTTATCAGCTTGAACAAGAACTGTTTCCTGTATGCTCCAAGGGTACCGTTTCCAGAGATGCCTGTCCCAGACAGTTGTCACAACCGACTCTGATCTTTACAGGTGACTAAGGAAGATGATCTAAATACCAGTTGGGCCACAAAAAGGAAAAGAGAATTCAGAATGACACTTGGTCTCTGCACAGGTACCTCCTGCTACCCCACCTTGATACAACAAAACAGATTTCACCGATTCAACTTTTAAGGTTTTGTCCCTAGACAATTAGAATTAATTCTTATTAACACCATTTAAAAGAGTGAAGTTTCAAGAAACAAAAGATAGTGAACAAACTCCATAGGTAGGTCATTTCAGTCACAACATTGGTACATGCAGTTCACAGTGTATTTTACTCCTCTTTAGACACTGCAAAAAAACTCAAGAGTATGGTTTGGAGATAGATACGAGGCACACACATGTACAGAGCCATATATTAAAATGTTCAAGGAAAAGCATAAATCAAAGAAAATGTATCTTATGATTAGTGTTAGACAGTGCAATCCAAGGGGATTCCAATACATCAGACTATAAGAGCTTTGTATCAAATCCATGAAGCTAACACTGCAAAAATCACCAATAATAAAAGATTACATAAAACAAAACCATGCAAAGTAACTGCTGGTTAGTACCTGTCAAAAGTGAAAACCCAAAAATCAAAAGAAGATCGGAGAAACTGATTTTGATTACGCAGTTTACTGCAGTTTTAAGGGAGGCTAATTGGGGGAAATCAATATAAAGTCACCACGGCACATTTAAAAACACCACAGGAACAAAAATCTTACAAACACAGCTGTCCGTCTTTGCCAGTACACATCGTCACAGGACTTTTTAACCCAGGATCTCTTCAGTGCTTGTATTAAATCTTGGTATTCTCAGTACAAATAGACTGAGGGCCCTATGGGGTGGCTCTTAAGAGCCCCTCTGCTCCACCTCAGTGCTTCAGCTTTTAACTTCCTATGCATTCTGTCAGCTCTTGCTCACCTTGCCCCTCTGTCTTCATACCAAATCCCTGTGAAACAGCTGGAGTAGAGATGGTTTACAGACACTGTTTATGGTCTGAAGAGAAGGCCACAGGGGTATGCTTATTAACAGTGGTGACAACTGAGGAAGAAGATGCAAGAAAAAACACCCCCAAAAAAAAACCCCAAAAACCCAAAAGGAAGCACAGCAGAGCTGTTATGCTGTGTTTGAACATTACTCTGCATTTCTTCCAGTCCACTTTCATCTTAGTGTTGTGTGGATTTTTTTTAACTGCACTTAGATTTTTCAGCATATTACCTTGGTTACAGTGTCCTATTCAAGCCTTTTAACCCCAACCCACAGCTTCACTGCCTTTCAATCACCCTCCTTAAATTCAGCCCTTGCTAGCAATTCAACAAGAAATATTTAAAATTGAACACTGTTCTTTTCCATCCTTTTATTTTTTTTTTATTTCTATCTATTTTAACAGTGGTCACCAGTTTTAACTCTTCAGAACAGCAACCATGCCTCAGCCATTACAATATTCTCTCTTAACTACCCTGTTGTAATTTCACTGTTCCTCTATTTTCCTAACTTAAATCTAATACCAACCTAATACCATTTTCTCAAAGATTTCTCCTAGAGAGGCAAATATTCCATTTCCAAATGTAATCTAGATAATTTTCTATCTTGGCTGGCCTCTGCCAAGGGTCATTGAATTCAGGGACAAAATTCTACTGCAAGATTTTGTGCTTTTTATACTTCTCTCTCACTGGTACAGCATGTTTAGAATATGGCTGCTGAAAATAAATTTTACTTCAAGACAGATCAGGCTGCTCTAATGCCCTATTCTGAAAACATCTTGTTCATACAAAGCTTCTGTCTTAGCAGAGTCCTCCATGAATGACAAAAGAGATGTGTGTGATTCATTTGGCAGCCAAATTATTTAAATAATTCCACAAAGGCATATAAAGCCCCCATACACATCATAACCTTTTCTCCACAACTGTTTTTCTCTTCTCTTTCACTCAATCATTTTTCTCTGAATTATTAAATCCATCTTTGCCCTTGGTACAGTTTGGGAATTCTCTGACTGTAAGAACTCCTAAGAGAAGGTTATAATTAGCAGTAAAAGAAAGAGGGTTGTATAGAGAAGATGGCTCTACAGAACTGTGAAATGGAGGCTATTTCAGGTAACTGAAAAACCTAACGCTCACTTCAGTGTATGACTTAAATCTCATCCCAGTCTGCATCCTGCTTACCAGACAACATGCAGGTGGTTTGCTGGCTGACAGATAAAATCCACAAATTAACACCCCCTCACACACAATCAAGCTAGTAAAAAGCAGTTTTGGGGAAAACACTAAACTACATATGTAGCAGCTAATGAGAGAAGAGCAATCTTGATGACATGAAAAAATTCAAACCAATCAATAGTGTACAGCTCAAAAAACCCCACTCAGTTTCAAAAAAGTAACAGCAATTCAGACTAGCTAGAAAAATTCCTAGCTATTAAAAACTCCTATGATTTCCAAAGTATCATGCAAGTTTGCTTCTCACATAGTTTTGAGTCCATTTGACAAATACAGGTCCATGAACAGATTCACAGATTACTGAAAACAACAGAAAATTATTAAATGGATAATGGGTGAGGCAAAGTCAATATACATTGCAATACTGAAGCTTAATCTGGGTTACTATGTATCACTCTTTATCATGTCATGTCTGCCCAGTACATAACATGCACTGTAAAATAAAATACAGAGAAGTGCTGCCAGTATTCTCAAGAGACTGAAAGCCTACCTCACCAGAGTATCTCAAGCAAAGAGAAGACCTTCAATGTCTGTTTAAGATCAAAGAGCAAACAGGACTGATGAAACACCATGGGGGAAAAGAACCAAAAAGCCATATGAACTCACAAGGAGAGGATTAAGTATAAAGGAATGTTGCTAAGCACAAGGGCAAATTGATTCTCAAGCAGCATTTGCTGGGTACAGCAACAACACAATGAATCTTCATAAATGTGAAACAGAGCCTGCAAGAGTAGGGGGATGAACTAAGAGACATTTTCCAAACCCATCTTATGCCCCTGCTCTCTCATTCATAAACCAACCCATACATACACACTCATACATCAATCAGTTACCTCCTCCCCACCCCTCTGAGTAATTTGAAGCTACTCAGAGTAACAGATTGATTGATATTCTGATATTTTTATTTCTTTGTACACAAGTTTTATCAGCAGTTACCTCTGACCATTCTTCTCCCCCTGGAATTCTTTTACATCAGACATGCCTTGAATTTGTATTGCTGTCTTTCACAGAATGTGGATACTCTCTGTAGCTGCCTACTTTCACAAAGGGTTACCTACAACTTGTAATAAGTTAATGACTCACCTCTTCACAGTTAAAGGTCACTTCAGAACTTTTGGCATATGGGGAGGAAGAAGGACAGGGAAAGGGATGCACACAAAAAGTATGGCCTGCAAAAAGCTAGGTTTTACTTTAAAAAAAAAAAAGAATCAGCTAAAGGCACCAGAATTCACTCCGCCTATTCAAGTGCTTCAAGAATTACAATTTCAAAATGCTGCTGAAACCTCCTTCTTTATTCTTGGCGTAAGTGCATGTGCATAGAAGCAGTGGGAAAGACATCATATTTTTAATTGCAGTGTGAAACATGTTGCTCATTGAGAGAAAAAATATGTAGTTATAAATAGAAGTGGAAACTAAAACCAACACTTTACTTGATTATACAGAAAAGGCATCACTTGTTCCCAAGATACAGCCTCTGGGTGTCTTATCCTCCAAACTTCGACTGACACTCCTGTTTACTACTCCATAGCCGAGTGATGTCTATAGAGCCAAAGTACTGTGATCCAACTAATTGATTTTACAGGCTCACAGAATGGCTGAGGGTAGGAAGGCACCTCTGCAGATTGCTTAGTCCAGCCCACTGGCTCAGAACAGGGTCAGTGAGAGCAGGATACTGAAGGCTGTGTTCTTCAGGCTTTTAATTACATCCAACGATGAAGACTCCACAACATCCCCGGACAAGCTGTTCCAGTGTTTGGCCAACCTCACAATAAAACATTTTTTCTCATGCTTAAATGATTTTCCTGTATTTCAATTCATAGCCATTGTCTCTCCTCCTTTCACTGTCTACTGCCAAGAGGATTCTGGATCCACTTTCTGTACTCCATCACGTCACATATTCAGACACATCAATAACAAAACCTTGAGTCTTCTCTTCTCCAGGCTGAACAGTCCCATCTCTCTCACACTCTCCTCAGATGTCACACGCTTCAATCCCTCAACCATCTTCATGGCTCTTCACAGGATTCACTCCACTATCTCCATGTCTCTCTTGTACTGGAGGACCCAGAACTGGACACAGCACTTCACATCTGCCTCACTAGAAAGGAGAAAGGGAGAAGGATCCCGTTGCTCCACCTCCTCACAACACTCAGCCTAATGCAGCCCAGGCAGTGAGGACCTGCCCTTGCCATGAGCACAAGTTTCTGTGCTTTCTCATGATCTACTTGTTGTCCACCAGGATCCCTGGGTCCTTCTTCATAAAGCTGCCTTCCAGACACTCAGACACAGCCTGTACTGCTGCCTGGGATTATTCCTCTCCATCTGCAGGACTTACCATTTCCCTCTGCTCATGATGATCCTGGCAGCCCATTTCTCCAGCCTGTTGAGGCCTCTATGAATGGCAGCACAGTTTGGTGACCTCAAACACTTCCCACTTTTGCATCACCTGCCAACTTGCTCAGAGTCCTCTCTGCCCTGTCATCCAGATCATTCCTGAAGACTGAGCAGCATCACTCCATTATCCCTCCCTGTGGAACCTCGTGCTGCTGATCACAGTTTTCAGTCCACCTCACCATCCACTTACCTGGTCTGCACCTCATTAGCTTGCTAAGATATGGAAGGAAGTGTCAAATACTTTGCTGAAGTCAACATAAACACCACCCACTCCACCAAATCAGTGGTCTCATGGCAGAGAACTAACAGATTGTTCAGACATGAGTTCCCTTTCATAAATCTATGCTGACTACTCCCAACCAGTTTCTCATCCTTCATGTGTTTGGAAATCACTCCAGGAGGTCAAACATGAGGCTTGAGTTCCCCAAATTCTCCTTCTTTTCCTTCTTGAAAAGATGATCGATTTTTACTTTCTGCCACTCCCCAGGAGCCTCCCTTAAGGTTCCTTATGAGAAAATCAGTTTTCTGTCTGGAACTAATCTCCTCTGAGATTTTCTTCTGGGTTACGCACTATATCAGATCTGTCTATGCTACCTTTATGATGTATGAATGAAAACAACATTTGTTTTTCAGATATCAGGCTGGGTTGCAGCAAGATAGAGAGAGGAGAGAATGCTTTATACTGTGAAAGCAAATATAACCTAGTGTTACTGAATGACATTTGACAGAATAAAACAGGTCTCTCAAAGCCCAAACACTGCAAATAAAGTTATCTTTACTTTTGCAATCAATTATAACACAGAGCAAGCATTCATATGAGGGCAAGGAAAAGAAATGAAGCCATGTAAAACATAACTATTCAAGCAATTCCAAAACTCATTCTTACATGATTAACTAAAACACCACCTTGCAGATTAAAATGTATTTTTTAGAACCTATATACATCCTGTGAGCTACAATGAAAAAAAGATTGACCATATACTATATGAGCATCCAACTTTCCTGTGGGGAACTATGCTATTACAGAGGTTTTGTCAAAAATCATAATCTGTCCACACTAAGCTTTAACACAAGCAGTGTGGCAGAACAGATTCCCAAGAAGTTACCTTTCCTAAACTCAGGAATAGACAGTATGCTGAATAACTTCTGTTCCAATAGGTTAAGCTGGAAACAGCAACAGTAAGGAAGTGGTACAGGCTAGAACCAGGTTCTAGAGAAGCTCCCATGTAATCCACCACATAACTAGCAAATATTAGAGCACTGCTTTTTTCAACACTGTCAGAGATGCCTGAATTTATGTGGTTTGTCCCGTGCCCATTTCTTCCATGTCTTTTCTTATTTATTCTGTTTCTTTCCTGATCAAACTTGTGCTTCTCCAAACTTTGTTTAGTCACATCATTCTTACTACTTGCATAAAGGCAATCTAACACAGTACCAGTTGTACAGCTTTTCTCTCTGCACACAAGTGCACCCAGGAGAGTGGGGCTGCAAGGCAACACACCACTGAACACAACTTCGGTTTTGTGCTAGCACAGCTATGGCTTCTGCAGTGCACAAAAATGCTTCATGAACTTTTTAAACAATGTCACTGGGTGCTTTAGCTACATTTCCTGTGATGGTCTGTACAGTGCAGTTAGCTTACTATGAGTTCATCCTAAAGCAGCTTTTCCAGACACCCGGCAGGTATCCCTTTCACTTTAAAAAAATGATAGAGAAACTGTGCAATCACTCCTTTCCAGTTGTCTCATCTGCTAACAGTTGAATACAAAACCAGAGTTAATGCTACTGTTTTATGAAAAAGCAATAGTTATTTGGATCTTAAATGCTCTCCTATTATCTTGCACAGCTTACAGAGCTGTCATTATTCATTCTAGCTCTTTCACTCGAGAATAAAATCTGAATATTAACTACTCTCTGTTTCTGCTATAGAATTCAAACCTTAAACTTCTCTTGTTTCTTCCAAGAGTGCAGTAAATGTATCAGGTAGAGAGGCAGGTGGTTAATAACCATATCCAAGAGCAGCTACATTCAACTAAGAGGCATCGCTGTAAATTCCTTGGAGGGGATGAGGAAAAAAAAAAAAGATACAAAAGGAGAAGGGAAAAAAAGAAAAAGACTACAATGCAACAATGTGCTACATACGGTAAACAACCAAAGTGGAATTTCCCAAAACGCTACCTACTTGCAAACTTCTGCCAGCATAGCTGAAGCAGGAAGACTAGCAGGTGTGATTTGTAATTGAACCAGCAGAAGCTCCTACCACTGACTTAAACTAGCTAAACTCGTTTAACTGATTGAGCTTTTACTGGTACAGCCTGTTTGCTTCCTGTGCAGGGTTTTACTAGACTGCCCCAAAGCAAAGCTTTGCTATACAGCTGCTGCATAGCAGGAGCTCTCTGACAATACATTACACTAACACTCTTTCAGCCATGAAAGAACAATGGTCCAACAGAGCAGGAGATGCATATTCCTACCACAAGTGAGGTTGTTCATCCATAATGTCTGCAAAGAACATTTTGGTTTTGAATTATCTTATCCTGTGTATCTTTGCATCATGTGACACCTTTTCACAAGTCCTACTTACATGCATTTCCCTGACAGCAGCAGGAATGCAAAATCTTCCTACTTTGAGATGAAGTTGAATAAAATGATGGTGTCGTCATAATGGCAGGAGAGTATCAAAGAATGCAGTTTCAAGTTCAGGTCTCCCCCTGCTACTCTGTATCACACGCTCCAGTGATGCAAACTTCCCTTTTCTCTCAAGCAGTCTAACCAGCTAAAATTAATTGTCTTTAACTAAAAATAATTGCTTGTAGTCAGTATTTATCTTTAATTTCATTGCTTGTTGCCAGATCTGATGAGAGGACACAAAGTCTGGGAGCCTAGTCAATTTTTCCAACAACGCAATCTAGTAAGAGATAGTAATTTAGCCTCTCCCTGTAAATCCTGTTTTCACTTTATGAATGTCTGAGAACATCACCAGAAAACAAATACATCTGTTAGCACTCATTAGCAAATGCTGGTGCTGCTGGTTGTTAAAACTCAAATCCCATCTCCCTGTCTGTCCTTCCACATACATTCTTCAATGGAACGACCTGAGAATCTCATTTTAGCACAGACAGGCTCAATCAAAGGCGTGATCGAGAAAGCCTCCACTAATATAACCAGTCTTCAAATAAAAACTTCTTTCTGACGCAGGTGTAAGTATTTTCTCTCATTCTTTATGGTGCTCAGTGTCACGGAGCTACAATTTGACAGCAGAAGGACATGGCACAGAGATTGGAGAGGCAAGTTACCAACACATTACAAGTAACTCCAGGCATAAGCAAGGAAGCCCTGAAGGAGTTCTTCAACCCTGTAACTTGTACACCCAGTTTCAGCTTCATGAGAAAATAAAACCCACACAGAAGCTGTGGGGTGGGGAAGTGGGAAGAGAAGGGCAGCTTCTAATGGAAACACATGAACCTTAAATAAAACAAACTACTGGGAGTGCAGTATACTCAATTTAAAGAGATGAAACAAAAACTGCTCTTTTCTAAATATCTGAATGTTCACTAAGGAACCAATGCAGTGGTAAAAAATCCCAGCACAGAGAAATGGGGTCAATATTACAGAGTGTCGCTGCAAGTGTCACCAGCGTTCAGAAGGACGAGCAACACACATTCTACTCACAGGTAAAAACTCTCAGATATAAAAAACCCCATCCTTATGCAATAGCTTAGTGGAGTAAAAAAGGTTGAATTAATGGATGATACCAGAGAATAAATTTCCTTTCTTTATTTTGTAAAGGGGAATTGCCTTTAAAAATAATTTCTCATACCTTAACTAGTATGTTCTGGTTTTAGACCCAGTGTTGATTTCTGCATACAACACACATACATTATGCATGCCTACTGCATGAACACATATATATCTATTGCTGAAAACACCGGGAAAGGGATTATAGTTTGACAAAGAGCTTTTATTTTACAGTTTAATCCCTCCACTTACTCAAAAGTTTCGTCTGATGTCTACCAGTTTGAATAGTCTCTAAAAAACTTTCACGTTGTCTGACAGGCTGCAGAAGTTCATATTACCTATTAAAAACATGTCAGCTGACAACAGAGAAATTTGAAAGTTTTCTATGCAGAACTGCAGAGCAATTAATGACTATGAAATAAATACAGTGCTCATTCCCACAAGAACTGGTGGATGTGAAGAGTTGTATACTCCTAGTTATTTCATGAACTCCAGTGAATTATTGAAAGGGGGTTTCAAAGTACATATGATCTTTCTTTCTGCAGGGAAAAATACTGGTGATGTCTCATAGCAGGCTAACTCAAATCCTTCTAGGATTTTAGTTTAACCTTAGCATTATACACTTATACACAACATCAGTAACAAACCGTTTTTTGTTTTTGAATTAACCATCATTAATTGTGACAATCTGTTCATGAAAACTGACCAACTCAAATTCACAACCATAGGCCTTCCAGTGCTCTCAGTTTGAAGGGACAGATCACTCAAAGAAAGGTAAACACAGTAACAAAACACAGACCATTACTAATCAACTAGGTTGCAAAATTAGTAAGTTGTGTGGGAACAGAAGAAAAAAACTGAGCATATGTCCTTCTGTACATGCACAACACTAGCTTTCAGGTAATTCCACTTATAAGAACTTAATTTAATTAAACAAATTATATAGCAACTATTCGACTAAGTTTCAGAATTAAACTTCTCTAAAACAAAAGGGAAGCATTAAAAAATTTACTGAAGCTACACTGAGACACATGTGCACCTTTCTTGTGGGCGAATTTTAGATATTTTTAATTCAAGATAGTTAACATGGTAGCTCTGAATTACAGCCATTTTTCAATCTATATTTCTGCAATTCGATCTTGGAAGGAGAATAACTCAGGTCATTTTAGAAGGAAGAACAGACTACATTTTGTCTTTGCACTTGACAGTACAATAAAATTAAGCCATAGGACGTCTGAGAAGCATAAAGAAAACATGAAGATTTGAGTTTTATCTTCTTCTACCTATAATCATTAGGTACTCATCGGGCCAGTGACTCAGCAGGGGTTGATGACAGCGTATGAACCGCGTCTCTGAAGTGCCACTGCCACGTGAGGCAGCCAAGGTGACAGCAGCGAGCAGTAGGACAGGCAGTCCGCTCACCTGCTGGCAAGGCCCCGGGGGCAGCACGGTAAGGAAGCTTGGGGCGAGGGAACAAAAACAAAAACAAAACAATCAAGCAATTAAAAAGCTGATAAACACAGGTGGCAAAAGGAATGCTGAATGTCATGATGCTCTCGGCTCCAAGTACAAAGAGGATCATTTGCAGCCAAAAGGATAAAATAGATTTTCATTTAGTTTCTGTTATCAGTTATTAAGTAAACACTGACAGATAAATGAGGCAGCCCAAACACACCAAAGCACGTTTAAAAGGGAAACCAAGGCTTAGCTAAGCTGGCTATGGTGAACCAGCTAAAATAATGGCAATAACTTGTAACCTTAAGCAATCAAGAAAGTTACGAAATAAGTTTCAGTTTTAGAGACAGTTTCTGTTGGAAAGGTGTTTTTAATGAGGGCTTTTGATAATACTGCTTATTGCTTCTGGGAAGGTGAATGCAAGTTCTCTGGAAGAACGAGTACTGAATTAATCTTTCAAAAGGTGCAGTGAGTCCTCATGAAGCAGGAATTAGACAAATCAAGGTTTTGTGAAGCAGCAAATACACAGACCTTGCACAGTCTCAAATGACTTGTAATGCATTTATTTCCCTCAATATTCCCAGTCAAAAAAAAAAAAATTCAATGAAAGCAGAAGTCATTACCACCACCTGTAAAGATGACGGGTTTGCCTTGTTCCTTTTCACTGGCCAGGAGGTACCAATGTTATTTTTAAAAATTTATGCTTTACTTGTTTCTCGCCTTCCATTCCTCACCACCTCCCATCACAACCACCAGTGCTAAGTATTCATTACTGAAGAAGTCTGAAGTCAGAAATAATAACTCATCCTATTATATGATGGTAGTCTACTTGCACTTTTGTCTTTTCCAAGGGTAACTAAATAACTACAATGTACATATATATATATGCAATAATGTATTTCATATGGCTGTAACAAAGCCAAAAAATGAGGATTACGACTCACATACACTCGTCTCTTTCCAACTCTGAAGAGAACAACATGTTCCCTGATCATAAGCCTAAACTGCTCTAATGTACTCTGTCCTATTACAATTTTACTAACAGTGCCAGTGAAATTCTAGTAGAGTAAATAATTAGGTGACGGCAAGAAATGGTGGACCCTTTAGGGACTGTCTTCACCATCAGCTTCCCAAATAGTTCCCAGAAGATTTTAGGAGGAAATTGCAGCAGTTACAGACACATAACACAAAGATACCTAATTACTCAAACCTTACTTCTAACAGCAAATAATGCAAATAGTTTGTCATTCCAGTTGATACACACTTCATAAAAACATGAAAGCTGTTAAATGGTCTATACATAATACTTCAGAAAAAAACCAGCACTTCCGTACATAAAAGTAAAACCCAAATACAACAGAGAAAATCCAAATAAATTAAAAATCAACACTACTAAACAACCCCCCCACATATTTACTATTAGTAAATTAGTGTTTAGTCAGAAGCAAACAGTACCATTAAGTCATGACAGCAGCAGTTAAGAGCAACCAGTCTTGCAATCCCTGATAGCTTTCTTTTTTCCTGCATGTCCCTCTCTTGCTCCCATCTTCATCCTTACTTACTGTTACTGTTACTTAAAATTTGAGTAATACAAACTGAAAGACAATCAGTAGATGAAGTCTGGATACCAGCTATATTGTTCTAATGGAGAAAATGGACTATTTGGCAGACTAAGCTTGAAGTACAACCCTTCACAATTATGATTATTAAATGCTGCAGGTACACCACAGGCATTCAGAATACTCTTTGTCTTCTACCCTTTTATTGCAAACAAATATTAAAACTGTCAGAATCAGAAAATGTTTCCTAAAGTTGAGGGAATCCATATCAGGGCTTTGTATTTAAGTTGCAAAAAAGGTGGAAATATCGACAAGTATTCTCACGTTAGCTTCAAACAGCAGTGGGACTGAACTGCAATTCAATTTTCTAGGAGCTTGTGTTTTAAGAATTTTAATGATTCCTTTGGTCCTGCCAGGAAAAATCAGTTACACAGCTGTACTCTTTAAATCCCAAACTGTAGAAGTATATTTTTCAAGATATATATTTGCAAGATATATTTAGCAAATGCTGCTAAGCACCTCTACAGATTTTACCTATAGAGAAGAGTTTCTCACAGCAGCCTCCTCCAACAGTAAAACAATTGCCAGAACAAGTGTGAAAATGAATCAGACCAAAATACATGGATTACTAACATACCCACCCACACACAATCTACAGAGAAAATAAAAACATCCGGAGCTTGTAAAGTTGCCAGAGGGAAAAAAAAAGCCAACTGATTTCAGGGAAGAGAAAGTGTAAGTTTAGGATACCTTCGCTTTGCTTCCCAACCTTTTAGGGCTAAGCTGGAGAAACGCCATCAACCATCTAATCCTACCAATTCTATAAATCCTTATGGAAGCTACTTTCAGAGGCCATTGCCATAACCACATTGACTTCTCTATATAACACACACTTCAAATAATAATAACATATAACTAAGTTCTGAAGAAACTAAGGCTACTTTAAAGAATTAGGATATTATAGCTCCAAAGAAGTTATATCTTTGAAAAGATAAATTCTAGATAGCACATTTAGTCCATGTTTCAGTCTCTGATTAGATTCTCCTCATGGCTTAGAGCTTCAGAAAGAGGAAGACAGAAAAGTGTTTAGTTTCCCTTTTAGCCCAAATTTGTTGGCATTTGTGAGTTTTTTTTGTAATTTACAATTTAAACAACAGCATATTTTAAACAGGAATACTCTACTGAGGTTTTCTTTAAGAATACAAAAGACAAACGTTAACAAGAAGAGGAAATAATTGTTTCCTTTTTATATTAATTTATACTTACTACATTAAACTCTATTGGTAAAACAATACTAGGTGTATTCAAATAAGAATGTTTTTAAACATCAGCAATTACAATGCATAAAGAATGAAAAGCAATACATTTTGTTTGCAAGATTGTAAATGTCATAGAATCATAGAATGGTTAGGGGAAAGGACCTCAAAGACCATTTCACTCAAATCCCCCTGCCATGGGAGGAGTTGGATCCATGGCTGGATTTCCATCAGTTCTATCAATATACAAGTAAGCCAATGTCTTTTCAGAAGGTTACTTTCTGAAATATAATGTACTCATCACTAAAAACTAATAAAAACCTTAATACTGAAGCTACACATTATTATGTGTTCACTACATGACTGCAGCACGTATTTAAAACCCTCTCACTTTTGCATACTTCAGAAAATGTTCACAGGCTGGTTCCCACAAAACATCCAACAGCTGACAGCCCCAAACAACAATTTTTCCTGTCTGTTCCACACTCCCACACTCCCCCGAGTAAATCCCCCTCTCAAAGCCTGCCATGAAAACATATCTAACAAACTGATCACCACCAAACAGCCAACTCCACACTTGCCCCCACGATAAACATACGGGATCCACTTTGCTGACTGCAATGAGCATGGCACCCTTCCCATCCAGCTGGGAGTATCACCAGTTCCCTGTCACAGGGAATGGGAAAGAGCCTCTCTCACTGCCTGGCAGTCTCAAATCACTTCCAGGCCAAACATCCAAGGCAGCTGCCTCACTGGGAGCTCTCCCATCTCCTCTGAATCCAGAGGAACAGGTTGAGGTGTGACATCATTTGTAATCATGCCTTGGGCATCCTGGACAGCTCAGAGTGCTCAATTCCCTTGTAAGAGTGAATACAGCCAAGTCAGAGACTATTGACTAGTACAAGACCATCTTGTGGATCTGTCTGAGGAGATGGGCTGGGAGAGGGAGAAAGATTTTGTTTTATTAGTTTTACTTTCACCACAGTAAGAGCAACAATAATACATAATAACACACCCGTGATGTTATGTTTCTCCCCACAAAATCTTAATTGCTGTTGACAGAAACAAAAGCTCAAAGAGGCAACATTTTCATGTAATGGAACCAATCTGGGTTTCTTTCACTAATTATATTCTCTTGCATTTCACTGTAAGGATAACAAGTTTAATGGCCACATCCAGAACTTGGAACAAGAAACTAGTACTCCTGGCTTTCATTCCCAAGACAACCTAACAGTTAGGATTCTACAATCTAAAACATTTCCTTAAAACAAATACAAAGACAGTATTCTAGTAAGATTTCCACCACACACACACACGCAAAAAGTTCAGTAATTGAATTGCAAATTCCTGGCAAGTATGTTTAAAAAAAACCCCAAAATCAAACCAAAAAGCCCAACATAACCATTCACTGAACCATAAAGCAAGTTATCTTTTCAGGTACAGACAGAAATAACACTGCTTTCCCCAGTCTGCATACAACCTCAGTGCCTCCACTGATGCCACAACTTTCACAGAATCACAAAATATTCTGAGTTGGAAGGGGCCCATAAGGATCATTGAGTCCAACTTTTAAGTGAATCGAACTGCGATAAGCGGCTACTTAGGCAAAGCTGACCCAGCCATCACTTAATTACCAGTATTCCGAGTACCGAGGAGGGCACTGAGGGCGATACCAACTTACAGCCCCAAAGCAAAAGCAGGAAGTCACAGACATGTGCAGAAGTCACTGGCAGAGAGTGCAAAAGTCACTGGCAAAGCAGGAGGGAAGGACAACATGAGTTGGTTGGATCTCTGACCTGACAGATACCAAACAGCACCTGAAGGGCTGGGGAAGCAGAAAGCATTGCAGAAACCAAAACGTTCTGGGATATGGGGAATATTCTCTTTTCCCTCCCAGGAGCCAAACTATGGCTGCAAAGGGCCCCTGCATACGCACAGGACCAGTCTTATGAAAGGTATTATGAAAGCACTAACAGGGATGGGTAGGGATGTGTATCAACCACAAGGGTCTCAGCAAGGAATCACTCACAGTCCCCTGCAACCTCTGGATGGTTGTGGAGATTAAAACCAAACAAACAAAACACAGAGAAGAAAGTTAAATGACAAGCAACAGATAAGGCTCTCCACCATGTACCTATGATTCAGCATCAACATCCCTGACATCCTACAACTCATATGCACTATTTAAAGATTGTATTCTCCTTGCATAAAAAGAAATCCAGGTTGCTGTTCTGACCCGAGGCAGCAGTACAGCTACATGAAGTCCCTGTCTTGTTTCATTGATTCTAAAACACAAGCTAGACACCAGAATTTCAAAAGCAACTACCACTAAACTTCATACTTAAAACAAATTTACCTCCCCAATTCTGCTAGCAATACTGGCAAGCCCTCTGGAGTACAGGCAAGCTTTAAGGTTGTCACATGAAGCAAATTCAGTTTTACTATTCAATCTCACATAGAATTCGCTTTGAAAATTAAAGCCAGCAAGCATGGCTCTGCACCAGTTTCCTGCTTTCTGCATCTTCATTTGCTATCAGCAAAATCTATCTGTCTCAGAAGCTGTCACACTTACAAACACAGTTTTACACTGCAGAGTATGGATTTCAAGTTGAAGTTTTCAAGACAGAAAGATATCGAAAACCAACTTTATAGCATGTAAATGAACAACACTGCAATCACCTGCTACCTCCTCCTTTTCAGCTGCTTAACTGAGAAGTAAAACAGCCAGGAACAGTACATAATTCTCCACTTATACTTCTATTTCTCTGCCTGAAAAATTGAAAGAAAACAGAAAAAGACAACAAGCAGGTACACCTTCACACATTTCTTACATATGCAGCATCAGTAACTCTAACAAAAGTAGATGTCTTCAAAGATTGACAGAGGTAAATCAGATCTTAAAGAGAGACCAAAGATTTTTCTGATATTTAGACAAACTTCTTCCACAAAATCTTCCATGTGACCATAGCCCCAGACTGCAGAAAATAAATTTCAAATACCTTTTCTGTTACGCCTTGCATATTGAATCGCAGAGCATAAGAAGGGTATGAATCTGTTTTTCTTGTGGCTGTATACCTAAAATTCAGAGCAGTTGTTTTGCAGATTCAAGAACAGGAAGCACCTCTGATACAATTTCACAGTGAAAGTCCCTTGAAAAAAAATTACTGCACATGTGCTGCATACACATCACTGTTACCTCCCCTTTCCTCTTCTTTCTCACATCTGCCTTCAGACAACTCCACTTCAATGTTCTCCTGATTTGCATTTATCCCAAGAAATTTAAAACCACTTTTTCTACAGGCAACTCCAAAAGTCTTTTCTATGTTCACAACCTACTACTCCCTTGAAAAATATCGGGCGTTTTATTTTCTTAAGTAACACTTCACATTTTTGTCTTTTCATAGACATTTCAGTACATTGCATTTCCCTAACTTTTTTCATTTCTGATTTCCGTTATCTTTTCTTCCAAACTGCACTTCCATAACCTGTGCACAAATGCTAACAGAGATCTTTACCACACTAATCCCATGGTTTCATTCATTTCAAACATTAAATTTTTGCAAACCTCAACAGTTTATTTGGAACGTCATCATGAACTTATTCAAAAGGAAAAACTGAAGAAACATAAAGGTTTTCACTCAAGAGATTCGTAACTAACTATACTTTTGGTAAATTTGTATCTTCCACTCCATGTTACCTAGTTTAGAGAGGAAATGCTCAACTATGAAAAACATATTTGACTTTAAATTCTTCCTCATTCTCAGCTTGAACACAATGTGGTTTTTAGTTTTTTAGAAGTCAGCCCTCGATGCTGACAAAAGAAAAGAAAAAGGAGGGAAGGAAGGAAAGAGCAGGGAGTAATATTTTATGAGGATGGGTGCAGGGCTAGGAGTTGGACTCGATGATCCTTGTGGGTCCCTTCCAACTCAGTGTATTTTGTGATTTTGTGAAAATCTAAACCATTTACTGTTCTTTTAGGACTTTCTATTGAGAAAATGCTATTTATATTTAAATTATGTGACAGGATGCCACAGTTTGAAGTCATTTTAGAAAGAAGAGGCCTTAAAAATTAGGTACTAAGGGGGAGAACTTGAAAATATTCATATTTAGATTATTATATTTCCATAACAGATATTCAGAGGCTGCATTTGTTTAGAACACTAAATCCAGTACCTCCTAAAATCAGCAGCAGATTCAGCCAGGAGAAAGCTCAGAGGAAGCCTACATTTGTCCAACAGAACTTTACAGTTCATCAGAGTTCAAGCAGAAAAATATTACCAACACATAATAAGAACCGAAATAGTTTCCTCCCCCTACCCCAAAGTGTGGATTTTCAGAGATTAACAAGAAACAGGGTATCCATTTTCTTCCTCCACTCCCTTTAATTTCACTGAGGCTGTTACCTCCTCCTTATCTTTACTACCTGATGACACAGAGCTGTTCTTCCTTCTTGGCAATGACAGGAGCGAGGATTAGGATGTGAGTATGTTTGTCCCCGCAGAAACACCTGAGGCTCTCGTGTCCACCCCCACACCCCCCGCTATGGGCTGGCTACGTTTGCCACCAGACCACTTTCCCAAATTACCTCGGCATATGCAGTGCTATCGAAGCAAAATGAAATTACTTCATTATGTGCATATGTCTAAACACACAACAGGCTTACACAGTTAGAAGAAAAAAAAAAAAAAAGAAAAACACACTTATACCCTCAGAAAACGGAAAGTACCAAAGATCCTCTGAAGCTGTTGCAAAAGATTAACATGAAATCTATTTATGTAACTTATTGTAGTTCTGGCTCTCTTTTCCATAATGGAGAGCCAAGTTTATAGAAACTAACAGCCTAGCTCTGCAATGACAAATCAAGGAGGCCCAGAGGTACTCAGTTGGCCTCATATGTGCAGACATATGTGTGCACACAGATGCCAGTCAAAAAAAAAAAGGGGGGGGGGGAGATGTTTTAAAACTCTGAATGGCTTTCCTAAAACCAGAATTACTGAAAGCTATTTGGTACATTACACAAAATACAAAGTAATGATTTTTTGAAAAGTTTTTTATAGGCAATTGTATGGAAAAATCCACTTTAATTATTCTCAACTAGTTTAGCCAGGAATAAATATTCACATAAAAAGCTTCTATAAAACCTAAGAAAGCGTTCCAGAGAAGCAGAAGCAGTTACAGAGAAGAGAAAATATTTCAAATGCAGGGACACGTAAGTTGTTCTAGAATAACCACTTTGTTTTCACAAAGTAAAACATAATCACTGAACAGCAGAGAAATGTAGAGGTAGTTTCTTTTATTTTCAGCATCTCAAAACTACATTGTGTTTGCAAAGAAAGTAATCTTTTCTTTGTAACACTGCCTCAATAGAACATGGTAATGTATCTATGCAATATATATGCAATATATGTGTATATCCAATATATTATGGTTTTGGATACAAGAAATATCATGACATAAAGGCGGATATTTACCCTGAACAGCACAGTACATAAATCTTATACACACAACGCAAGAACAGTTCCACTTTGTACTCACTCTTACAAAGTTGTCAGGGAACAAACCTCTTCTGCCTTTGAGCTGTCCTTCCCACCAGCCTCCATCATCTTTCTTGATATTGGTGATTATGTCACCTACAGTGATCGTCAGCTCATCATCGTGTTGAGCTTTGTAGTCAAACTCCACTATCGCCTCCACTAAAAGAGAAACACACATATGTAGAGTTATTAACTACCTTTAAGTTTCCACGCCTTTGAAATGCATAAGAAAACGTCAATGCAATTATACATTCTCACTGAAAGTAATACATTCAGCTTAACCAAGAGAGAACATCAAATAGGCAACATGTAGTGGTTCTGTGGGTAACTGCTGCAAGAGAGGCCCAAATGAAAAAACACAGGAGTGTCCATCATGGTAAGGCAATAAATAGCATGCATTTTTCTTCACTGTTTAAAGGAAATCAATTTGTGATGCTTCAGCAGTATTTATTCTGGCAGCATTACAAAGTTTATTTTTATTTCTTGGACAAATTTTAGCTTTTGTTCATGGGACTTCCAAAGCATTTTATTTCTGGAAAGGTTCTCAAATTCGTTAGCACTGAAAGCCACTGCAACTACTTTGCTAAATGCATCACTATCAACCTAAAGAATATTTAAAAGGAATTTTTTGCATCATGCCGAGTTTCACTGTTGTTTATATAGAAATGCAAAGCTTTGCTGCATGAACATGCTCCCACAGGGTTTCACCAAAGGGAGAAAAATTTACTTTCACTGGTGATTATGTATCAGAGGATCAAGATGAAATACTCCTACTGATCTGAATGTCTGTTATCAGATTTGCATTACAAGCTTGCTACCATCATATGGTGTATCTTTTTTCCCAAGAGGTCTCCCCATCCCTGGAAACTGCAGAGAATTAAAGAAGTCATAAAAACAGAAAAATTCTTTCAGATAATCAAAATTAATAGACCTGGGGCATTCTAATACGGAAGCCATAGCTGTATTTCGTGGTTCATCAAATATCTACTACGAGGAGCCAGACTGGTGAGGTCTAGGACAGCCATATCTGTAAAACCTTAATCCTGTTTACTTCAGTGGAAAACCTTGCCCCAGGATGTTCCACCAAACATTTAGCACTTCAACCATCGAAACAGCAAAATGAGAACTAGTAACAGGCATCTGCTTTCTGCAAGCTCTAGCCTGCAAACAGGCAATACCAGCTCACAAAGCAAAGCCAACCATTACACCACAGACAGCAAAAAGGTTCTGCCTAAATAAAAAGCCCTGCACACTAAATTGAATTAAGCTGACAGGAAAGCAGAGTTACTTCTTTCCACCCCCAAAATGTCACACAGTCACAATGCTGAACAGCTCTGTCCCTCCTCCAGAGCCTGTAAGTCATAGCTAAAACAGTATTCTGACTTTCAGATACATACCAGGCACAAGTTTATGGCTTATAATATTCAACTACTGCTTCTTCTGTGAAGTCTAAAACCATTATAAAACCATTTCACAAGAGGCCTGCTAAACTACATAATGAACAGCAATAGAGGAAGAGAGGCACCACACATTACAAGCTGACATGCAAACAGAACATGAAAAATTTATCACTGAAACTTAACTGAAAAAACAGAGTCAGTCAGGCCCAGAGGGACCTCAGGTCTCTAGTTTAGCTCCCTGTTCAAAGCAGGATCAGTTCTGAGGTCAAACCAGGTTACTCAGGGCTTTGTCCATATGGGTCTTGAAAACCTCCAAGGACAGAGGTAGGTAAGGCACACAGGGGAATCTGCTCCACTGCTTGACTGGGAAAAAGGTTTTCTCTCTGTGGAGAGAATGGTTCCACTAGAACCATTCTTGTATCGGTTTTCACCTGTTGCTCCTGCTGCCCCACCATGCACGGCTGTGCACTCACTCCATCTACTTGTACGCACTGTAAGGGTCCTATTAGGACCTCCCATTTTCTCTTCTCCAAGATAAGAGACCCGGAGGTCCTCTAGCCTCAGGTCCCTCTACTCTTTAGCACATGAACTGTTCCACCAATATGGTATCAACTACAGACTTGGGGAGAATGCACTCCACTCCTTCTCCAGCCATTGATAAAGATGTTAAACACAGCAAGTCCCAGGACATCCCCTGGTGGTACCTCATTTATTATCAGCTTGCAAGTAGAGAACAAACCACTAACCACTACCTAAATCACACAACATAAGCCTGAGATTTGTGCAGCTGGTTAGAGCACGCTGCTAATAACACCAAGGTTACGGGTTTGATCCTTGTACGGGCCACTCACTTTAGAGTTGGATTTTATGATCCCTGTGGGTCCCTTTCAACTCAGAATATTCTGTGAAACATCTGAGATTGGAAGGCACCTCTGTAGACCAAACCCCCTTATTCAAAGCAGAGACAGCTAAAGCACAGACTGCTCAGGGCCTTATGCAGCCAGGTGTTGAGTATCTCAAAGGAAGGAAATTCCAGTGTTCAATCACCCTTATGATTAAAAATGCTTTCAGACACATCAATAAAATGACCCTACGCCTTCTCTTCTCCAGGCTGAACAGTCTCATCTCTCTCACACTCTCCTCAGAGGTCACATGCTCCAATTCCTCAACCATCTTCATGGCTCTTCACAGGATTCACTCCACTCTCTCCATGTCTCTCTTGTACTGGAGGACCCAGAACTGGACACAGCACTTCACATGTGTCTCACCAGAAAGGAGAAAGGGAGAAGGATCCCATTGCTCCACCTCCTCACAACATTGAGACTAATGCAGCCCAGGCAGTGAGGACCTGCCCTTACCATGACCATGAGTTCTTGACTCATGATCTACTTGTTGTCCACCAGGAT
>VZRE01004206.1:0-22620 GCA_013396775.1 Cephalopterus ornatus
TCCCTTTCCCTTGTGTTCGTAGAAGGAGTAGGGAGAAAAAAAGCTGCAAACTGTAAAGTTTGAGCATTCGACAGAAAAGTCGGATCCAAACCGTTACAGAAGATATGAATAACATGTTTCTTAACAGAGAACAAAAGGTAGCTTTTATGTAAAAAAAGCTGTATTTATACAAAAAGCCTTTGTTAACCTGTTTCTGTGTTATGCCAAGGTTCTAATCTACATGTTATTTTCCTACTCTAAAATTTCAGACTGGCCTGAAGTATTCAGATGAAAGAGGCAGAAAAGCCTTATGAAACCTTCTTGCTTTTATTCTTTCATTTAAAAGATAGCAGAGTAATAAGAAAGGTACACAATGGGCAGATGGAAAAGATATTGGGCATAAGATTTGGCTGCGGTGCACTGGAATAGTCCAAAGGAAGAGGATCTCCCTACACCTCTGATTCTATCGATTCTATATACCTTTCTATGCAGCCTTTTGTATTGGTCGTACAACAGGCAATTTCAATAAAATGTGATTTTTAATTTTTTCTTGTCCTACAAAGAACACAACTGTTCAGTGGCATTGATAGGAGATATTTTAATTAGTGTAAACACATAAGAGAAAAAGAAGTTGACAAAATGGTCATATCATTTCTGATGGAAGGTGCTGAAGATTGTTCTTGCAGGACTTCATAAATCAGATAGTATTTTCTACAAACTGTAAACTGATGACGAATGTAGCTAACTTCTAAAGTACTACCACAGTTCAGTGTGAACAGAGTGAAGGTCAGCATCATGAAAGTCTGGGTATTGTCTTACCTCTTATCTCAATTCTTTGTTTGCTTTAAAGAATTAAATAATGTCTTACCTTGTCCTTGAGAAGAATGGATATAGGTACTTACCCTTGGGCCATGGATCTTGATGGAAAAAAAGAATCTAAGGTATGATAGAGGGGAGCAGGACACTCTCTGTTTAATGCTCCCCATTGGCTGAAATTGGCAGCTCCATATTTTGTATTAAAATTTTTTAGGGTGGCACCCTAAAGAGATTTTTTTTCTTACTGCTTCTACAGTTCTTCCAAGATTATATCCAGGCACACAGCAAATAGTTGGAAAATTAAGACTGTGCCTTCAGGCAGGACAGCCCGCCATAAATCCTGTCTTGAACATTCAAACTGCTAGCATAATGAGTTTGAAATGCATTTGAAATTATAAATTTGAAATTGAATTTTAAATTAGATTTATGGTGCCTATACAAACTTAATTCTGACTCCACACTCACATGTGTAGTTATTTGTGTTCTGTGCTACTTTTGAATTCAGTGATAAGTTGAAAAAAGTTTAGTTGGACTGTCAAACCTAGCAGGCATAAAGAAGAGGCAAAGGAAGTTAAATTCAAGGTGTTATGAAATCTTATTTATTATCTTCAGATCAAGAGATTTTGATAGGCAGAGCAAGAAGGAAGAGGTGCAAATTTCCTTTGGAGTAAGGAAAATATAATAGACTTACAACTCAGAAATGTCAAAAACAATGTTGATAAAAAATTGAGACAGACAAAAATCATAGGAGAGAATGGGAAACACATTGCTCATAGAAACAGATTATGTTTTCCTTTCCTCAACACAGAATTAATAGCTGCATGCTTTAATGAGGTTTTATTTTACTAAGACTTCATTACGTTTTCAAGACCTGCTACTACAGAACATTTATTAGCACATTATGAAGTGTTATAAATACTTGAAACTAAGCTGCCTTTGGCAGTTGAATAACTGCTTGCAATTCATAATTATTACATTTTTTGCCCCCACTCAATAGTCTGTAAAATTCAAGAGTTTTCATTAAACATAGAACTTCACACCAGTGCAGACACTCTCTCACTGAGCTGGCACTCCTGGCTTTGCCAGCTTGGGACGGGTGGATGGTAGCCTGCAAGAAGGGTTCTCCTCCTGGGTACGCTGTTTCCCTGGAGTCTTCTCTGTACTTGTCTCACCATGACAGAATAACTGAGAGAGAGGTTATCTGGTGCAGCTTAACATTTGAGTGATGCAGTTCTGCTGGGAAAAGTAGCATTCATTTTGGAAATCCTGAATATAGGAAGGAAAATTGAAGGGATACCCTCCCCTTAGGAAGGACTACCACTCAGTAAGTTTTGATCACTGCAAGTGACACAAAAATTATCTGAGGACTGTGAAAATAACAAAAATACTATTCCAGATGTTCTCCCTTATGACACAATCTCATCTCACACTAATTATTAGATGGCATAAGTTTTTTGTATTTTGATGTTCAGCATGCCATCTTTACTAGAAAGGCAGTAACTTGTGTATCATCCTGATTGATTCAGCCATTCCTTAATTAAGTTCAGAGAGTCAATCAATATTTTGTATAATGTGGTGTGTGTTTTGACAAGCAAAGAATTCTCTTCTGAATTGCTTCTTAGGCATTGAATATAAAGGAACCATATCATTTATTTTTCCACTTTGATAAGCCACTGTGCTTGAATTGGTCATTGATTAAGCAGAGCTTTAGTCTCAGATCGCAATAAAAATTTGGTTGTTACTCCTTTAAAACACTAGCTGCAACAATCTAAACAGTTTTTTTCATTCCTGTAAATTCCAGGAGTTGAATATGATTTTGTACCCAAGACAAACAAAACCATGACAATATTTTCCAGTGTTTTAAGTAAGTATATTTCTGTTGTATATGCTGTGAAAACACTCTGTGATATTACAGAACCACTTATCAGCTAAGAGTTCTATATTCTCAAGTGTTACACCTGGAAAAGACACCTAAAATTCATAGTTATTCATAGTGAAAATGTACTTTAACTGTATGCCATCCTGTTAGAGTGTCCTATAAACATACATACCTAAGTGTTTCCCATACTTGAAAATGTATGTACAGTGTCAGTGTAAAAGATTAAAATCTTCTACAGCCACCAGTGTATGTAAATTATTTTTGTTATTGTTAAATATAACTATACTTTTATTTTCAACTGCATTTACTGAAGATTTTAATCAATGTTATTAGAAATACATTCATTCCCATGAGAATTTAACTTCCTACAAATATTTATTTACAAAAAATGGAACAGTAGCTTCTGATTGGTGTGTAACCTGAAAAGCTCATTGATGCTGAAAGGTAGTTCGGAGTAGTACATCCCATTTTAGATTAAGGTAGAAATCTTTTCTTTATACATTTTTAATAGTGAAGTATTCACATGAAAACAAGTTCTATCTTCCAATTCTTGCAAATTCAACTGTTTCAGATACTGTTTCTTTAAAACTCAAATCATGATGTGTCTCTGGAATCAAAATTTGTTGCTGTGAAAACAATTATCATATCAAAAAACAAGATTATTACCTCAGGTGAGGAATAATTAGGAGGAGTAGATAAACTCTTCTGGCTATGAGATACCATCAGATGGGCACAGGAAATATTTAAAAAACCAAAGCTTTTATATGTTTTTAAGATGATAAGATTTAATTGAAGATCCATCGATCTGTTTGTCTTCCCCTGGAAAAGATTATTATCTTCAGGTGTTGAATACTTAGCGTGTAAAAAACCCCAGAAGGAAGGTAGCTTGAGCAAAAACATTTTAAAAGTGATGGAGAGAGGAAACAATACTTTTTGCCAAAAAACACTGAGGAAATTTTCATACAGTGTAAATCAAATACTGTTCTTACTGGAGTGGTACATGCACTTGACCTTCAGTACACAGCTCTGTGTATCTGCAAGCCAGATCAGACAAAGGACAACTGCAGTGGCCAAGGCTTTGGGTGAGCTACTAATACTCGCTGAAGAATGCTGGGTCAACGGAAATTCTAAATACACAGAAATATATTCTATTCTGCAAGGAATGCCATAATTTTGTTATATTTGCTATTACATGAGAGAAATTAAAAATTTTATTCCCTTCTTAGAGTGTTGAAATTTCACTATTCAAGAACTATTTATGTCTGTCTGTGCAATTACTCTCAGACACTCAAGATTGCAGAGCATCTTAACTGCTTAGTATTTCTTTCTCTCGATGCTACTCTGGGAATCTTTCAAATAGCCAGCTAAAGTAATTAATTGTGACAGGACTAAAAATGATCCAGTAATAAATCCTGAAGAATTGCTGGAAGTGGAGGAAGGACGCTGAGTCTGGGAAGGGTGGGGTGGGAGGAAGATGGTTTAGAGGGGCTTTATCTTTGTTTCTCACCATCCCACTCCACTTTAATTTTTTTTAACTGACAATAAATTTAATTACTTTTCCCCAAGTCTACATTTCACTTCACAGTAACTGGTAAGGGAGCCAGCCAAAGTCAACCTAACATCTTCAGGCAGTTGTCCTGAAAAAAAATAGACACACCTTGAATGACTAGGATATTGCATGACTCCTCCGTGGGTCTTGTCCCGGACTAATATACCTGTTAGATTTTTCTCACCTCTGACTCATTTAGAGAGTACAAGAGAGGTCCAACAGTGAATGCATACTGCCATATCTGAAACCACTTGACTTCTCTGACACAGAGAGAGGAAGAAGGTGAGAGGGAGAAAAGGGCAAGTGCAAGAGAGGAAGAGATAAAGAAAGGAGTTGGCTGTGCCTCCCTTTGCTGTACAGACTGGGGGTGGGATCCTCTTTCCTAAACCTCAACATCTGGTATCATTCAAGGTCACTTCATTACTCCTATGTTACTGCATCTGGCCTCTGACCACCGCTCCAGAATGGGATGTTTGCCTCATTTCTGCCACTCTTGCTTGGCTATCCTGAACATATATATATATATATATATATTTATATATATATGTATAGTCTCAAACAGCCCTGGGCACATATATTAAAACAAATCATGACCCAGCTCTTTATTTAGTCTAATGGAAGTGTAGGCACCTAGAATAAATTTATGTATCTTAACTTTCAACTCAATCCCACTCCTACGTTTTTCTATATTAGTCTCAAACTGAATTCTGCTTTCATAAATCTACTTGTAGCTTTCTGGACAGTGGCCAGGTTCAGTCTAGAAGCTGCTTAGCTGTATTACTAGGGCACTATATCTCCTCAATTCCAGCTGGGGAAATGGATTGTTTCCCTACTGTTGCTCTCATCCTTTTCTTCCTTTTCTGCTGTGTGTGTATAGAAATTGCTGCCTTGGCTTAGGGTCAGGAAAGCACAGCAAATTAGATTCACACCTCCAGACGTCTCACTATGTGGACAGAATAAAAGTGTGACTTGCTGGTCTTATCAGTATACATGTGCTGATTATCAAAATCAAAATAGAAATATTTTGATTCTGACACTGAGTACAATGGAACAAAAATCTGGGCCTCCCTTATTAAACTTCCAGAATGAAACAATCCTTCATTCCTCTTGCTGTTTTCAGGAACCTGTCATTTTTCTTGAGACAATTTTGCCAAAACCAATAAGAATGAAGCAATGGAAATAATTTCTCGGAATATACACTGAAATCGTGCTTTTGTAATTCTAAGGTTAGACTTGGAACAATTTATTTTTAACAAGATAGTTCAACAGAATAGTTATTCATTAATTTAAAAACTAAATGCTCCATCTCAAAATAAATTAGATGCTCTGTACCTTTTGAAGAAAGAATGAGGACTATAAATAAAAATATTACATCTATGATTGACAGTAAAATTAATATGTTTTAAAAAAATATAGCATGCCATGATGGAGCAGGTGCCCTTATTCTTTTGTAACTCATCAGTTCAGCTTCTGTTTTGTATTAAAAGTTATGTCTGTCTACCTTTGCTGAGAAAAAAAAAAAAGGACTTCCCCCACCCTCCGTTTTTTTATTGCTGGCACCTCACATTTAGAAAGGATTTAGTTAAGTCCTATTTCTTCTAGTACCTGTATCATCAGTAGAATTGTACCTAAACTGTAATTTATGAGGCCATTTAATTGCACACCAGAAACAAGAGTGTAACTTAGGACATGATGAAGCCAATAGTATAAGAAAATGGTGTTCTCTAACTGCAGGAGAAGGTGTAATTCATCTTCAGATTTTTTATGGTGGAGCTATATCACAAGAAAGATTGAGATTGCAAAGCTTTTGTTATCACTGGTTGATTTTTCTAAGCTTGCTAATAGTGGGAAATAAGCACTTTTACAATCAGTCTTCTGAAGCCATCTGAAATACTATTACTTGACATTATCCTTCATGTCCATTCACAAATTAGTTCAATATCAGTTATGTTTGCAGCCTCTTCAGTTTCCTACTACTGCCCAGTCACTGGCTCTGCTAAGTTTAGTTAAGGACAATAAATGGACTTGTCCAATATCTTTCAAATTATTTACATGATTACAGAACTTATTTACAACCTAGAAGTCATCCACCTCTGAGCTCTTATACTCTAATTAGAACTATAGTTTAGGGGTTCCTTCACTCATAACAAGTAAAATAAAATAAAATAAAGTAATAAAGTAAAATAAATTAGAATAAAATAAATAAATTTTAAAAAAAGCAAAACTCAGAGTTGCAGTCATATTGCAAGACCAGGAAATTCTATTCTGCTTAACTACTCTACAGCAATGTGTAAATAATAAGTATTTTGGAAGTAAGAGTGAAGATATTATTAATATAAAACAAATATAAGGAAAATCAGGTTGTATTACATATATGTGACATAATTAAAGATCATATAAAGGAATAGTACAAGCAGTTATGACTAAAATTGTAAGGACTGAAAACAGCATCTTTCAATTTAAAAGATAGATAAAAATCATAAGGAAAATTTTAGGAATATATTGAAAGTAAGAAAGGAGTACAAGGAAAGATATGTAACAAAGAAAATAGTGGATGATACAGAGGAGAACATTCTCTTTTTTTTTAATCTGTCTAGGAAAAGTGAACTGTGACCAGGTTAACTGAGTTAATTTCAAATTTGAGTAGAAATTTAGGTCAAAATACAGAAAGAAGAGTTTAAAGAATCTTGAGATAACATAGAGGCATGCAAGTTCAGAGAGCCTGATTGTTGTGTCTGATAAACTAACCAAAGCACTCTTTGAACGATCAAAGTTTATCTTTAAAATTTCTCTAAGAACAGACAAGGTATCCCTGGACTGAAAAAAAATTAGAATCCAAAAATGGTAAAAAAGATATATTGAGGAATTCTGGATAAATCAGTGTACTTCAAGTGCCTTGAAGGCTTATTAAACCAATGAGTAAACATTTTCAAAAAACTAAACTCTAATGAAGTGACAGAAAAAAAAGAAAATGGAGACTCATGACAAATGAGTCTAAATTCATTATTCGACATGAAGGGAAGGGAAACAGATGTTATGCAGAGAGAAATAGAATTATTTGAATGATTTTGGCACTATCCTACATGACTTCACAGTGAAAAGGTACTGAAATTTTCATTGGAAATTTTGAAAACTAATTGAATTGATTTTGCTGGGGTTATCTCAGGCAAGTGAATCTATCTCATTGTAGAAGCTGGACTGGCTGATTTCTGAGGGCTTGATGAGTCCTGCAGTTCTTGGTTTGTATCCACATACTGCAATGTGTGAGAAAGGAATAATAATGGGATTTTGGTAATAAGTGTGATTGCTTTTGCGCACTTGTGTGAAGACCACATTGAGTGAGGCCACTTTCTCCCCATATTTCTGGAATCTATAGGCTACTGGCTGCAGTCTGAAGAGGTGACTATGACATATATAGACATGCTCTCAAATAAGCTTGTGACCCGCTTACCAGCTTGTCAAAGTGGAATTGAATTCAGTGCACGTTAAATATTGAATTCAGGGCAGTTTTGCAGGTAGTGTTGAATATTGTGTGGCCAGGATAATTTTTTTCCCAGTATCTAACACATAACAGCTAATATAAGCCTGATTTATCCACTACATTGAACATAAATGAAGCTGGCTTTAATAAAAGTCATATATTTAGGTACACAGTGGATGTATCAAAAAAGAAAATTAAAAAAAAGCCTGACAAGCACATTTACAAATATTAACAAATTACTCACAATGATTGTTTCTACATGTTTCTTTTCATGGAAGTGAGATTTTTTTCCTTGACATTTTGTCTAAGTTTACAAGCATATGGAATTATCATTATTTTAATCAGACCCATGGAAAAAAAAATGCACTGTAAAAATACAGATTTACGTGATACTGTGAGGTAATCAAACCTGAGGGTGAATAGAGAAGCAAGGGGACTAAAGCAGCAAACATTATAAAACTCCAAACTTTCAAAATGCAAGTCTACTGAACTAAAAATGTTCAGTTTGCATTGTTTTTCTCCAGTCACGATAACAATTTATGTACAGTGTCTGAGCAAGCTCTTATTAATTTTGCTCTGATAAATATATCAGATCTGATATCCTATACTGCAAAAGTTTAAAGACACGTAAGGTATCCTAGATGCTTTGGATCTTGAGCTTTGGATATCTGATGAAGAAGGCAATGATATCCAGACATAAATTAATTGAATAAGGAAGCAGCTAGTCTAACAATGTGTAATATCTTTACTTTAAGAAAAGAAAAAGTTTTTCCTATCTTTACAAGTATATTGAATTAAGTATTAAGTTTAATACGTTCCAAAATGCAAACGAAAAATTTATTATTTTAATGATTCTTATGGCATCTAAATTTTCAGAAGGTAGGGGTCTTTCTTTAATATTACCTTTTGTAATGTTTTTCTGGTCAACAAAAGAAAAATTTAGTTCATTTCCTTAAAGGCTGCTTGACTAGTTTTGTATAAAAAACATTTTACAAGAATCTCATCAGTTTCTGCTTTCTTTTAAAAAATTTATGATCTACAATATTACTGAGTTAAATTCAGACATCTTCCTCATATCCTAGAGTCAATCTAAATTGAGAATCAAATTTTATAGCTGATAAGAACATAGATTTTGAATCCTACTTTGCTTATGTATGATTATGAAAGCAAAATAAGGCCACATATGTGGGGCAGTCACAGTAACAGAGTCCTTATCAAAATTCTGTCATTAGAGCAGAATTTTTTTCTGATTAAAATTAACTAGCTTTTGATCTGTATCTCAAGGGCACAAAGAGAAATAAAAACTCTCCTTCGCCCCCCAAATTATTACTTCATGTTTGTTTTCTTCTCTTTGTTTCAAGCAGCTAACACTAGCTGGGAAACAATTTATAGTATAATTCTCTCTTTTTAATTATTCAAACAGTCTGAAGCTTCCAATTTTCAAGCCAAATTCTTAGTCTCTGCATGAGGTAAATTTCATTTGCAATTTCACTTGCAAACAGCAAGCAAAGTAAATCTTTAGCCCTTCTTAATTATCTTACGAGGGCAATCTTTTGAAAAGGCAATAGCCTGTATAGCAGAAGGCCAAAAACTGTAAAGTGTCATTTGTTGTAAAAAATGTAATTCAGGAGAACTTTGCACAAAATTTTTCCAGACATAATTGGTTTGAATTGGCTGAGTTGTTATTATAAAGTGTGTACTGGTTTTCTTTTTTCCTTTTTTTGTTTGTTTGTTCATTTGGTTGGTTGCTTGCTTGGTTGATTTTTGCTATGCTCTACTGATTTTTTCTTGCTCTTATTGAAACAAATGGGTTTGTCAATTAGCAGAGGTGGACTGATATTTAAGTAGATGAGTGTTTAGTTCATAAATGCACAGTTTAATTATTGTGCATTAATTCTTTATGTAATATTAGAGTTTACAGAGTGGGTGTTTTCCCTTTTTTTTCATGAGAATCTATTCAAATTCTGCCTATTCCCTTCAATCACCTGCAAAATCTATTGTATTTTCTACTTATTTGTAACATAGTAAATGCAGGAGTTTCCTGTATAAGAGCAGAAGCATTCATAGGGATTTCAGTAAAAGGAAGAGTAGGTTGAGCTATTCACAAAATACATTATTTGGGTTTGCTAGATGAAGAGGAAAAGAGTTTCATTGATGCATTGTCAAGTCAGATCCTGTACAGCATCTGAACAGGTGGAGATTAGCAAAACTAGAAATATAGTTCTGAGGTTTCTAGCAGATCATGAATGGCTCAAAGTATTTTCCTTAAAGCATAAGAAAGTCTCAAGAAAGGAATGAAATAAGCTCTCCTGACGTCTGGACTGAACAAAGAGCTGGATTGCACATTCTGCTTGGTATCAATCTCAGCCATGTTAATAAAGTTACAGTCCACTTTGTTTGAGTTGTAATATCCTCTGTCTTTCATCATGCGTTGCCAGGTACCTGTGGTTTCTACTGTCTGAACCACTGTCTTTTAGGGAGGGTGATAGTTCTAAAACTTCTGTGATGACCGGGAGTAAAGTTATTAGGTATTTTACCTTTTCACTTTATACCTTACTTTCTCAACTGCATGCTAAATCCTGAGCAAAATTTTTGCAAACTAAGGTTTGCAGGTTAATCAAGTTTTTGTATTACTATATTAGTCATGTAACTACTTCCTATGGCTTCAGAATATGTTACATTAAACACTCTTTGAAGCTGAAGTGTGTTTGCAACCTGAAGTTTTCTTTTCCTAGAAATAAGTGACTAGTACAACAGAGATATGTTCTAGATTTGAAAAACCATGGATATTTACAATAAAAGTCTTCTTTTATTCAGATTTTTGAACTGGAGGTATAGGAGCTGTCACAGCAAGTTACAGTATCAGCTGTGCATTTTGCACATACATATGGCTGACTGAGTAGGAATGTAGTGATATAAACAAACTATTTAAACTGGCAAAACACATAAGGAAATAATGTCTGAAAATAAGATAGGAAAAGGCAGTTTCAAAAGTTTAACCCGAATTTATGTATCTGTCTTCCTTTGAGGCATGTGCTCATAATTATTAAAGAAATTCTTCTGAAATCTGTCTCATGAAAATCTTTCCTACATTTTTCCTTTCTCCTTTTTCAGTTAACTTTTGTTCCTAAAACAAGTTATGTTCCTGAAAATCCAGTTCAGCTAGAGTTGAAAGGATCTGGTTAAGCTCTAATTCTTAGAGGTCTCACAGATTTCAGAATTAAGTGGACAGTTTCTGAAATGACTGCAAAAGGCCAGTAGAACAAATTTGTAGTGCTTGAATATCTTAAAGCCTTGGCGCTGATCCAACATTCTTTACTTGCTTTATATTTTTTCTGGCCTCATCTATTTCTCATATGATTTATTAATGGCGTTTATTACACAGGAGCTGTGCTAACACAGCTTTATTGTTGCCAGTGTCAGCGGAGTATTTCTACAAGGCACAGCATTGCTGATAACTATAGCTCTCCTCCCTCAGTACTGCAGCAAACCTCATAGTGTGTATTCTTATCCTCAAGGTATCTCAGATAACCTAAGAAGTACACATGAGCACTTTGATGGGGACTGCCCGTTTATTATGTACCACACTGCACATATTTTATACCGTATCCTACCATTGGGAGTATTGATGCCTCAAAACAGCTCACAAAGTTCCATCCCATGGATCAAGAAGCTACTGAAAATCATGAAGCTTTGTACTTCTGTACCTACAGCTAGTCAACAAGAGGAGTACACTGCGTAGGGAACACTGGGTAATTCTACGCTGAAAGTTTGGGATTGTCTCAAGTTCCAATTCATGCCTAAAAAAAAATAAAATTTTATTAACTAACTTTAGTGCTCTAGAACTAAAAGTATCGAAGTCTGGATTTCTAGTATTTCTTCTTATGCCATGTAGATGGAAGGAGGACTGACTCTAACCCAGAGTTCTGCAGAGAATTTCACCCAAACTGTTATCAAATCACACCTTCTATCATGCAATAACAGCTAAATACAACCAGAAACACCTTTTAATTTTTTTTAATGGTCCTTGTCACATGAACATTCTTTGATTGCTTTTAGACAAGTTACAGAAGAGACTTGAGAAAACTATTTATCTCAGGTTTTAGTTATTATCCTAGGCTGATTGCAGTGTTGTTTCACCTATGAAAAATGTTTAGTCTGCACTAAGATGCTAAATGCAGTGCAAATTTGAAAACATCCTGTGAGCCAGGTGGAGACCAAAAGCAAAATTGATGATGTAGGGGCTTGAGGATTTTTTTGTTTGAGCTTTTTGGTGTTGGGGGTGGGGGGTGCGGTTTTGGCTTTTAGTGGTTGGTTGGTTGGTTTTGGTTTGGGGGGGTTTGTTTCATAGACTCATAGAATATGCTGAGTTGGAAGGGACACATCAGGATCACAGAATCATAGAATTACAGATTATGCAGAGGTGGAAGGGACTCACAAGGATCACTAAGTCCAACTCCTAATCCTGCACAGGACCATCCCCAAGAGTCACACCACGTGCCATAGAGCATTGTCCAAATGCTTCTTGAATTCAGACAGACTTAGTGCTGTGACCACTTCCCTGGGGAGCCTGTTCCAGTGCCCAACCAACCTCTGAGTGAAAAACCTTTTCCCCATATCTAACTTAAACTTCCCCCGACTCAGCTTCCTGCAGTTTCCTCAAGTCCTGTTATTGGTCATTAGAGTGAAGAGATCAGTGCCTGCCTCTCCTCTTCCCCTCCTGTGAATGTTGAAGACTGCAAGGAGGCCTCCCTTCAGTCTCCTCCTCTCCAGGATGAACAGATGAAGTGGCCTCAGCCACTCCTCATACGGCTTCCCCTCAAGGCCCTTCACCATTTTGTTGCCCTCTTTTGGACGCTCTCTAATAACTTCATGTCTTTTTTATACTGTGGTGCCCAAATCTGCACACAATATTCAAGGTGAGCAGAGCAGAGCAGGACAATCCCCTCCCTCAACAGGCTGGCCATGCTTTGCCTGATGCCCCTCCTGGACACGGTTGGCCCTCCTGTCTGCCTTTTGTTTGGGTTTGGCTTTTTTTCAGTGAAGTCCTAAGGTTATCTTTCTCAGGGTTACCAAAATGTAGTCACACTACCTTGAAAAGCTAACTTGAAATGTACATAAAAGAAATGCTTTTCTTTAAAGGTGTAGGAGAAAAGGGATAGGAGCACCACAGCCTTCTTTTGAGATCCTGATATGAATACACCAAACCATGAATATCTACATATCTACTGATATTTGATCTGCATTCCAGTAGGACAGTGGTCTGGGAAATGTGGCTGCAGTGAAGAAAAAAAGCAATGAAATAGTTCTGTGGGCAAATGGTTACATGATTGCATCACAGTTCCCAACCCAGCTCCCAAAATAAGTCACTGACTAAAAAACTAAGCTAATAGAAGCAACCATTGAAATCTTCCGAAAATTTGTCACTGCAAGCTAAAGTACTTTAAAAACTGATATGAGCTGGGCAAGGGTCTTGGGGGTTGTATTCTTGGACCGGTGTGCCTTCTTTGTTTAGCTGTCTGGTAGCTGCTTATGAAAAACTCTGTCTGGATTCAAGGTAACCACAGGGAGGAGCATTTATTAAAGGATATATTATGCTAAAGTTACTTTTTTCTGAGAATATGTATTGACCAAAATACATGAATTTAGAAGATTAGGATTTTATTGCCAATTTTTTACTTATTTTTTCTACAGTCAGTATATGAATGTGTCCTCACTGAGTCATTACCAAATTTTATTTATTTCTTGGCATATTCTCAGACAATGTCCCCTTCCTCTTTCCTACCCAGCCACCTTTGACTGCAGTCCGCCAGGTGGTTCACTAACTGACTTAATAACTTATAAATTCAGCTTGCATTACAGTTTCTGCTGAACACATTGTCTCACTAACAACAGTTTTCCCAGGTAGAGTAATAAATGGGGTTACCTCAGGGTTTAAACAAACGTGAAGTGTGTCCTTAATGCAACCAATTTAATCAAACACATCACTGAGTTCTTCTAGTATACTATTTTCATTTAGCTCACATGAGACCTCCATTATATGTTTGATCAATTTTAATTCCTCAGAAACTTTAACCCCTGGCACAGGCTAAGCCTCCACATTCACAGTGAGAAATAGAATAATTCCTGAGAATTCTATACAGAGAAGGGTGGACCTTTAATGTGAATGCTTTGTGACTTCAGTTACTGTGGCATGCATAGCATTTTTAAACTTTCCCATACTTCTATTGAAAAGCCAAATTTGGATATTGTCCTCATTTAGTATATAAGGCAAATGTCTACAGAAACTTGCAGCTGTAATAATCCAAATTTTTGACAGTTTTTTTGCTTATTGAATACTTCAGTTACATCTATTACTCAAACAGTCCAGTACACTTCTGGCAGTACAAAGGATTCCATGGTGTGCTTAACTGACAGGCTCACCATTTGCTTTCAAAATATTTGACAGCATTTACAACTGAAGGTCAAAATTCCTACTGAAATTTGTTTATGAAGAAGTAATACAGCTTATTTTGCTTGCAGTTGAGTATAAATTGTGAAACTAAACCAACAGAAAATAGACAATTCTGAGTTCATATATGGTTGGGTTTTTTGAAGTGTGATATTTCTGTGTAGTTGGTTAATCAGGGAGTCAGAGAATCACATGGGCCACACACTGACTGATTTATTCAAAACCTAGTAATAAATGGGGCCCAATGTTAAAAATAAAAATCATTTGGGAAAATGTGTTTGCATTTCAGGATTGATCCAAGATCGTCAGATTGTTCCTACTCAGTGATGACATTTCATTCTTGGATAGTGCTAACCTTCTGAAAATTAAGAAATGTATATACCTCTACAGCTATTGTGATAGTGTTTGACTGATTGATTATTTTAGGGTTTTTTTAAAATCTCATACATATCTTTAAATTCTTGGAGGTTTGATTTTGGCTTTCTGTCTATTTCTTGTGTTGTGAAAAATATCGCTTCAAATCTATGTATTGGCTTTCTGATCACTGTCACTGGTCATATAAGCATTTTGCATCTCTTTTCATATAGTATTCTGAAGGTCAAAGAATTCCACTGCATCTTGACTGCTCAGATTGCCATATTCTTCCTAGACCTTGTTGCCACTTCTGTATACATCATAGTTTAAGACAAATCATATACGCATCATATGAATTATGTATCAAGTGAGGACACATGGTCAATTTTTGAGGAAACCCCTCATCTCTTTATATATATATATCTTATATAATTTGTTCCACATAAATGATGTAAAGTTTGAAATCCAAAACCGTAACAGTATCATTTTACATCACAAACTAACTTACACTTCTAAAAAGTAGAAAAATTGAGAAGTATGGGCTAGATAAGTGTACAGGAAGGTAGATCAACAACTGCCTGAACCGGCAAGCTTAAAGAGTTTTTATCAGTGACATAAAGTCCAGCTGGAGGTGAATCACTAGTGGAGTTACTCCAGGGGTTGATACTGGGACCAATATTGCTTTAACACCTTCCTTAATGACCTGGATGATGCAAAAATCCCTCCATCACCAATTTTGAAGATGGCATAAAACTAGGAAGAATGGTTGATATACTGTATCTGACAGGAATCTATAAAGAGTACAGAGCCAGCGTTTTTTCAGTGGTGCCCAGAGGCAATAGGCAAATAATTTAACACAGGACATGCCATATGAACATCATGAAACGCTTTTTCACTGCGAGGATGACTGAGAAATGGCACAGGTTACCCAGAGGGGCTGTGGAGCCTCCATGTTTGGAGATATTCTGAAAACACGATCTGTTCAAGGTTTCCCTGCTCAAGCAGGGAGGTCGGACTAGACAGACTCCCTCTAACCTCAAACATTCTGTGATTCTGTGATAGTAAATTTAAGAAAACCATAGTAAATGGGCAGGGAAGTGGAAGAAAAATAAAAAAGAAAGGGATGAAGAAAATAAATTACATGACTGGCAATTTCAAAGAAGGACAGTTAAGCTTAGTGACACCATGGATTCAGTATTGTTTTCCATCAAAAAAGTATATTCAAGATGCATTTTTTCTGATCTTTGCTTTTAAAACCCTAGCTCTACTTTACTAATGATCATTTTCCTACCCATGAATTTATCTAAGTGCAAAAAACAGTGTTTTGACAAAGCAATAAAATAAATAGTTTGGTGAACATGAGGGACAGTTAAAGTCAGCAGCATTATAGAGCAAATTCAAATCCTGATTTTAGTTGCCTGTCAATGATTTAATTTGATTTGGTGAGATTTGGTTAATTTAATGGAATCAGTTCCTGTGACACATGTTTCAAAATGATGTATCCAATAGAGAATTCAGTGTAAATTCTAGACAAACACTTCTAAGACATTAGTTCTTTAATATTCAGGGCATATACTCTTAAAAAGTCTTTGTATATTTTAAATACTTCACTACACATCCATGTGTTGTTGCATTTTTAAGGTCCTGAACAATATCCCACAGGAAAACTTAATATAAAATTCATTTTATACTTAACTGAATTCTTATTTCCTACAAAACTTCCAAATAAATTAAACTAATGTACGTTAAATAAGGTGTGAAAAGAGCCACTCCCTAAAAACTAATATTATTTTAGAATCATAGAATTGATTAGGTTGGAAAAGACCTGTGAGGTCATCAAGTCCATCATTAACTTAACACTTCCAAGACCACCACTAAACCATGCCCCTAAATGCCATGTCTACACATTGTTTAAATACCTCCAGGGATGGTGACTCCACCACTTCCCTGGACAGCTTGTTCCAATGCTTGACAACCTTTTCAGTGAAGAAATTTTTCCCAGTATCCAACCTAAACCTTCCCTGAAACAACTTGAGGACATTTCCTCTTGTCTTGTCATTTCTCACCTGGGAGAAAAGACCAACTCTCACCTCACTTCAGGTAGTTGTAGAGACCAATTAGGTCTCCCCTGTGCTTCCTTTCCTCCAGGCTAAACAACCCCAGCTTCCTCAGCCTCTCCTCATAAGACTGTACTCCAGACCCTTCACCATCTTTGCTGCCCTTCTCTGGACACCCTCCAGCACCTCGATGTCTTTCTCATTGTGAGGGGCCCAGAACTGGACACAGGAGTTGAGGTGTGGCTTCACCAGTGCTGACTACACTGATGAGATCACTGTCCTGGTCCTAATGGCCATACTATTCCTGATACAAGTCAGGATACCCCAAGCCAGTAGCACTGCATGGGGTTGTTGTGGTCCAAGTGATGATGTATTTACAGAAACATTTTTATTGTCCTTTATGGCAGTAACCAGATTAAATTCTAGTTGGGCTTTGACTTTTCTAATTTCCTCCCTGCATAACCTCTTTATATCCTTGCATTCCTCCTGAGTTGCCTACCCTTTCTTCCAAAGCTCATTTTAACAGACTTACAGTAAGATATCCTGCTGAGCATCAGATCTTTGGTCTTCAGCAGTTCAACTCTTGGACTCCTCTTGAACGAAAGTGTTTGTCAGTACTACCAAATATACCAGAGCTGAATTATCATTTTCAAAAATCAAGCTTCTCAGAGAACATGTCTCTAAAATGATTTGAAATAGGAGAGGCTTAATGCAAACAAAGACAGACATTAACAATCCCCCAAAATGGGATAACATTTTGGAGAGAGAAAATGGACCAGTGAAGATGGATGCTCTTACAGATGGAGAACAAGAGGTAATGGATGAAGAGGGAGACTGAGAGGAAGAAATATCAAGTAGCAGGAGAAGAAAATATGGCAAAGTTTATAGTGATTAGAAATACTGGATGAAATATGAAAATCAAGTGAAAGAAACAATAATAAGCTCAGGAAGCTATCTTCTGAGTAAATGAAGAGCAGTTTTCTGGTTTCAAAGATTTGCAATATAATAAATTAGATAGTCTTTAATATGCCATATGGGGTTTGAGATCATTAAATTCACATTTCAGTGCATTCCATCTAGAAATGTCCTTCTAAAATAATAAAAGTTAATAGCTTTCACATAGCAATAAGAATGGTAACTTTAAGAAAAAAGCAATAGTATTGAGAGATACCAAGGATAAATGGGGGGAGGGGAAAGAGAGAATACCTTTAGGAAGAAAAAGAAAATGTGTAAAGAGGAATATGGAAAGGTATGATGTTGCTTCTGAAAAGAAAATATCCAATCACAAATGAAGAACTGCCCCCCAAAATTAATTTTTTTCCTATTTTTTTTTTCAGTTACTTCATTGGGTTCCATGTTAATCTTCTCAATTTATCTGATTTTTTCAAATTTATTAAATCTTTACAAATAAATATTTCTGAAATATCTCTCTGACAGTGTGTGGAGGAAAGAACACAAAGGAGAAGATGCAAAACTGCTGCAGGAAATGTGAAGAAAAGGACTCATAGAGATGAGGGAGAAGGGGAACAAGGAATAAAGACTGCTTGCATGCAAGGGGCAAACAACAGTAGAAAAGCAGTGTCAGTATTCATACTACTTTATTTTTTTATTAGAATGCATGTGTCATTGTTTCTTTACTGTCTTCTTGCTATTTTGCATTGTCCTGGAATTTAATCTATTGAAGTTTTTAGGAAAAAAAAGGCAAAATTCTGCTGTGATGTTACATCTGAAATCACTTGTATTTAAACAGATAAATTGCTTCTGTGTGGGATTTAGATGAACAGGCAGCCAGGATGTAAAAATAAGGTTTCTGTGAATCTATTATACTGAAAAATATGAGACAGGTGAAAGCTACAACAGGGGCTGAACTTATCACACACAGTTGCCTGTCAAAGGGCAACTCTCTCATATTAAGTGAAATTGTTGTCTGCTTACAGTCTTTGGGCAAAGAGAGTAGAAGAGAATGTGTATACCCCCATAACTTGTAGGTCAACTGAATTCAGCTATTAGAGACACCCTGTAAAAAGTGAATAACAGCACTTAAGCCAAATGTTGTGAAAAAGATGGCATTTTCACATTTCAGGTCTATAGCCACTATACAAGGATGCTTTTAGAGACATTTCTAAACTTTCAAAGACAAACAAAAAAAATCACACCCTGTGGCTACATGAAATCCAGACCCTTTAGAGGATTTCTTAGAGATTTACCATTTCTCAGTCACGCATAAACAGGGAGAGCTGCAAAGGCACATCTGTTATGCATCTATGCTACTGCATCCTGCTGCATTTTCTGGCTCATTTTATCCTAAATTTTAGTCTTTTCTTGTTAAATGATGCAGGAGAACCTATCATGTAGCAGCAACTCCAATGGTTTTTTGAGGTGAATTCATAGACCAAATTTCCTGCAGGTTCCCTAATGGATCTCTGGTTTCTTTCAGTAATTACTTTGCCTGTCAGTCACTGTATGATTAAATAGCTACCTGTCTGTGGCATCTTGAACCCTTGAATCTGACAAGAGGTGGTTAGGGAAGTTAGCTTGGAAAATAGTTTCAAACAAACCACTCCAAGTACCACATCAGTTGTCAGTGGTTCTCTGCAATCTTCATTAAAAGAACAGCAGGAGATCAGATATTATAAGAGTATTGCAAAGTTATGCAGGTTATTTTTAATAACCCCATCATGCATATCAGTTACTGAGTAAGACAAACACCATCACTCCAAATGTCCTCTGCTCCGACTTCCCCCCAGCTTTATATATTGAGCATGATGTCACATGGTATGGAATATCCTTTTGGTCAGTTAGGGTCAGCTGTCTCAGCTGTGTCTCCTCCCAACCTTTCTTGCATCTCCAACTTCCTCTCCAGAGTGGCAGTACAAAAAGCAGAAAGCGCCTTGGCCCTGTGAAAGCCCTGCTCAGCAATAACAAAAAGATCTTTAGATTATCAACCCTGTGTTCAGCACAAATCCAAAACACAGCCCCATACTAGCCACTGTCGACAAAGGTGACTCTACCCCAGACAAAGCTAGCAGAGAATAATAAATGCAAATCACACTGTCTTGGAAGAAAAAGATATTGTTATTCAATCGAGCTTGTAAGTAGGAAGACAAACATAGCTGAAAAAATTAACATGTCAAAAAATCTTTGTCTGTCAAAAGACAGACCATCCCTAAAAAGTTTAAGCAATATTTTATTTGCATTTTTCAAATAACTGAAGTCTCAAGAAAATAACACTTTTCCCAAATAATCTAGGGGAGAAAGGAAAAGGAAACACTCCTGAGAAATCTTTTTGGAAAAATTTTTATGCTCATGGACATGCAATTATCTCACACAAAACTGAAGTAAAAGGGACCCAGGCTGGTGCTCTATTTCTGAATGACAGGGCTTTCAAGAAGTGGTACTGGTTTGGTCCTTGACTCTCATAACCAAGAGGTGCATCAGGTTGCCTAAGAAACAACTGGGACTATAATATGCCTGATGTCAATCTCATTGAATTCTCAATATCTCCTGGTGAATAAAATATGACAACCTCAGGTGTATTTAAAAAATCTTTCCACCACAGACAAATATTAGTTTGAAAATTTCGTGTGTATGTTCTTTTTCAAAGAACAGCATGAATTTTCTCCGTACATGCATTCTTGCTGCCTCCCTTCTGTTTTTCATTTTCCCCAGTAACAAACCTATTCAAGCCAGCATGAGTTGTGACTTTCAGCAGCATCAGTCTATGTACACTTCAACACAGACAATAAACTGAAGCTGAAGCTGATGCATACCATATCACAAAATCACAGAATCAATCGCGTTGGATAAGGACTTCTGAGGTCATCAAGTCCAACCTATGACCGAACACCACTATGTTAACTAGATCACGACACTAAGTGCCACACACAGTCCCAGTATGTTGATTCCGTCACCTCCTTGGGCAGCCCATTCCAATATCTAATCACCCTTTCTCTCCTACTTCAACCTCCCCTGGTGCAGCTGAAGACTATGTTCTCTTGTCCTGTGGCTAGTTGCCTGGGAGAAGAGACCGATGCCCACCTGGCTACAACTTCCTTTCGGGTAGTTGTAGAGACTAATATCATTTCCCCCGAGCCTCCTCTTCTCCAGGCTAAACAACCCCAACTCCCTCAGCCAGTCCTCATAAGACGTACTCCAGACCCTTCACCAGCCTCATTGCCCTTCTCTGGACATGCTCCAGCACCTCAATGTCCTGCTTGTCGTGAGGGGCACAGAACTGGACACAGGACTTGAGGTGTGGCCAAGTAGAGGGGAAAAGATTATGTTCTCCTGTTGCCATGTCCTAGAACAATTCAACTTTTTCCACAATAACATTTCAAATAGGAACTCATTACAGCCACACTAAGAGCTTCCTGGGTCTATTGCTTTATTTGACCTGGTATCATGATGATGTGACCAGAACCTGCCTGTGGCTCAGTTTTCATTTTGTTGTATGTCCTGGCATACAGTTCTTACTTACCTCAAATGGACAGGTCTGATAGTAACCGCTTAAATTATTTTCCAGTAACAGACATAGACATGACACCCCCAATATGACCTTTACAAAGTCCATCAAAATTACCAGAATCCAGGTCTTCTGAGCCTTATTGCTGTTTTTAGGAACAAAAACCAGAACTCTCCACTAGCAGGCATCAGTTCCTGCTGAGATGCATTTGCAAATGGGTGATTGTAATAGCCAAATCAATTTAAGAAGGTGCTGCTGTATTAGGAATTTAGCAATCATTGGGATTCTTTTTTTATTTTTTGTAAATTGAAGTTACTAAATATTATAGTTCAAACAAAAAAGCTTTAAATTGAATTGCAGGATATTGAGATGACATTGGAGAGCCCCAAATTTTTATTATCCTTGCTATAAAGCAAGGGAACATCTGCTAAAAAGTAAGCCTTAGTTATAGATTTCACCCACACAAAAGTAAACCGTTTTAAAACTGCAATTACTAAGCAGTATGAGGAGACAGCAACCAGCAGTGACCCAGCTCTGCAGAAAATGTGTAAATAAAGGTCTTTGTGAGTAGATGCAGGAGCACTTTAGAAGAAAGATAAAAGGTCATCAAATAATGCAGATAACTTCAGAGACATACTATTATACAAAGCTCAAAACTGACTGGGAATGTTTAATAGAATTCTATTTAAAATGCCATTACAAGTTCCACAATGCTCAGCATTAACTTCTAACACTTGCAAATCCCACAGTCTTCATTGAACTTCTATTTTTATTGTTGAAAATATTATCCTAAATGCATTTGTCACTCCTGAACATCTCCATTGAAAATGTTATTTGGTCTAGCTTCTATGATATATTAAAATATACATTTGAGTTTTTATCGTATCAGAACACCTATAATACCTGATATGCCAGTAAAAACAGTAAAGTTTTATTTTATCCACAGCTAATATCACAAAATTAGACAGCGTGAGAGAATGCTAAAAGCTTAGCCTCTTAGTCCTCAGGTCTGCTTTATATGCAGCTGCAGAAGACCCCACTACTCTAGAATGTGAATTAAAATGCCAAAGAGTTCCCTGGTACTCTTGGTAGCAAGTTCTAAGGTCTGGGATTTTTTTTCCCCTTACTTTTTTGTTTCATCTGATTACATAGATCTTCAAAAAAAAAAAAATCTAACAGGTTTCTCTTATCTTTTGAAGATCATCTTGCCATGTCTGGCTAACTTCATTATTGAACAGTCCAAATGGCTGTCTTTCTGAATTGGGAGAAAATAAAGAAGAGAAGGACATTTGAAAAATCAAATGAGAATTTTCACACTAGTTCAGTAAATTTTAAAATTGACACAGAAAAGCAAAATCTAAGAGCAGTAATAATATAGATTTAAAATCATAGAATCATAGAATCATATGGGTTGGAAGGGACCTCTGAGATCATCAAGTCCAACCCTTGATCCACTATTACCAGTTTACTAGACCATGGCACTAAGTGCCACATCCAGTCTCTTCTTAAATACCTCCAGGGACAGAGAATCTACCACTTCCCTGGGCAGCCCATTCCAATGTCTGATTACCCTCTCTGTAAAGAATTTCTTC